>NW_026844478.1:36530805-36545637 GCF_025583915.1 Anolis sagrei ordinatus | reverse complement strand
GTCCCTCGTCCCCACCAATCGCGCTTGCAATGGAGGTGGGAGCGCAAGCAGGGCCTCTCCAGATGATCGAAGGGGTCATGTGGGTTCGTACACAGAAATGCGGTCACGCAGGTAGGCGAGTCCCAAACCGTTCAGGGCTTTGTAGGTGAGCACCTGCACCTTGAATTGGGACCGGAAAATGAACGGCAGCCAATGGAGCCCCTTGAACAGAAGGATTGACCTCTCCTTGTAAGGAGCACCAGTTAACAACCTGGCGGCCGCCCGTTCATCCAATTGAAATTTCTGGGCCGTTTTCAAGGGCAGCCCCACGTAGAGTGCATTACAGTAGTCCAATCTGGAGGTGACTAAGGCATGGACCACCCTGGCCAGATCGGCCTTCTCACAGACTGAGACCTTTCTTCCACTAACACAGAGGTCTACACACCTGCTTGTATGGCTTTTTCTGAGTCATCGCATCCATTTAACCCTTTCAGTGCTTGACTCACATTTTTGCAATTAAAAATGGTTAGTTAATTTTTAATATTTATTTATTTAATTTATTTAAAACCTTTATATTCTGCCCTTCTCACCCTGAAAGGGACTCAGGGCAGAGCACAGCATACATACGGCGAACATTCAATGCCGGGACTCATAATGTTTATGAGTATGCATAAACATTAAAAATATTTATCAAAATATTAAAATGCCAGTGAAGGTTGTATTGGAAATTACTTCTCGTCTTAAGTAGCTGATCAAGAAGAAAAGGCGCTCAAGTATATCTTTTTAATCCACCTTGCAGTAAAACTGGTCATATCCTGGGATGACATCTCCAGACTCGAAAAAACGTCGAATGTGATCCTGACGGAGAGCATCCACGTCTGTTCCCGTGGGGAAGATCACTACTTTTCCATGTTCCTGCACATCGGCGAAACGTTCCTCCTGATGGAGCAGCTGGCGCTGTATGCTGTCCGCAGGCTTTTCGACAAGGAGACCTTTGAAGGCGACCCGGTCCTCCACGATCCTTTGCAAATCACCAAGAGGTACTGCCTAATCTAGTCCCATGGATAATAGGTGTCACGTTGCCAGGGCTCTGCCTTATTTAGGTAGAGATGAATCAAACTCCCAGTTTTATCAAACAGTTTGATTAAAACAGCACTGACTTGCTGACTGTTTTATAGACCAAAATATAAAACATAAAGATAGCACTCAGCTACAGAATAGACAAAAACTGATAGCAAAAATACTTACTTTACTTAGGCGATCCCTCGTTGGACGAGTAAGATGGTCTTCCTTGATGACTATTTTTGTGGGTTTGTAGGTGGCTGTGGAGCCCTCTTCTTGACCCACATCTTCTCCCACAGTGAAGGCATTGGTTTCCAGGTGGAAGGCGGTCCCGGTCGGGGTTGGCTTGACGCACCTTCCTCCTGGCACGCTTCTCTCTATCACCCTTCACTCGTGCCTCCTCGAATTCTGCAGCACTGCTGGTGACAGCTGACCTCCAACTGGAGCGCTCAAGGGCCAGGGCTTCCCAGTGTCTATGCCGGAGTCTTTAAGGTTGGCTTTGAGCCCATCCTTAAATCCCTTTTCCTGCCCACCAACGTTCCATTTTCTGTTCTTAAGTTCAGAGTAGAGCAACTGCTTTGGGAGACGGTGGTCAGGCATCCAGACAACATGGCCGGTCCAGCAGAGTTGATGGCAGAGGACTATCGCTTCAATGCTGGTGGTCTTTGCTTCTTCCAGCATGCTGACGTTTGTCCGCTTGTCTTCCCAAGAGATTTGCAGGATTTTCCAGAGGCAGCGTTGATGGAATCGTTCTAGGAGTTGTATGTGACATCTGTAGACAGTCCACGTCTCACAGGCATATAGCAGGGTTGGGAGGACAATAGCTTTATAGATAAGCACCTTGGTATCCCTACAGATGTACCGGTCCTCAAACACTCTCTGCTTCATTTGGGAAAATGCTGCACTTGCAGAGCTCAAGTGGTTTCGGTGTCGATGTATTTCGGTGTCGATGTTGACTTTGGTGGAGAGGGGGCTGCCAAGGGAGCAGGAATGGTCAACATTTTCTAATGTTACATCATTAAGTTGTATCTCTGGCATTGAGGAGGGGGTGGCTGGTGACTGCTGGAACAGCACTTTGGTTTTCTCGGTGTTCAGTGACAGGCCAAGCTTCGTGTATGCTTCTGCGAAAGGTGTTTAGAGTGGCTTGTAGGTCTTCTGAATGTGCACAGACGACATTGTCATCAGCATACTGGAGTTCTATAACAGATGTTGTTGTAACCTTGGTTTTGGCTTTCAAAACTGTTTTAATAGACCAATAAAACAGCCAAAACTGTTTTAATAGACCAAAATATAAAACATAAAGATAGCACTCAGCTACAGAATATACAAAAACTGATAGTCAAAAGGGTCCAGTCCAGTGGTCAAATGCTGAGAGTTCAATAACAGAGTCCAGGGATCAAGAGTATACCGTAGTCAAAAGCCAGTCCAAAGGTTCAAGGTTGCAGGGTTCCAAGATTACAGGAGAGAGGTCAGGATACCAAAAATCCAACAAACCTGGGGGGAAAACCAGCAGCGTCCACCACCAAAATGCAAACAGATACTTATCTCCCTAAAGATCAGTCTCAAGGTTAGCTCCTTAAATCCAGTAACACCCAACTGCAACCCATCTCCTACACACCTCCACCCCTAATTGCTTTCACCCATGAACTCCCATTTACAGATTACTAAACCCTCTAGAACTAATACTCACATTAACCCTTCCATCACCAACCTCCATCAACTGCAGAACATATGACAATAGGTACACTCGTCTGGGCACATCACCCATGAACTCCCATTTACAGATTACTAAACCTTCTAGAACTAATACTCACATTAACCCTTCCATCACCAACCTCCATCAACTGCAGAACATATGACAATAGGTACACTCGTCTGGGCACATTGCTAAACGGTCTATCTATCTCTCTATCTTCTCTGATGAAAAGAATGTTGTTGCTGTTGATCTGACAAACGCCCCTTTTGTTGTGCTGCCCAGGGGCCTTGAGAGCAGAGCTCACAGCGAGCAATTCAACGCCTTCTTCCGCTTGCCCAAGGAGGAGTCGTTGCGAGAGGTGCACGAGTGTTTCTTATGGGTGCCTTTCAGCCACTACAATACTCTCGGGAAAATGTGCATTTCGGAAAATTACGTCTGCTTTGCCAGCCAGGACGGGTCCTTGTGCTGCGTCATCCTCCCCCTCAGAGAGGTGAGCTGAAGTCGGGGTGAGACCTTCAGAAGACCCACTTTTCCTTCGGGACTTAAAGGCGGTTTTAGTGAACTCTTTGTCCGAAATATTAAACATTAAGTGTGAGTAAAACACTGAAAGAGTGAGTAGGCCGAAGCCTGTTAGAGTCAGTGGGCCAAAGCTGATGTTGTCCTGAAGAGAGTGAGTGGACCAAAGCCTGTTAGTGTGAGTGATCCAAAGCTTGTGTTGTCCTGTTGAAAGCGAGTAGGTAGAAGCCTGTTAGAGTCAGTGATCCAAAGCTTGTGTTGTCCTGTTGAGAGTGAGTATGCCAAAGCCTGTGAGTCTGTGGCCAAAGCTGGTGTTGTCCTGAGGAGAGTGTGTAGGCCAAAGCTTGTTAGAGTCAGTGGTGAAAGCTAGTGTCGTCCTGAGGAGAGTGTGTAGGCCAAAGCCTGTTAGAGTCAGTGGACTGATGCTAGTGTCGTCCTGTTGAGAGCAAGTAGGCTGAAGCCTATTAGAGTCAGTGGACCAAAACTAGTGTTGTTCTGAGGAGAGTGAGTAGGCCGAAGCCTGATAGTGGCCAAAGCTAGTGTCGTCCTGAAGAGAGTGAGTAGACCAAAGCCTATTAGAGTCAGTGGACCAAAACTAGTGTCGTCCTGTTGAGAGTGAGTAGGCCAAAGCCTGTGAGTCAGTGGCCAAAGCTAGTGTTGTCCTAAGAAGAGGGAGTAGGCCAAAGTCTGTAAGAGTCAGTGGGCCAAAGCTAGTGTTGTCCTGAGCAGAGTGAGTAGTCCGAAGCTTTTAAGAGTCAGTTGGCCGAAGCTAGTGTCGTCCTGAGGAGAGTGAGTAGGCCAAAGCCTATTAGAGTCAGTGCCCAAAGCTAGTGTTGTTTTGAGGAGAGAGTGTAGGCCAAAGCTTATTGAGTCTGTGGCTAAAGCTAGTGTCGTCCTGAGGAGAGTATGTAGGCCAAAGTTTGTTAAGAGTCAGTGGCCAAAGCTAGTGTCGTCCTGGGGAGAGTGTGTAGGCCAAAGCTTGTTAGAGTCTGGCTAAAGCTAGTGTTGTCCTGGGGAGAGTGAGTAGGCCGAAGCCTGTTAGAGTCAGTGGGCCAAAGCTAGTGTCGTCCTGAGGAGAGTGAGTAGGTCCAAACTTGTCAGAGTCAGTGGCCAAAGCTAGTGTCGTTCTGAGGAGAGTGTGTAGGCCAAAGTTTGTTAGAGTCAGTCGCCAAAGCTAGTGTCGTGCTGAGGAGAGTGTGTAGGCCAAAGCTTGTTAGTCAGTGTCCAAAGCTAGTGTCATACTGGGGAAAGTATGTAGGCCAAAGCTTGTTAGAGTCAGTGGACAAAGCTAGTGTCGTCCCGAGGAGAGTGAGTAGCCCAAAGCCTGTTAGTCAGTGGCCAAAGCTAGTATTGTCCTGAGGAGAGTGTGTAGGCCAAAGCTTGTTAGAGTCAGTGTCCAAAGCTAGTGTTGTTCTGAGGAGAGTGAGTAGGTCAAATCTTGTTAGTCAGTGGCCAAAGCTAGTGTTGTCCTGAGGAGAGTATGTAGGCCAAAGCTTGTTAGAGTCAGTGGCCAAAGCTAGTGTTGTTCTGAGGAGAGTATGTAGGCCAAAGCTTGTTAGAGTCAGTGGCCAAAGCTAGTGTCATCCTGGAGAGAGTGAGTAGGCCAAAGCCTGTTAGTCAGTGGCCAAAGCTAGTGTTGTCCTGAGGAGAGTATGTAGGCCAAAGCTTGTTAGAGTCAGTGGCCAAAGCTAGTGTTGTTCTGAGGAGAGTGAGTAGGTCAAATCTTGTTAGTCAGTGGCCAAAGCTAGTGTCGTCCTGAGGAGAGTATGTAGGCCAAAGCTTGTTAGAGTCAGTGGCCAAAGCTAGTGTTGTTCTGAGGAGAGTGAGTAGGTCAAATCTTGTTAGTCAGTGGCCAAAGCTAGTGTTGTCCTGAGGAGAGTATGTAGGCAAAGCTTGTTAGAGTCAGTGGCCAAAGCTAGTGTCATCCTGGAGAGAGTGAGTAGGCCAAAGCCTGTTAGTCAGTGGCCAAAGCTAGTGTTGTCCTGAGGAGAGTATGTAGGCCAAAGCTTGTTAGAGTCAGTGGCCAAAGCTAGTGTCATCCTGGAGAGAGTGAGTAGGCCAAAGCCTGTTAGTCAGTGGCCAAAGCTAGTGTTGTTCTGAGGAGAGTGAGTAGGTCAAAGCTTGTTAGAGTCAGTGGCCAAAGCTAGTGTCATCCTGGAGAGAGTGAGTAGGCCAAAGCCTGTTAGTCAGTGGCCAAAGCTAGTGTCGTCCTGAGGAGAGTGAGTAGGCCAAAGCTTGTTAGAGTCAGTGGCCAAAGCTAGTGTCCTCCCGGGGAGAGTAAGTAGGCCAAAAATGCCTTGCATAAGATTTAACTTCCCCATTTGCCTGTAGGTTGTAGCCGTGGAGGTTGCTGACCCGGCCAGCAAAGCGATCAGCATCGCAACCAGAGGGAAAAGGGCCTTCCGCTTCTCCGAAGTGAGGGATTGGGAGCATTTGGTGCCAAAGCTGAAGGGCCGCTGCGATGCAGCAGCGAGTCCCCAGCATGCTGCGAGTGTCGAGGTAAAGTCTGAACGTGTTTGATTGTTTCTTTTCCTCCCCCATTCTGGAAAAGAGCTTTTTGTGCTCACCTCCTGTTGCAATTGCCCCTGGCAGGTCTCCATCGGCCCAAACCCAGATCCCGTCTTGGAGGATTATGAGGGTCAGCCCATGGCAAGCCTCAAGGGCAACAGCAAGATGGTCAGCACAGAAGCCCTCATGACTGTCTTCCACCCTCAGGATGCCGAGAACCTGGATGCGAAAATGGTGAGCAGGAAGAGTGTTGGGATGAGGGTTGCTAAAATGGATTTCTCAAGGTCAAGATGAGAGGAAGGAAGGAAGGAAGGAAGGAAGGAAGAGTGAGAAGGAAGGAGGGAGAGAAAAGGAGCAAGGAAGGAGAAAGGAATGTGGATAAGATAAAGTGTAATCATTATATAATAATAACAATAATAATAATAATTTATTGACAGTATTTCTATTCCACCCTTCTCACCCCTCAGGGGACTCGGGGCGGATTACAATGTACACACATATATGGCAAACATTCAATGCCAAAGACACACAACAGGTATAGACAGACAGTCAGAGGCTATTTAACTTTTCAAATGCAAGATACTCCAAAATGCAAGGATACAGAATGGGGGACAATGAGGCCTGGCTCGAGAGCAGGACGTGGGAAAAAGCCCTTGGAGTCCTCGTGGACAACAAGTTAAACATGCGCCAGGAAAGTGATGCGGCGGCAAAAAAAGCCAATGGGATTTTGGCCTGCATCAATGGGAGCCTAGTGTCTAGATCTAGGGAAGTCATGCTCCCCATGCTCTATTCCGCCCTGGTTAGACCACACCTGGAATATTGTGTCCAATTCTGGGCACCACAATTCTTGACTCTAAGCTGGAATGTGTCCAGAGGAGGGCGACTAAAATGATCAAGGGTCTGGAGAACAAGCCCTATGAGGAGCGGCTTAAGGAGCTGGGCATGTTTAGCCTGAAGAAGAGAAGGCTGAGAGGAGATAGGATAGCCATGTATAAATATGTGAGAGGAAGCCACAGGGAGGAGGAGGAGCAAGCTTGTTTTCTGCTTCCTTGGAGACTAGGACGCGGAACAATGGCTTCAAACTACAAGAGAGGAGATTCCATCTGAACACGAGGAAGAACTCCTGACTGTGAGAGCCGTTCAGCAGAGGAACTCTCTGCCCCGGAGTGTGGTGGAGGCTCCTTCTTTGGAAGCTTTTAAACAGAGGCTGGATGGCCATCTGTCAGGGGTGATTTGAATGCAATATTCCTGCTTCTTGGCAGAATGGGGTTGGACTGGATGGCCCAGGAGGTCTCTTCCAACTCTTGGATTCTATGATTCTATATCTGATCGGACATTATGCAATTGTGTTTTAGTGGGCTTTGTTTTTCTAGTTGAAAGAAAAAATGAAAGAACAGTCCTGGAACATCCTTTTCGTCGAATGCGGCCGCGGAGTGAGCATGTTCCGGACGAGGAAAACCCGGGACCTGATTGTCCGAGGGATCCCTGAGGTGCTCAGAGGAGAGCTGTGGCTTCTCTTCTCAGGTACAATCTCTTCCCCTAAAAAGTCGCGATGATTCCTTGTCTTTGCTATGTTACGTCTGCATTTGCTTCACTATCCTGTTAAAACTGTGCAGGAGTGCTAATAAGTAATACGCAAGCACAAGATGCTCAAATGATGCACGTGTTTCATCTGTATAAATAAAAATGTAATGTTCGTTTGTGGTATTCACAGAACTCAAAAACTACTGGGGGAATCGACACCAAATTTGGGCACACAAGACACCTAACAACCCAATGTATGTTCTTCACTCATAAAAACAGTGAAAAACACAGCAGAAGAGACTTAAAAAGCCCCAAAAAGCTAAATGACAATACAGAAAAAAGGAAGAAAGAGGGAGGGAAGGGGAGAAAAGAAAGAAAAAGAGAGAGAGAGAGAGGGAGGGGAACAAAGAAGGAAAGGGAGAAGGAAGCATGGAAGCAAAGAGAGAAGGAAGGAAGGAAAGAGGTAGAGAAGGAAGAAAGGAGAGAAAGAGGGAGGGAAAGAAAGAAGGAAAGGGAGAAGGAAGCATGGAAGCAAAGAGAGAAGGAAGGAAAGAGGTAGAGAAGGAAGAAAGGAGAGAAAGAGGGAGGGAAAGAAAGAAGGAAAGGGAGAAGGAAGCATGGAAGCAAAGAGAGAAGGAAGGAAGGAAAGAGGTAGAGAAGGAAGAAAGGAGAGAAAGAGGGAGGGAAAGAAAGAAGGAAAGGGAGAAGGAAGCATGGAAGCAAAGAGAGAAGGAAGGAAGGAAAGAGGTAGAGAAGGAAGAAAGGAGAGAAAGAGGGAGGGAAAGAAAGAAGGAAAGGGAGAAGGAAGCATGGAAGCAAAGAGAGAAGGAAGGAAGGAAGAGGTAGAGAAGGAAGAAAGGAGAGAAAGAGAGAAGGAAAGAAAGAAGGAAAGGGTTAAGGAAGCATGGAAGCAAAGAGAGAAGGAAGGAAAGAGGTAGAGAAGGAAGAAAGGAGAGAAAGAGAGAAGGAAAGAAAGAAGGAAAGGGTTAAGGAAGCATGGAAGCAAAGAGAGAAGGAAGGAAGGAAAGAGGTAGAGAAGGAAGAAAGGAGAGAAAGAGAGAAGGAAAGAAAGAAGGAAAGGGTTAAGGAAGCATGGAAGCAAAGAGAGAAGGAAGGAAGGAAAGAGGTAGAGAAGGAAGAAAAGAGAGAAAGCAGAAGGAAAAGAAAAGGGGAGGAAAGAAGGAAAGAGAAGGAAGGAAAGAGAGCAAAGGAAAGAAAGAGAGAAAAGGGAGGGAAGGAAAGAGAAGAAGAGGATGAGAAGGAAAAAGCGAAGGAAGGAAGGAAAGAGGTAGAGAAGAAGAAAGAGAGAAGAAGGATGGAAGCAAAAAGCAAGGAAGGAAGGAGGTAGAGAAGGAAGAAAAGAGGAAAAGAGGAAAAAGGGGGAAAGGAAAGAGAGAGAAGGAAGGAAGGAAGGAGAGAAGGAAGGAAAAGAAAAGGGAAGAAAGAAGGAAAGAGAGAAAGGAAGGAAAGAGAGCAAAGGAAAGAGGGAAAGAAGAAAGGAGAGGAGAGAAGGGTGAGAAGGATGGAAGAAAAAAGCGAAGGAGAAGGAAAGAGGTAGAGAAGAGAAAGAGAAAGAAGAAGAAGAGGAAAAAATCGAAGGAAAGAAGGAGGTAGAGAATGAAGAAAGAGGAGAAAATAGAAGGAAAAAGGGGAAAGGAAAGGAAAGAGAGAGAAGGAAGGAGAGAAGGGAAGAAGTAAGGGAAGAAAGAAGGGAAAGGAGAGAAAGAGGGAGAGAGGGGTGGCCTCAGCAACGTGTGGCGGGCACAGCTAGTCTGTATACATAAAAATGTAATGTTTGTTTGTGGGATTAACAGAACTCAAAAACCACTGGACAAATTGCCGCCAAATTTGGACACAAGACACCTAACAACCCAATATCTGATGCTGAGCAGAATTCTGGGAAATGTAGTTCAGGGCAGGGCCTTTTGCATTCTCTTTCATAGGGCTCCTTGCTTTCCCAAACTACATTTCCCAGAATCCTGTGCTTTCTCAGTCTCTTTCCCAGCAAACTCTGCTTTCTCCTGATGCTGAGCAGAATTCTGGGAAATGTAGTTCAGGGCAGGGCCTTTTGCATTCTCTTTCATAGGGCTCCTTGCTTTCCCAAACTACATTTCCCAGAATCCTGTGCTTTCTCAGTCTCTTTCCCAGCAAACTCTGCTTTCTCCTGATGCTGAGCAGAATTCTGGGAAATGTAGTTCAGGGCAGGGCCTTTTGCATTCTCTTTCATAGGGCTCCTTGCTTTCCCAAACTACATTTCCCATAATCCTATGCTTTCTCAGTCTCTTTCCCAGCAAACTCTGCTTTCTCCTGATGCTGAGCAGAATTCTGGGAAATGTAGTTCAGGGCAGGGCCTTTTGCATTCTCATTCATAGGGCTCCTTGCTTTCTCAAACTACATTTCCCAGAATCCTGTGCTTTCTCAGTCTCTTTCCCAGCAAACTCTGCTTTCTCCTGATGCTGAGCAGAATTCTGAGAAATGTAGTTCAGGGTAGGGCCTTTTGCATTCTCTTTCATAGGGCTCCTTGCTTTCCCAAACTACATTTCCCAGAATCCTGTGCTTTCTCAGTCTCTTTCCCAGCAAACTCTGCTTTCTCCTGATGCTGAGCAGAATTCTGGGAAATGTAGTTCAGGGCAGGGCCTTTTGCATTCTCTTTCATAGGGCTCCTTGCTTTCCCAAACTACATTTCCCATAATCCTATGCTTTCTCAGTCTCTTTCCCAGCAAACTCTGCTTTCTCCTGATGCTGAGCAGAATTCTGGGAAATGTAGTTCAGGGCAGGGCCTTTTGCATTCTCTTTCATAGGGCTCCTTGCTTTCCCAAACTACATTTCCCAGAATCCTGTGCTTTCTCAGTCTCTTTCCCAGCAAACTCTGCTTTCTCCTGATGCTGAGCAGAATTCTGAGAAATGTAGTTCAGGGCAGGGCCTTTTGCATTCTCTTTCATAGGGCTCCTTGCTTTCCCAAATTACATTTCCCAGAATCCTGTTCTTTCTCAGTCTCTTTCCCAGCAAACTCTGCTTTCTCCTGATGCTGAGCAGAATTTAGGGAAATGTAGTTCAGGGCAGGGCCTTTTGCATTCTCTTTCATAGGGCTCCTTGCTTTCCCAAACTACATTTCCCAGAATCCTGTGCTTTCTCAGTCTCTTTCCCAGCAAACTCTATAACAGTGTGAAATATACCCGTTGGCAGGTGCTGTGAACGACATGGCGACCAACCCGGGCTACTACACGGAGCTGGTGGAGCGGTCCTTGGGGACGTGCACCTTGGCCACGGATGAAATCGAGAGGGACCTGCGCCGCTCCTTGCCCGAACACCCGGCTTTCCAGAGCGACACGGGCATTTCCGCGCTCAGAAGAGTCCTCACGGCATACGCCCACCGGAACCCCAAGATCGGGTATTGCCAGGTGAAAGAATGAGAAAATTAAAAAAAAGGGGGTTAACAGGTTAGACCTTTGTTCCAACAGGACTGCTGACCAATAGGTCAGTGGTTTGAATCTGGGGAGAGTAGGATGAGCTCCCTCTGTCAGCTCTAGCTCCCCATGCGGGGACCTGAGAGGAGCCGCCCACCAGGATAGTAAAAACATCAAACATCCAGGCGTTCCCTGGGCTACATCCTTGCAGACGGCCAATTCTCTCACACCAGAAGCAACTTGCAGTTTTTCAAGTAGCTCCTGACACACACGCACACAACACACATACACACACACACACACACTCCTGATACACACATACGTGCACACACACACACACACATATATGCATATATATACACACACACACACACACACAAGCCATCCCCTGCCACGCATTACTGTGGCCCAGTCTGTGTTTATGTGCTTTGTCTGTGTATTTATATTTGTGTATATGTGTGTTTGCGTGTACATATATATATGTGTGTGTGTGTGTGGTTTTGCGCCTGCCACACGTTGCTGTGGCCCAGTCTGTATATATGTGTTTTGTGTGTATATGTGTGTGCATATATTTGTGTTTATGTGTATATATGTGGTTTTGCACATGCATTATAATGTGTGGCCCAGTCTGTGTATATGTGTTTTGTGTGTGTATATATACTTATGTATCTATCCTTCTTACTTTCTCTCCTTCCCTCCTTCTTTCCCTCTTTCTCTCCCTCCTTCTCCTTCTCTCTCTCTCTTTCTCTCCTTCCTTCTCTACCCTTCAGTCTTTCTCTCCTTCCTTCTCTCTCCTTCCTTCCTTCTCTACCCTTCTTTCTTTCTCTCCTTCGCTCCTTTTCCCTCTCCTTCTCCCCCTCCTTCTCTCCCTCCTTCCCCCTTTTCTGTGTGTGTGTATGCATATATGTGTGTTTGTATGTGCATATATGTGTGTATGCGTGTGCATGCGTTGTAATGTATTTTGGAGGGGTTTTTGGGGACGTTTTTAGTCCCTTTCGCTGTGTTTTTTTGTTCCGTGTTTTTATGAGTGATGGTCACTTGCTGGCCTGAAAGGTGTCTTGTGTCCAAATTTGGTGTCCATTTGCCCAGTGATTTTTGAGTTCTGTTAATCCTACAAACAAACATTACATATATATATATATGAGAGAGAGAGAGAGATCAAAGGAGTAAGCCCAGTGTGCTGCCACTGCGGAAAGAAAGAACAAGGGATGGCACTCACCTATGTGGTGGGAATGTCCAAAGGAACTATATTCTGGGAAATGGGAACCAAAACAATGCAAAGAATATTTACAAGTAAATTCAGGCATGGTGCTAATGGGAAGTCCAAAACACCTGGAGGGAGGGTCGAAGTTGGGCCATGCCTGCTTCAGCCAGTTAGCTCTGCCCTCTTCCATGTCTTCCTCCAGTTTGTGTCCCATCTTTCCTCCAAACTATCAGTCCACCTGATGGGCCCATGCGTGTCTGAACCAGGCGAACACTCTATACCAGGGGTCCTCAAACTTTTTAAACCGGGGGCCAGTTCACTGTCCCTCAGGCCGTTGGAGGGCCGGACTATAGTTTTTTAAAGAAAAAAATCAATAAAAAAATTCCTCTGCACATTGCAGATATCTTATTTGGCGGTGTGGAAGGGTTCTTACTCGCCCTCTTTGGGCAGTAATTCCAGGAGCAGAGAATGGGAAATCTTCCTATTTCTAGTCTGAACAAAATCTGGCTACCAGTATTTAAAAAAACTCTAAAATTATAACTGTAAATAAAGAACAACACTCAAACACATGGGAACTCCAGACAAGAAACAATCAGGGCCAGCTAATCACCTCTCAACAAAGGATTCTCCCTAAAAAACTGTCAGGCTATGAAATGGTAACCAAGGTGGCCAACTGAAACATTCATACCTACCTCCAACAGACCCTGGATCTTCCACAATTTTCCTAGTTAAAAGTTTTCCTCTGACATGGAGTCCAGTCGTTTCTGACTCTGGGGTGTGGCGCTCATCTGCATTTCTAAGCGCGCTTGGTGGGGACGCGGGACAGGGCCTTTTCCGTGGTGGCCCCCCAACTCTGGAACACCCTCCCCAAAGATCTTAGACAGGCCTCTACATTGGCTGTCTTCAGAAAGAACTTGAAGACCTGGCTTTTCCGATGCGCCTTCCCAGATTAGGAAATCTCCAATACCAAGTCCCATAAGCACTTTATCAGAACCAATGATTGCTGCACATCGCACATCACACTTGCCCTAGAAGCCCTTTATACACCTCCTGTCACATCAGCACTTTTAATCTTTGTACCCACTCTGGCCCGGCCCAGTTTTATTGTGTTTAGTGTATTGTGCCTGTTGTTTATTTTGCTTTATTCTGTTTTTAATTGTTTGATTTGTTTAGATTGTATTGTTGTGTTGTGTGTTGAGGCCTCGGCCTGTGTAAGCCGCATCGAATCCTTCGGGAGATGCTAGCGGGGTACAAATAAAGTTTAATAATAATAATAATAATAATAATAATAATAATAATAATAATAATATGAAGAGCCGGCGTTGTCCGTAGACACTTCCAAGGTCATGTGGCTGGCATGACTGCATGGAGCGCCGTTAGCTGCCCTTGGCTGGCTCACCCTGCCCATCGGGCCTGACAGATAGCATGAGCCAGCCAAGGGAGGAGCAGCCCCGTGGCCTACTCGCGTGTAAAGCACCTTGCGAGGTGTTTTATGCACGAGTTGGCCACGCGGAGCAGCTACCCTTGGCTGGCTCACGCTGCCCATCGGGCCTGACAGATAGTGTGAGCTAGCCAAGGGAGGGGCACTGTGTGGGGGGCGCACTCCTCCTCCGCGGGCCGGATAAGTGCCCTTGGCGGGCCGGAAGTGGCCCGCGGGCCGTCGTTTGGGGACCCCTGCTCTATACAATATCCTTTCTCTAGTAATGCCAGTCTCTATGTTTGATCCTTGGTAGGCGATGAATATCCTGACCTCGGTTCTCCTGCTGTACGCCAAAGAGGAGGAAGCTTTCTGGCTCTTGGTTGCTGTCTGTGAGCGGATGCTACCCGATTATTTCAATCGCCGGATCATAGGTGAGAAATAGTAGGACCGGTTAAAAGTAAAACTGGCTACTCACATTTGCATGTTTTCAAAATGCAGGAGACAAGACGTAACTGTCTTCCTGGACCCTCTCTTCACTCTGATCTCAGAGCAGCGGTTGGTGTTTGAGGGGGGGACATCTCTGAACTTGATGTCCAACGTTTCTGGAAACTCCTTGTTTGGTTGCTCATCTTTGGACACCCAACAAAACCCCTGAGATGTCTCCAGAAGTGTTGCTGGTCTGTGAGATGCGCTTTTGCAAATTGAGGCCTTGGAGTGTGCATCTTCACTCTCATCTCAGAGCAGTGGTTGGCGTTTGAGGGGTGGACATCTCTGAACTTGATGTCCAACATTTCTGGAAACTCCTTGTTTGGTTGCTCATCTTTGGACACCAACAAAACCCCTGAGATGTCTCCAGAAGTGTTGCTGGTCTGTGAGATGCGCTTTTGCAAATTGAGGCCTTGGAGTGTGCATCTTCACTCTCATCTCAGAGCAGTGGTTGGCGTTTGAGGGGTGGACATCTCTGAACTTGATGTCCAACATTTCTGGAAACTCCTTGTTTGGTTGGTCATCTTTGGACACCAACAAAACCCCTGAGATGTCTCCAGAAGTGTTGCTGGTCTGTGAGATGCGCTTTTGCAAATTGAGGCCTTGGAGTGTGCATCTTCACTCTCATCTCAGAGCAGTGGTTGGCGTTTGAGGGGTGGACATCTCTGAACTTGATGTCCAACATTTCTGGAAACTCCTTGTTTGGTTGCTCATCTTTGGACACCAACAAAACCCTTGAGATGTCTCCAGAAGTGTTGCTGGTCTGTTAGATGCGCTTTTGCAAATTGAGGCCTTGGAGTGTGCATCTTCACTCTCGTCTCAGAGCAGTGGTTGGTGTTTGAGGGGTGGACATCTCTGAACTTGATGTCCAACATTTCTGGAAACTCCTTGTTTGGTTGCTCATCCTTGGACACCAACAAAACCCTTGAGATGTCTCCAGAAGTGTTGCTGGTTTGTGAGATGTGATCTTGCAAATTGAGGCCTTGGAGTGTGCATCTTCACTCTCATCTCAGAGCAGTGGTTGGTGTTT
>NW_026844478.1:36480308-36518591 GCF_025583915.1 Anolis sagrei ordinatus | reverse complement strand
CAAATGTCAGGGTCTATTTTTCCCAAACCCCTCCAATATTATCTGTTGGTCATGGAAGTCTTTATGCCAAGTTTGGTTCAATTCTATTGTTGGTGGAGTTCAGAATGCTCTTTGGTGCCTGGCGAACTATAATTCACACAAATGCAATTCCCAAAAAGTCAGAGCTGAATCGGTTGGCAGTAATTCCAATCCCTTCATCCATTGTCCATATCATTAATCACTATGCTTTAATTATGTTCAATTTGTAACAATGGAAATACATCCTGCATATCAGATGTTTACATTACAATTCATAACAGGACAGTTATGACGTAGCAACACAAATATGGTTGGGGGTCACCACAACATGAGGAACTGTATTTAGGGGTCACGGCATTAGGAGGGTTGGGAACCACTGCTATAGGAGTTGAGGGAGGACTTTCTTTTGTGTTCGAGATGAAGAAATTGACCGTTAGTATGTTCTGAATGATAAATATTTTGGTTTCAAGCACATAAAACTGAAATTATTCTCAGTTGTGGTTGTCCTATAGCAGGGGTAGGGAACCTTTGGCCCTCCAGCTGTGGTGGACTTCAACTCCCACAATTCCTTGAGGCTCGGCATTGGGCCAAGGTAAGCCTTTAGACCTATAGGCTAATCTTTAACATAAATGAAGAGACTCAATAAGTAAGCTATAAACCATAAAAAAGAAGCTTTAGGGTGGACCGTAACACGGAAATGAGGACTCACTTCCTTGTGTTTCCTAGAGCAGCCTGTCGCTTAAAGCCACTGACTAACCCAGTAGTCTCCAAACTTTGAGCTTGTCGCAATAAAAAAAAGGAAAATAACATTTAAAAGTCATCCGTGTGAGTCCAAAGTGTTCACCCTCCTGCTATGATAATAATATGATAATAATAATCTATATATTATTAATCTATATAAATAGATTATATATTATTAATCTATATAAATAAAAATGTAATGTTCATTTGTGGGATTCACAGAACTCAAAAACCACTGGACGAATTGACACCAAATTTGGACACAAGACACCTCTCAGGCCAATTTATGTCCTTCACTCACAAAAAAAAAAAACGATTTCGTCATTTGGGAGTTGTAGTTGCCGTGATTTATAGTTCACCTACAATCAAAGAGCATTCTGAACCCCATCAACAATTGAATTGAACCAAACTTGGCACACACAACTCCCATGACCAACAGAAAATACTGGAAGGGTTGGTGGGCAGTGTCCTTTGGTTTTGGAGTTGTAGTTCACCTCCATCCAGAGATCACTGTGGACTCAAACAATGATGGATCTGGACTAAACTCTACATGAATACTCAATATGCCCAAATGTGAACACTGGTAGAGTTTGGGGAAAATAGAATCTTGACATTTGTTAGTTGTAGTTCCCGGGATTTATAGTTCACCTACAATCAAAGAGCATTCTGAACCCCACCAACGATGGAATTGAACCCAACTTGGCACACAGTTCTCCCATGACCAGCAGAAAATACTAGAAGTTTTTGTTGGGCAGTGTACTTTGTTTTTGAAGTTGTAGTTCACCTCCATCCAGAGATCACTGTGGTCTCAAACAATGATGGATCTAGACCAAACTCTGCACAAATACTCAATATGCCCAAATGTGAACACTGCTGGAGTTTGGGGAAGATAGAATGTTGACATTTGGGAGTTGTAGTTGCTGGGATTTATAGTTCACCTACAATCAAAGAGCATTCTGAACTCCAGCAACGATGGAATTGAACCAAACTTGGCACACAGGACTCCCAAAGCTCAAGATTCTATTTTCCCCAAACTCCACCAGTGTTCACATTTGGGCATATTGAGTATTTGTGTAGAGTTTGGTCCAGATCCATCATTGTTTGATCAATGATAGAATTGGGCCAAACTTCCCACATAGAACCCCCATGTGGGCCACAGCAACGCATGGCAGGGGACGGCTAGTATAATGTAAAAATGTTCGTTTGTGGGATTAACAGAACTCAAAAACCATGAGCAGTTGACACCAAATTTGGACACAAGACACCTAACAACCCAGTGTATGTCTGTCACTAAAAAAAAATGATTTTGTCATTTGGGAGTTTTAGTCGCTGGGATTTATAGTTCACCTACAATCAAAGAGCATTCTGAACCCCATCAACAATTGAATTGAACCAAACTTGGCACACACAACTCCCATGACCAACAGAAAATACTGGAAGGGTTGGTGGGCAGTGTCCTTTGGTTTTGGAGTTGTAGTTCACCTCCATCCAGAGATCACTGTGGACTCAAACAATGATGGATCTGGACCAAACGTTACACAAATACTCAATATGCCCAAATGTGAACACTGGTAGAGTTTTGGGGAAATAGACCTTGACATTTGGGAGTTGTAGTTACTGGGATTTATAGTTCACCTGCAATCAAAGAGCATTCTGAACCCCACGAATAGAATTGGGTCAAACCTCCCATAGAGGACCCTCATGTGGGCCACAGCAACACATGGCAGGGGACGGCTAATAATAATAATAATAATAATAATAATAATAATAATAATAATCTTTATTTGTACCCCGCTACCATCTCTCCAAGGGACTCGGAGCGGCTTACATGAGGCCGAGCCCAAGATACATCAAACAAACATCAATAAACACAACATTAATAAACGATCAATAAAATACAAATCATATAAATCACATAAACAAAAACAATCAATGGTGACATATAACAGTTTTAAAATGGCCGGGCCAAATGTAATAGATTAAAATCAAAATATGCTGACGTGAAGAAGGTATCCATCTATTTGTACTCAATGGAAATGGTTCATTCATTCCATCACTCCCAGGGCTTTGTGGGTTTGTTTTGTGTCTAATTTGGGCAGGTGTTGTGGCTAGAAAATGACTCATGAGTGCACACAATGACTTAATTCAATTGAGGACAGGTTATTCATTCTCTTACGCGCTGCAGAAACCAACCATTCTGGGTACTAGTATGCCTTGGGTATCATAAGTTTAGGAAATACCATATTACTTGTTTAGACAGATTCTTCCGCAATGAGTGCCATTGGATCCCCCACATACGACCTAGCAAAATTTCTTGCTGCACAGTTACAAAGCCATATTGGGCTCACTACACACTACATCAAGGACTCAGCCCACTTCATAGAAAAAATCAGCAATCTCAAGCTAAATACCAACGACAAACTGATCAGCTTCGATGTGGTATCTCTATTTACCATGGTCCCGGTACCAGACACCATGGCACTCATCAACCAGAGGTTCCCAGAAGACATCACGGCTCTGTTTCACCATTGCCTCACCACCAGTTACTTTCAGTGGGACAATGAATTCTACGAACAGAAAGATGGAGTAGCTATGGGGAGCCCTCTCAGCTCGGTCATATCTAACTTCTACATGGAACACTTTGAAGAACAAGCCCTGGAAACAGCAACCAAAAAGCCCACGATATGGTTCAGATATGTGGATGACACCTTCACCATTTGGAGCCATGGAGAAGAAGAACTCAACAGGTTCCTGGACCATCTTAACAGCATCCACCCAAACATCCAGTTCACCATGGAAAAAGAAAATGAAGGAAGACTGCCTTTTCTAGATGTCCTAGTCATCCGCAAACCAGATCAACAATTGGGTCACACCGTCTACAGAACCACACACACAGATAGATATCTACATAAAAACTCCACCATCACCCAAGTCAAAAAAGAAGCACCATTAAAGCCTTGGCAGACCGTGCAAAAAGAATCTGCGAACCCCACCTCCTCCAAGATGAACTGAACCACCTCAACTGGGCTCTACAGGCCAATGGATACTCCACCTCAGACATCAGAAGAGCTGCAAGACCAAGAACAAGCCACGAGAGTCAAGATAAAGATCCACCCAGATGAAAAGTGTCCTTACCATACAGCAAGGGAACCACTGACCGCATAGGGAAGCTGATGAGGAAACACAACATCTACAGACCCACCAAGAAAATCCAACAAATGCTACGTTCAGCAAAGGACAAGAGGGATCCTCTCACTTCTGCAGGAGTCTACCGTGTACCATTCAGCTGTGGACAAGTCTACATAGGGACCACCAAACGCAGCATTGCCCAAACACGAATCAAGGAACATGAAAGGCACTGCAGACTACTTCAACCAGAGAAGTCAGCCATAGCAGAGCACCTGATGAACCAACCTGGACACAGCATATTATTTGAGAACACAGAAATGCTGGACCACTCTCACAACCACCATGTCAGACTACACAGAGAAGCCATTGAAATCCACAAGCATGTGGACAATTTCAACAGGAAGGAAGAGACCATGAAAATGAACAAAATCTGGCTACCAGTATTAAAAAACTCTAAAATTACAACAGCAAAACAACAGAGAGGAAAACCAGGCACAGATTAACACCTCCCAGCAACAGATTTTCCCAGGCTCAGGCAGGCCTTCAAATGCTAATGAGGGTGATCAGCTAAACATTCACACCTAACTGCAGCAGGGAAGAGCTCCTTGCCCCACCCCAGCCATTCCACAGATATATAAACCCATTTTTCCTACTTCCAACAGACCTTACACCTCTGAGGATGCTTGCCATAGATGCAGGCGAAACGTCAGGAGAAACGCCTCTAGAACATGGCTCTATAGCCCGAAAAAACCCACAAGAACCTAGTGATTCCAGCCATGAAAGCCTTCGACAATACATCTTCCGCAAACTGTTGCCTGAGGCAAAATATATGATTTGCTGTAGTTGTCCTAAAGGATTCTATGGTGACTAGAAACTCTGCTTAAGCTGCTAAATCACACAGGCTCCTAAAGACAGATAAGAGGAACTATTTCCATACAAGATGAATAAAATGTGATTTATTTATTTATTTACGACATTTATATCCCGCCCTTCTCACGCCAAAGGGGACTTAGAGCGGGTTACAGGTTATATTTATTTATTATTTATTTATTTATTTATTTATTTGCTGCATTTGTTGACCGCCGCTCTCAGCCCTAGGGCGACTCGCGGCGGTGTACAACATATAAAAACAGTTTACAATAAGGCACAACAAGAAATCAACATATCAATAATACACACTAATCTAAATTACACTAGCTAATCCGCATCGTCACAACATAGAATCATAACCAATCTCGTAATCCGTATACCGTTCCAGTTGTCCTTACCAGTCAATGTAGCACTCAGTTAAATGCCTTCTCAAATAGCCAGGTCTTTAGGCTTTTACGGAAAGCCATAAGGGAGGGCGCCTGTCTGATGTCAACAGGGAGGGTGTTCCACAGCCGGGGGGCCACCACCGAGAAGGCCCTCTCTCTCGTCCCCGCCAGACGTGCCTGTGAGGCAGGCGGGATCGAGAGAAGGGCCTCCCCAGACGATCTCAAGGCCCTCGTGGGCTCATAGGCCGAGATGCGGTCAAGGTATTTTGGGCCGGAACCGTTTAGGGCTTTGTAGGATAACACCAGCACCTTAAATTGGGCCCGGTAGCAGATCGGCAGCCAGTGGAGCTGGGACAACAAGGGCGTTGTATGCTCCCTGCGTCCCGCTCCCGTTAGTAACATGGCTGCCGCGCGCTGGACTAGCTGAAGCTTCCGGGCCGTCTTCAAGGGCAGCCCCACGTAGAGAGCGTTGCAGTAGTCAAGGCGGGATGTGACCAGAGCGTGTACCACCATGGCCAAGTCAGACTTCCCAAGGTACGGGCGCAGCTGGCGCACGAGCCTAAGCTGTGCAAATGCTCCCCTGGTCACCCCTGAAACCTGGGGATCCAGGCTCAAAGATGAATCCAGAGTCACACCCAAGCTGCGAACCTGCGCCTTCAAGGGGAGTGCGACCCCGTCCAGCACATACAATATATTATATTATTAGTATTATATATTGCTGGATTGGACTATACCATTATACTGCAATATTATTAGTAATATTGCATGTTAGGCTTGGTTGATCGTATTCGTTAGTTTCTAAAGTCATTAAGAATTCGTATTTAAATTAGCTTCGAACCTATATCGAACCATGCAGGAATAGTGTGAAGAGTAATTAAGAATCGAAACAATTTTTCCAATTTTCGTAATTATTTTCGTATGTCTGGTGCAAGTTTTACAATCTCGCAGTTTCTCTTCCCTCCCCAGTAGCAAGCTGCGCATTTACCCCACTTCTTAAGCCCGTGATCGCGAACCTATGACATGCGTGTCAGTACTGACATGCATAGCCATTTCTACTGACACGCGCCCGCCGGATATTATTTGTTTATTTATTTTATGCCATTTTAAAAAATAAATAGGAAAGAAATTATTATTTGGCAATGTTTCCTAAATATTAAGGAGTTTCATATTTAAACTGAATGATAAATACTATTACTTTGCTATATTATTCAAATATTAAAGTGCATTAAATTAAATGTCAAATTTAAAAATATTTAATTATTAATATTTAGGTAGCATTGCAAAATAATATTGGTTTATTTAATTATTAAGTAAACGAATATTATTTTGCATTGTTTTCTAAATATTAAGGAGTTACATATTTAAATTAAATTAAATGATAAATAATACTTTGCTATAATACTCAAATATTTCAGAATGCTTTAAATGAAATGGTAAATTGAATTTTAATTTGACATTTAATTTAATGCATTTTAATTTAATGCATTTTAAATATTTTAATATATGCCTTAATATATGTGTGTGTGTGTGTGTGTGTGTGTATGCCTTAAATGAAATGGTAATTTAAATATCTAAATATTATTTTGCAACGTTACTTTATTGTTATTGCATTATTATTATTATTAGAAATACATTAAATAGCATATTAAATGCTAGAAATACATTTAAATTAAATTAAAAATAAATAATATTTTGTTGGGTTTACAAAATTATATTTTTATTAAACACTCCAAAAAGGATATTATTTACATAAAGAGAGGTAGAACAACATGATAAGAGAGAAAGTGGGAATTATAATTATATATTTTTTTGTTATTTAAACTAAATATTGCGAAATTGTGGTTTTATTTCTTGAAGTGACACACCACCTGAATTATGCTCAGTTTTTGGGCGAATTTTGACACACCATGCTCAAAAGGTTGCCCATCTCTGTCCTAAGCGATGAATTTCCTCTCTCTCTCCCCTCCTGCCGGCCACCGTTGCTCTGCTGCTTCCCTCCTCTTTCCTCATGCTTCTTCTTGCCTCACTCTGGGCTGCACTGGGCTTCCTTCCTTCCTTCCTTCCTTCCTTCCTTCCTTCCTTCCTTCCTTCCTTCCTTCCTTCCAGCTGGCAAATCCCACATTCCCCCCTCCCTCCTCTTTCTCCTGGCATCCTTCTTGCCCAAAATTTCTCATTACTTTATTTTTCATACCATCACTCTATGCCACACAATGCGTTGCCAGGTACAGCTAGTATAATATATAATATAATATATACATTTATTTATTTATTTATTTATTTATTTATTTATTTGGTACACTTATATACCGCCAGTATCTCAGCCTAGAACGGCGACTCACTGCGGTTAACAGCATTTAAAACAACAATAAAAAATATAAAAACACATACATATATAAAACACAGTATTGGGCCACCAATACAGACCAGTGCATCTCTTAAATAAAAATCACAGTCCAATTCATTGTCGGTGATTGCCAGTCCTTGGTCAAAAACAACATCGTGACAGATTAGCCGAATGCTTGCTCAAACATCCATGTTTTTAGTTTTTTCCGAAATATCATCAGTGAGGAGGCTGATCTTATCTCTATAGGGAGGGCATTCCAAAGCCGCGGGGCCACCACAGAAAAGGCCCTATCTCTCGTTCCCGCCAACCGCACCTGTGAAGCAGGCGGGATAGAGAGAAGGGCCTCTCCCGAAGATCTTAGGGTCCTGGTGGGCTGATAGGCCGAGATACGTTCGGATAGATATGTTGGGCCAGAACCGTTTAGGGCTTTAAAGGCCAGTGCCAGCACTTTGAATTGGGTCCGGAAGCTTATCGGCAGCCAGTGGAGCTGGTACAGCAAAGGAGTTGTATGCTCCCTGCGTCCTGCTCCTGTTAGTACCATGGCTGCCGCCCGTTGGACTAGTGGAGCTTCCGAGCAGTCTTCAAGGGCAACCCCACGTAGAGAGCGTTGCAGTAGTCTAAGCGGGATGTAACCAGAGCGTGGACTACCGTGGCCAAGTCAGACTTCCCAAGGTACGGTCGCAGCTGGCGCACGAGTTTTAACTGTGCGAATGCTCCCCTGGTCACCGCCGAAACCTGGGGATCCAGGCTCAGCGATGAGTCCAGGATCACACCCAAGCTGCGAACCTGTGTCTTCAGGGGGAGTGCGACCCCGTCTAACACAGGCTGTAACCCTATGCCCTGTTCGGCCTTGCGACTGACCAGGAGGACCTCTGTCTTGTCTGGATTCAATTTCAATTTGTTCGCCCTCATCCAGACCGTCACAGCGGCCAAGCACCGGTTCAGGACCTGGACAGCCTCCTTAGTAGCAGGTGGGAAGGAGTGACAGAGTTGGACATCATCTGCGTACAGATGACACCGCACCCCGAAACTCCGGATGATCTCGCCCAGCGGCTTCATGTAGATGTTAAACAACATGGGGGACAGTATTGAACCCTGAGGAACCCCACAAAACAAAGGTTGTGGGGTAGAACAGGAGTCCCCCAGTAACACCTTCTGAGACCGACCCTCGAGGAATGACCGGAGCCACTGCAAAGCAGTACCTCCAAGGCCCATTCCCGCGAGGCGTCCCAGAAGGATACCGTGGTCGACGGTATCGAAGGCCGCTGAGAGGTCAAGTAGCACCAACAGGGACACACTCCCCCTGTCGAGCTCCCGACGGAGATCATCCACTAAGGCGACCAAGGCTGTCTCGGTACCATGCCCCGGCCTAAAGCCAGACTGTGCCGGATCCAGATAATCCGTGTCTACCAAGAATGCCTGGAGTTGTGAGGCCACCACACGTTCCATGACTTTGCCCAAAAAGGGGAGATTGGAATATAATATAATAATAATTTAGTAATATAATGTATAATATAATGATATAATATACAGTAATATAATATAATAATATAATAATAATATATACAATTATAATATAATATAATAATAATATAGTAATATAATATATAATATAATATAATATACAGTAATATATTATTATTATTATTATTATTATTATTATTATTATTATTAACTTTATTTGTACCCCGCTAGCATCTCCTGAAGGACTCGATGCGGCTTACACAGGCCGAAGCCTCAGAACACAATACAATAGAAACATAACACAACAAAAACAAAGCAAATCAAAATAATTAAGCAAAATAACAGCAACAGTGACAATACATCAAGACACTTTAAAACTGGGCCGGCCGGCGCAATGGGGTACAGGGTTAAAAGTGCTGAAATGGCAGGAGGAACGTAGGATTAAATAGTGCGGTGTGCAGCAATATTGATTGTACTAAAGTGCTTCTAGGACTTGGGATTGTATATTATATTATTATATTATATAGGTTGGACTACTGTAATGCGCTCTATGTGGGGCTGCCCTTGAAAACGGCTCGGAAATTCCAACTGGTCCAACGGGCAGCAGCCAGGATGTTAACTGGGGCTCCTTACAGAGAGAGGTCAACCCTCCTGTTCAAGGAGCTCCACTGGCTGCCGTTTTTCCGAGCCCAATTTAAGGTGCAGGTGCTTACCTACAAAGCCCTGAACGGTTTGGGACCAGCCTACCTGCGTGACCGCATCTCCATCTACGAACCCACGCGTTCTCTTCGCTCATCTGGAGAGGCCCTGCTTGTGATCCCACCTGCGTCGCAAGCGCGGTTGGTGGGGACACGAGACGGGGCCTTTTCCGTGGTGGCCTCCCGACTCTTGAATACCCTCCCCAAAGTTCTTAGACAGGTCCCTACATTGGCAGTCTTCAGAAAGAACTTGAAGACCTGGCTGTTCTGATGTGCCTTCCCAGAATAGGAAATCTCCAATACCAAGTCCCATAAGCAATTTATTAAATTAAGATTGCCGCACTCTGCACACTGCACTTGCCCTATAAGCCTTATATACCTCCTGTCACACCAGCACTTTTTAACTCTTGTACCCATTACTCTGGCCCGGGCCAGCTTTATTGCGTCTTAGTGCATTGTTTATTACTTGTTGTTTATATTGCTTTCATTGTTTTTAATTTGCCTTAGGTTTTGTATTGTTATGTTGTGTGTTGAGGCCTTGGCCTTTGTAAGCCGCATCGAGTCCTTCGGGAGATGCTAGCGGGGTACAAATAAAATTAATAATAATAATAATAATAATAATAATATTATATTATAATATTGTTATATTATATTATTGTATATTATATTATATTATTATAACAACAAAAATAGCTAGAAACACTTAATTCAGTATATATCAAGAACTTAAAGTCTGTAGCAAATTGCTGTACAAAAAACGTAACTTAGCAAATAATCCGGATTATCCTGGTATATAATCTGGGATAACAGAACGTTCAAGCAAACTGCTTCAAAACCACAGGGTTAGAAAACACAAGGAAACAAGGTGGAAGCAAGGAAAAGCGTTCTCAAAAAACTGTCCCAAGCCCATAGCACGTCCAAAAGCAGAAGATTGAGTCAGAATGAGATGTCCATCCAAAAACAATCCGAAGTAGGAATGGAGTCCGCACTTACAGGAATCCAGTCTTTAAAACGCTTTAAAACGGCTTGTCTTAACCCAGCTAATCGTCTTCCTGGCCCAGCAGCTTAAAACTTTTATTATTATATATTATATTATATATTATATTATATTATATTATATTAATTATTATAATATTATATATTATATTATTGTATATTATATTATTATATTATATATTATATTACTATATTATTATATTATATTGTATTATATTATATTATATGTTATAATTGTATATTATATTAATATAATTGTATATTAAAGCACCCCTGACAGATGGCCATCCATTCTTAATAATAATAAATATGCTGTGTTTGTGTTGTTTGGATTACTTTTTACTTTTAGAAAGCACTTTTTCTCAGCTCATAATTCTGTTTTGTTTACCTTCCTTTTCAGTCATCTCTTCCACAAGAACTGTATCGACCCCTGGCTGCTGGAGCACAGAACGTGTCCCATGTGTAAATGCGACATACTCAAAGCTCTCGGAATCGAGGTAAAGCTATAGTTCCTACTCACAGGCACAATCACCTGACTTCCTGGACTTTTGATTGCGTTACTAAGCTTGATAAGTTGTCATTAAGGCAAACTCAGCGGAAAAGCGACTCCACTGCTGATTAGAAGGCAAAGTATGTGCGTCTCATTACATGTCATTGACATTACATTCCAGCGCTGAACAAATTCCAGTGCTAAAGGTTTGGTTGTTGGGTGTAGTGTCTGGGTAAGAATGTTTACCCTGCAGAAAAATGAAGATAAATGTATTGTGTATATGTCTGTATAAGTCAAGGGCAGGTTTTGGAGTCAGAAGTTTGGATTTTGATACGACCCAAGGATAAGTCAAAGCTGCCCCTCAACTTTGGAACTCCCTTCTTCTTCCCAAAGAAGCCAGAATGAGTCTCTTTATGGAGAAAAAGAGCAGAATATAAATAAACATCAATAATAATAATAATAATAATGGCCCACTCCCTGCTATCCTTCGGGGCAGCCTCAGGCCTTTTTATTCAGGCAGGCTTCTATTATTTATTTATTTGCGGCATTTATATGCCGCCCTTCTCACCCCGAAGGGGACTCAGAACGGCTTACAATATATATTTTCATACAATATATTATATTATTAGCATAGTACAATATCCGTATATATTACTATATTGCACTATACCATTATATGTGCTCCTGCAATTTGAGGTACAAAGGAAGGCCGAAACTAAGACAAGTCAAACCCGCAATTTTGGACTTTAGGAGAGCTGATTTCCAAAAAATGAAGGAAACGCTGAGCAGCATTCCGTGGACACAGATACTAAAAGACAAGGGAGTTACGGATGGATGGGAATTTCTCAAGAGTGAAATACTCAAGGCGCAATTGCAAACCGTGCCAACAAAGAGAAAAAATAGGACAAGTGCAAAGAAGCCAGAATGGATGTCCAAAGAACTTCTAACTGTGCTAAGACACAAAAGAGACATGCACAAGAAGTGGAAAAAGGGAGAAATCACCAAAGAAGAATTCAAACAAATAGCCAACACCTGTAGGGAAAAGGTCCGCAAGGCTAAAAAAAACGAGCTCAGACTTGCCAGGGACATTAAAAACATATGCCTTCTTTGCCTCGGTCTTCTCACAAAAAGAGAGTCAGAAAACAAGCTTGCTCCCTCCTCCCTGTGGCTTCCTCTCACATATTTATACATGCTATCATATCTCCTCTCAGCCTTCTCTTCTTCAGGCTAAACATGCCCAGCTCCTTAAGCCGCTCCTCATAGGGCTTGTTCTCCAGACCCTTGATCATTTTAGTCGCCCTCTTCCTCTGGACACATTCCAGCTTGTCAATATCTCTCTTGAACTGTGAGAGCCATTCAGCAGTGGAACTCTCTGCCCCGGAGTGTGGTGGAAGCTCCTTCTTTGGAAGCTTTGAAACAGAGGCTGGATGGCCATCTGTCAGGGGTGCTTTGAATGCAATATTCCTGCTTCTTGGCAGAATGGGGTTGGACTGGATGGCCCAGGAGGTCTCTTCCAACTCTTTGATTCTATGATTCTACTTTCCGGACATCCCTCGTGCATCTTGCAAAGCCTCTCTAGTGTCAGATTGGAATCAGTTTGTTTGGCTAAAATATTTAATAGGCTTGTGCATGAGTATATACACAATAGTGCTAACAAAACCCACTCCTTTGTGTTCAATGTCCTTGGCACAGGTGGATATTGAAGACGGGGCAGAGTCCGTCCAACCCACCGAACCCTCGGTTCCGGAAGCCGACAATCATAGTGAGACAGCATCGTCGGGCTATGCGTCCGTTCAGGGAGCCGATGAGCCTGCTCCAGAGGAACCTGCCCATTCGGAGAGTAAGTGGAGCATTGCTTTGCAGGTTACGCTGTCGCTTTCTGGTTTTTCCTGTTTGGAAATAGTAATGTGTCAGAGTGTTTTATCATCATTGTTATTATTTCCTTGGCCTTTGAAATGAAGCCTTAGCTCAAGTGTGTGCAAACTTGGGCCCTCAGGGTGTTTTGGACTCCAACTCCCACCATTCCTAATAGCCTCAGGCCCCTTCCTTTTCCCCCTCAGCCGCTTAAGCGGCGGAGGGGGAAAAGGAAAGGGCCTGAGCAGAGGCAGCCCTAGGTAATTTTCAACGGTAAGCAAACAGTATTTTGGCCCCCCCCCCCCACAACCAATCATTGATATATATTTTGTATTCGTCGTGGGAGTTCTGTGTGCCATATTTGGTTCAATTCCATCATTGGTGGAGTTCAGAATGCTCTTTGATTGTAGGTGAACTATACATCCCAGTAACTACACTTGCCGCACTTGCTCCCTTGCCTGGCCAGCTTTGGGTCCGGAGGCGTGCCTGAAGACCCCGGCGTGTGCACCAAAAGTCACCTCTTCTCCTGACTTTCTCCTCAGCCATTGGGACCAAGAGAGAGAGAGAGAGAGAGGTGGAGATGCCCACCTTTCCTGAAGGTAGGCGCAAAAACAAAGGAGGGAGCGGAGGTGGGAGATACCTCCAGCCAGAGGGGCTCTCTCTCTCTCTCTTGGTCCCAATGGCTGAAGAGAAAGGCAGGAGAAGAGGCGACTTTTGGTGTGCACGCTGGGGTCTTCAGACACGCCTCCGGACCCGAAGCGGGCCAGGCGTGGCAGCTCCGCCCCTTGGCCCACCTGCGGATTGGGGAGAGGAGAGGAGGCGGGTGGAGCGCCGGGGGATTGGGAAAGGGGGCCGGTCATGGGGAAGGGATCGAACGCAGAGAACGATTGAGCGCCGGCTCTGCTCGCGCACCCGGTGGCCGGGTGGAGCAGGAACGAGAGGGGCTAGGCGAGGCTCAAGGGCCCGGCCCCTTTGGGAAGAGGATCGCCCGCCAGCGAGGCAAGAAAGCCGAGGCTCCCCTGGACTGCTAGGGCTGTTGTGAGCTGAGGGGGCGCTCCTCAAGTGGCGGTCGAGGGGCATTTACAGAGGCGCCTCTGCGCCCCTGGCAAAAAAAGTGTTCTGCGACTGCTTACTTTGCGTAATGGACGAGCCGCCTCTGGGCCTGAGGCTGTTAGGAATGGTGGAAGTTGGAGTCCAAATGCATCTGAGAAATTGAAAAGAGTCCTGGTATTTGGCGCCACCTGCTGGGTTCCTGACAATTAATCAACTGGAGTGCTGTGGTTTTGGCTGTGAGTTTTAGTGATCCTTAGTGATCCACATTCTTTCTATTATTCATGTTGACTGAGTGAAATTATCCTTTGCAAAAGCCTAGGATAAAATTTGGGCCAAAATCTTTTTCAGTTTCCCATCATTCTACTTTTGTCCCAAATATATGTGAACCAAAATATTTGTAGTTTGTTCAAATAATAGTAATAATAGTAATCATCATCATCTATATATATATATAAATGTAATGTTCGTTTTGGGATTAACAGAACTCAAAAACCACTGGGGGTATTGACACCAAATTTGGACACTATATCCCTAACAACCCAATGTATGTCCTTCACTCATAAAAACACTGAAAAACACAGCAGAAGGGACTTAAAAGCCCCAAAAAGCTAAAATGACGAAAAGCTAAATGACAATACAGAAAAAAGGAAGAAAGAGGGAGGGAAGGGGAGAAAAAGAAAGAAGAAAAGAAAAGATGGGAAGCAAAGAGAGAAGGAGAAGGAAGAGAGGTAGAGAAGGAAGAAAGGAGAGAAAGAGGGAGGGAAAGAAAAAAGGGGGAAGGAAAGTTAGAGAAGGAAGGAAGGAGAGAAGGAAAGAAAAAAGGGAAAGAAGGAAGGAAAGAGGGAGCGAAGGGGAAGATGTAGAGAAAGAGGGAGAAGAGAAAAAGGAAAGAGAGAAGGAAGAAAGAGAGAGCAGAAGAGAAAGAAAAAGGAAGGAAAGAGATAGAGAAGGAAGGAAGAAGAGAAGGAAAGACAGGTAGGAAGGAAGGAGGAAGGAAGGAAAGAGGGAGTGAAGGAAAGAGGGGAAGAAGGAGAGAAAGAGGGAAGGTTAGCCACAGCAACAGCTAGTAATCTATATAAATAAAAATGTAATGTTCGTTTGTGGGATTAGCATAACTCAAAAACCACTGGACGAATTGACACAAAATTTGGACACAAGACACATAATAGGCCAATAAATGACCATCACTCATAAAATATTGAAATACACAGAAAAAGAGACTTAAAAAGCCATTAAAAATTACAACACATGCGCAAAACCACACATATACACACAAAGCACATATACACAGACTGGGTGACAACAACCTGTGGCAGGGGACAGCTAATAATAATAATAATAATAATAATAATAATAATAAAGCTGATACGATATGAGAATTTAGAGATCGAACTGCAAAGACTCTGGCACAAGCCAGTAAAGGTGGTCCCAGTGGTGATTGGCACACTGGGTACAGTGCGTAAAGACCTTGGGGGGAATGTTTTGTTGAGAGCTGATTTGATGTGCCTGATTGTTTACTCTCTGGCTACCAGTATTAAAAAAAACTCAAAAATTACAGCAAAACAACAGAGAGTAAACAATCAGGCACATCAAATCACTCTCAACAAAAGATTCCCCCCAGGCACTTCCAAGCCATAAAATGCTAATCAAGGTGGTCAGTTGAAACATTCCCACCTAGCTCCAGCAGACAAAAGTCCTTTGTCCCACCCTGGCCATTCCACAGATATATAAACCCATTTTCCTACTTCCAACAGACCTCTGAGGATGCTTGCCATAGATGCAGGCAAAACGTCAGGAGAAAATGCCTCTAGAACATGTCCATATAGTCCGGAAAATCCTACAACAACCCAATTAGGAAATATGTGAAGGAAAATTGGGAGAGTAGGTTGGAGGAGAGAGACAAAGAATTATTGGAACAACCTATTAAGAAGACAGAAATAAAGGAAGTTATTAAGAATTTAGAAGCTGGGAAAGCTCCAGGTCTGGATGGTCTGGGAACAGAAAAGCTTTAGAGAAGTATTGATTCCAAAATTATTAGAACTGTATAATGGAATAATGAAAGGAGATAAGATGCCAGAATCATGGAGGAAGTCATTGATAATATTAATACCAAAACCTGATAAAGATTTAACAGACCCAGGGTCATATAGGCCCATATCATAATCAAGATGCAAAGATTTTATCTGCTATAATAGCCAATAGAATGAATAAATGCATGTGTAAATATATTAAAAAAGATCAGTGTGGGTTTGTAAAAGGACGGCAAATGTCAAATTTGATAAGGAAAGTTGCCGAGTTTCCAACAGACCTCACAACTTCTGAGGATGCCTGCCATAGATGTGGGCAAAACATCAGGAGAGAATGCTTCTGAAACATGGCCAAAAAACTCACAGCAACCTAATAATTCCAGCCATGAAGGCCTTCGAGAACACGTGGAATGCATGCAGCTTATTTCTGACCGTTCTGTCTAAGCTTGGTTTGTATTCCTTTTCTTTCTCCAAAAGACGACAACCTCCAGCTGGTGAACAACAACGTGCTGCAGCCTCCGCCCGTCGACGTGCTTCCGCATCTTGACAATCCGGCTTTTGAGGCCGACGAAGCACAAGCCCAGGAAGCAAAGTCTTAAAACGACTGTCGGGGACAAAACTGCTTATCCGCTTGACAAACTAATGACAAATCTGATGAGACGGGTGTAGCAACAACGTTGCCTTGATAATGCGATACACTTGCACCATTTTAAGATTGCGTTTCTGTGGATTGACTTTCCTATGAACTTACTTCCTGGTGGAAATAGCCGTGGCACTCTTCCACACATGCTTTCCTTTCGGTTTATGATAAAGTCTTAAGACCAAGGCATCGGAGCACAAACACTTTTTTTTTTTTGCATGCATGCCATGTAACTTAATTTATTGAAACTACAAAAATGGTTCAGTTGACCCTTTGGATCCAGGTCGGCAAAGTCAACGCCACGGCCCAATATTTTTAAGATAGCCACAACATGAATGTTTGAATGTTCGCATTGGTGTTATTTAATAATGCAGGGTCCCTGAACCAAAACTTCCACGGTTAAGTGGGCCCACCATATTGGTTTTTTTGGAGGCCTGCTGGTTTTAAATTAAGCATCTTCATTGAGTTAGGGCAGGCATGGGCAAACTAAGGCCCAGGAGCCAGATGCAGGTACCTACCTCAGGCCCTCCTCATTTTCCCTGTTCTCTTGAGATAAGGATGTCTACTGCATCCTTTTGCAGAAAGGACGGGGGAGGAAGGTACGCAGCAGCTGAGAGCTCTCTGGAGTGCTCTCGGCCACCGCGTGTCTCATCCTCCTCCTGGCATAAAGAGGAGGAAAGCACACAGCAGTCGAGAGTCTGAAGATCGAGGGAGGAGGATTGGGCCAACCGTCGCATGTCTTGTCCTCCTCCCAGCATAAGGACAGTGCGAACAGCCCACAGAGGTGTTCTCAGATGTCGCCTGTCCAGCCTGAAGATCGAGGGAGCAGTATTGGGGAGGAGGATCGGGGAAGTTGTTTCATGTCTTCATGGTGCAAGCGGCCCTATGCTTATGCTGGGAGGACGGCTTTGGAAAGGCACGCAGCGGTCGAGAGCCCTCTGGAGTGCTCTCGGACATCACCTGTCTCGCCCTCCTCCTGGCATAATGCTAAGAGGACAGCCCGGAGATCGAGGGAGGAGTATTGGGAAGGAAGATCTGGTAAATCGTTGCATGTATTGTCCTCCTCCCGGTATAAGGACGGTGTGACCAGCCCTGTGCTTCTGCTGGGAGGACAGCCTGGGAAAGGCATGCAACAATCGAGAGCCCTCTCGAGGGCTCTCGGATGTCACCTGTCTTGCCCTCCTCCTGGCATAATGTTGAGAGGACAACCCAAAGAGGAGGATTGGGGCAGTTGTCACCTGTCTTGTCCTCCTGGCATAAGGACAGTGTGATCACCCTTGTACTTATCCTGGGAGGATGGCTTGAGGAAGGCACACAGAGGTTGAGAGCCCTCTGAATGCTCTCGGACATCACCTGCCTCGCCCTCCTCCTGGTATAATGCTGAGAGGACAGCCTAAAGATTGAGGGAGTAGGATAGGGGCAAGTATCCCATGTCTTGTCCTACTCCCGGCATAAGGACGGTGCGAGCAGCCTTGTACTTATGCTGGGAGGAGGGCCCACAGAGGTTGAGACCCCTCTTTCAGACATTGCCTGACTCACCCTCCTCCTGGCATAAGGCTGAGAGGACAGCCTAAAGATTGAAAGAGGAGGATTGGGGCTATTGTCACATGTCTTGTCCTCCCGGCCTATGGATGGTTAGAGCGGCCTTGTACTTATGCCGGGAGGAGGGCCCACAGAGATTGAGAGCCTTCTGGAGTGCTCTCAGACGTTGCGTGACTCACCCTCCTCCTAGAATAATGCTGAGAGGACAGCCAAAGATTGAGGGAGGAGGATTGGGGCAACCGTCGCATGTGTTGTCCTCCACCTGGCATAACGACGATGCGAGTGGCCTTGTACTTATGCCAGGAGGACGGCTTGAGGCCACACAGAGGTTGAGAGCCCTCTGGATGGCTCTTGGACATCACCTGTCTCACCCTCCTCCTAGTATAATGCTGAAAGGACAGCACAAAGATCGAGGGAGGAGGGTAGGGGCAACCATAACATGTCTTACTCTCCACCTGACATAAGGACGGTGCGAGTGGCCTTGTACTTATGCCGGGAGGATGGCTTGAGGGCACACAGACGTTGAGAGTTCTCTGGAATGCCCTCGGTGGTCGCCTCACTCACCCTCCTGCCGGCATAATTCTGAGAGGACAGCCCAAAGTTTGAGGGAGGAGGATTGGGGCAACCAACACATGTCTTACTTTCCTCCCGGCCTAAGGACAGTGTGAGCAGCCTTGTATGCCAGGAGGACGGCTTGGAGCACTCTGGAGTGCTCTCGGATGCCACCTGTCTCACCCTCTTCCTGGCATAATGCTGAGAGGACACCTCCAAGATTGAGGGAGGATTATAGGGGCAACCATCACATGTCTTACTCTCCACCTGACATAAGGACGGTGCGAGTGGCCTTGTACTTATGCCGGGAGGACGGCTTGAGGGCACACAGAGATTGAGAGCCCTCTGGAGTGCTCTTGGGTGTCACCTATCTCATCCTCCTCCTGGCATAATGCTGAGAGGACACCTCGAAGATCGAGGAAGGACAATAGGGGCAAGCATAACATGTCTTACTCTCCTCCTGGCATAACGACGATGCGAGCGGCCTTGTACTTACGCCGGGAGGACGGCTTGAGGGCACACAGAGATTAAGAGCCCTGTGGAGTGCTCTCAGACATCACCTGTCTCGCCGTCCTCCTGGCATAATGCTCAGAGGACACATCGAAGATCGAGGGAGGAAGATAGGGGCAACCGTCACATGTCTTGCCCTCCTCCCGGCCTAATGACGGTGTGAGCGGCCATTTACTTACGCCGGGGGGATGACCTGGGCTCTGCCCCAACTCCTCCTCGACCTGTTCCTCCCACCCTCCTGGCCCACAATGTGACCCCAAGGCAGAAAGGTTTGCCCATGCCTGCGTTAGGGTCATTTTTGAGCTTTGTGTTGATTCAGGATCAGGTTCAGTGTTTGTCGAACCACAGAGCAGCCTTATATTGACCCTTGAAGCTCTGGAGGCAGTTTCTTGTTGCATTTGGCAGCCATAGCAAACAAAACCAGCCACTGCTTTCAATCAGTGATGGGCAAACTTGGGCCCTCATTTCAGGTGTTTTGGACTCCAACTCCCACAATTCCTGGCCTCAGGCCCCTTCCTTTTCCCCCTCAGCCGCTTAAGCGGCTGAGGGGGAAAAGGAAGGGGCCTGAGGCCAGGAATTGTGGGAGTTGGAGTCCAAAACACCTGAAATGAGGGCCCAAGTTTGCCCATGCCCAATTTAAATACTTTGGGAATTCTCTGCACTTAATTCACCGGGTTGAATCTCAAGTTGAAACTTGTTTAATTACTACTTGGATGAATGGTTAAGCGGTTCGAAATATTTTATACAGGGTGACTATTTTCCTAACGCACGAAGCAGGGAGTTTGAATCCGAACCTCAAGAGAGAGGAACACAGGGTGCCTTATATTGTGAAGCTCCGAACCTTACCCCCCACCCAAGTGAACTACTTAATCTAACGATGCACTTTATTTCCTTTTGCAATTCCGGCCCTTTCCCACTTGCGATTCTTTCCTCTTTAAGTTCGAAAACGGGAGAATGACGACGATGTCTTTTTTAATTCTTCTCCGGTTGATTCTGACGGGAGACGGAAAACCGTACGTACACACATTTTTCCTCTCTCGTTTGTTTTGCATAGTGTTTGATAAGAGTTGTAAATAATTTCGATTTCTATCCAATTGCGTTGAATACAAAAGTGTAAATAAAGTTATTCTAATGTCTGTTAAGGATGCTTACTTATTTTTTTATAATAAAAGCGGTTGTGTACAAACTGGACTGTGTTGGCCATCTTGCTCCTGTCAAAACTTCTATCTATCTATCTCTATCTATCTATCTATCTATCTATCTATCTATCTATCTATCTATTTAAAGTTCTAAAGTACTTACAAAACTAAAGTACTGGTGGTGAACACAAGTAGCGCTGGTGCTTTGCTTCTACAGTGTTGTTTCAGAACTCTAACCAAACATTCAACATTTTATTATTTCACTAGCCGGCCCCTGCCACGCATTGCTGTGGCCCACATGGGGGTTCTGTGTGGGAGGTTTGGCCCAATTCTATCATTGGGGGGTTCAGAATGTTCTTTGATTGTAGGTGAACTATAAATCCCAGTAACTACAAATCCCAAATGTCAAGATTCTATTTTCCCCAAACTCCACCAGTGTTCCTATTTGGGCATATTGAGTTTTCGTGTAGATTTTGGTCCAGATCCATCATTGTTTGAGTCCTCAGTGATCTCTGGAACTAGAACTCCAAAACCAAAGGTGAACTAGAACTCCAAAACGAAAGGACACTGTCCACCAAACCCTCCCAGTATTTTCTGTTGGTCATGGGAATTCTGTGTGCCAAGTTTGGTTCAATTCCATTGTTGGTGGAGTTCAGGGTGCTCTTTGGTTGTGGGTGAACTATAAATCCCAGAAAGTACAACTCCCAAATGACAAAATCAACCCCCCAACTCCACCAATATTCAAATTTGGGCTTATTCAGTATTCGTGCCAAGTTTGGTTCAGACCCATCATTGATTGAGTCCGTAGTTCTGTCTGGATGCAGGTGAACTACAACTCCTAAACCTCAAGGCCAATGCCCACCAAACCCTTCCAGTATTTTCTGTTGGTCATGGGAGTTCTGTGTGCCAAGTTTGGTTCAATTCCATCATTGGTGAGGTTCAGAATGCTTTTTGATTGTAGGTGAACTATACATCCCAGTAACTACAACTCCAAAATGTCAAGGTCTGTTTCCCCCAAACTCCATCTGTGTACATATTTGGGCATATGGAATATTCATGCCAAGTTTGGTCCAGATCCATCATTATTTGAGTCCACAATGCTCTCTGGATGTAGGTGAACTACAACTCCCAAACTCAAGGTCAACGCCCACCAAACATTTTCTGCTGATCATGGGTGAACTGTGTGCCAAGTTTGGTTCAATTCCATCATTGGTGGGGCTCAGAATGCTCTTTGATTGTAGGTGAACTATAAATCCCAGCAACTACAACTCCCAAACGACAGAATTGTAATTTTTTTGAGTGATGGTCTCTCCTTGTGTTGTGAGATGTTTTGTTGCCAAATTTGGTTTGATTTTGTTCATTGGTTCTTTTGTTTTTAAGGTACTCATTATGCACAGAGCATTTATAGATAGATAGATAGATAGATAGATAGATAGATAGATAGATAGATAGCACACAGATTCCACATGGGGAGTGATTAATCTAGGATCTGGGAGTTGTAGTTCAGCCTTATCCAGAGAGCACTGAACCCAGCTGACATTGGATCTGTACCAAACTTGGCACACCCAACATGGCCAACTGTGCATACAGGCACACAGGGATTTGGGGGTAATTGATCTTGGCTCTGGGAGTTGTACTTCACCCTTATCCACAGAGCACTCTCTCTTAGGTGATCCCTCGTTGTCCGAGTAAGATTGCTCTCCAAGTTTGAATACTGCAGCACTGCTGGTCACAGCTGACCTCCAGCTAGAGTGCTCAAGGGCCAGGGCTTCCCAGTTCTCGATATCTATGCCACAGTTTTTGAAGTTAGCTTTAAGCCCATGCCATGAATCAGGGACCTAACAGAAGCTGAAGAGATCAAGAGAAGGTGGCGAGACTATACAGAAGATCTGTATAGGAAGGATAATAATATTGAGGATAGTTTTGATGTGTGGTGAATGAATTAGAACCAGACATCCTGAGGAGTGAAGTTGAATGGGCCTTAAGAAGCATTGCTAACAACAAGGCAGCAGGAGACGACGGGATCCCAGCTGAACTGTTTAAAATCTTAAAAGATGATGCTGCCAAGGTGATGCATGCCATATGCCAGCAAATATGGAAAACACAAGAATGGCCATCAGACTGGAAAAAATCAACTTTTATCCCCATACCAAAAAAGGGAAATGCGAAAGACTGCTCCAACTTCCGTACAGTGGCCCTTATTTCTCCTCATGCCAGTAAGGTAATGCTCAAGATCCTGCAAGGAAGAAGACTCCAGCAAGACATGGAGCGAGAGTTGCCAGATGTTCAAGCTGGGTTTAGAAAAGGCAGAGGAACGAGAGACCAGATTGCCAATATCCGGATGCTGGAGAATGGAGAAAGGCAGGGAGTTTCAGAAAAACATCTACTTCTGCTTCATTGACTATTCTAAAGCCTTTGACTGTGTGGATCATCATAAATGGTGGCAAGTTCTTGGTGGGATGGGCATCCCAAGCCCCCTTCCCTCTCTCCTGAGGAATCTGTACAAGGACCAAGGAGCAACAGTCAGAACTGACCACGGAACAACAGACTGGTTCAAGATTGGGAAAGGCGTCCGGCAAGGCTGCATCCTCTCACCCAACCTTTTTAACTTGTATGCAGAACACATCATGCGAGGATGTGCGGGGCTTGAGGAATGCAAAGCTGGGGTGAAAATTGCTGGAAGAAACATTAACAACCTCAGATATGCAGATGACACCACTCTGATGGCCGAAAGCGAGGAGGAGCTGAGGAGCCTTCTCATCAAGGTGAAAGAAGAAAGCGCAAAAGCCGGGTTGCAGCTAAACGTCAAAAAAACCAAGATTATGGCAACAAGAATGATTGACAACTGGGAAATAGAGGGAGAAAACGTGGAGGCCGTGACAGACTTTGTATTTCTAGGCGCAAAGATGAGTGCAGATGCAGACTGTGGCCAGGAAATCAGAAGACGCTTCCTTCTTGGGAGGAGAGCAATGTCCAGTCTCGATAAAATAGTCAAGAGCAGAGACATCAGACTGGCAACCAAGATCCATTGCCTAGTCCAAGCCATGGTCTTCCCTGTAGTCACCTACGGATGTGAGAGCTGGACCTTCGGGAAGGCTGAGCGAAGGAAGAGAGATGCTTTTGAGCTGTGGTGTTGGAGGAAAGTGCTGAGAGTGCCTTGGACTGCGAGAAGATCCAACCGGTCCATCCTCCAGGAAAGAAAGCCCGACTGCTCACTGGAGGGAAGGAGACTAGAGACAAAGTTGAAGTCCTTTGGCCACATCATGAGGAGACACCAAAGCCTAGAGAAGGGAATGATGCTGGGGAAAGTGGAAGGCAAAAGGAAGAGGGGCCGACCAAGGGCAAGATGGAGGGATGGCATCCTTGAAGGGACTGGACTGACCTTGAAGGAGCTGGGGGTGGTGACGGCCGACAGGGAGCTCTGGCGTGGGCTGGTCCATGAGGTCACAGAGTTGGAGACGACTGAACGAATGAACAACAACAATGAATCTACAGAACAGGGCAGATGGTGAGAATTGAGATTCAGTGTGCACATTGAGTTTGTTCTTTCTGCAAGCCGCGTGTGCCTCTGAGTGGATTGGCCTTTGCTGCAATCAGGACTAAGTGTCGGGACCAAAATTGCCAACCTCCAGCAAGTGCATCTGCTCTTGAGAAGCAGGCAGCTGCCCGTCCTCAATTCTGACTCAGCCTGACGTGTGAGGACTTTATTTTTAAATACAAATTAGAGTAATTCTTATACCCAAATTTGTAATTCCGGCTGTCGGAAAGAAGAGTTGCAGTCCTTAAACTCTGGGCTTGGCTTTGCTTGGATGTCATAAAACTTCGCCACTTAGAATCACAGAATCCAAGAGTTGGAAGAGACCTCCTGGGCCATCTTCCAGTCCAACCCCATTCTGCCAAGAAGCAGGAATATTGCATTCAAATCACCCCTGACAGATGGCCATCCAGCCTCTGTTTCAAAGCTTCCAAAGAAGGAGCCTCACCACACTCCGGGGCAGAGAGTTCCACTGCTGAACAGCTCTCACAGTCAGGAAGTTCTTCCTAGCAGAGGCGGCCCTAGGTAATTTTCAACAGTAAGCAAACAGTATTTTGGCCCCCCCCCCCCAACCAATCATTGATATATATTTTCTGTTCGTCGTGGGAGTTCTGTGTGCCATATTTGGTTCAATTCCATCATTGGGGGAGTTCAGAATGCTCTTTGATTGTAGGTGAACTATACATCCCAGTAACTACACTTGCTGCATTTGCTCCCTTGCCTGGCCCGCTTTGGGTCCGGAGAACAGTTTAGCTGCATCTACACTGGAGAACTAACACAGTTTGAGACCACTTTAGCTGCATCTACACTAGAATATTAATAATAATAATTAATTAACTTCGAGACCACTTTAGCAGCATCTACACTGTAGAATTAACACAGTTCGAGACCCCTTTAACTGCCCTGGCTGAATGGTGAAGGACCCACACTCTTGGGAGAGAAGGCTACAAACCTTGCCAAGCTACACCTCCCTTGACCCAATATCATGTCAAAAGCCCTTTCCCTTTGGGCACGCCAGCCTCTGTGCCTCATGCCAATGTTTTGAACTTCATCTCCCAGGATCCTCCGCCATGGATGGAGCAAGCCGAGGCGCCTGGGAGTTGGAGTCCGGAAGAGCAGCCCCGCCCGCCTGCGCAAAGGATGCCGGGGCGGGTAGTGCGCGAGCGGGGCAGCGGGAGGGAGGGGCGCGGCGAGGAACGACAACTCCCGGCGTGCCCCGCGGAGGGGGCGGGGCTTGTTTGGACGAAGCGGCGCTTGTGTGCGTGGAAGCATCCCTCAGTCGGCGCCGGAGGCGGAAGCGAGCGGGAGTGAGGATGTGGCTGAGCCCGGAGGAGCTGCTCCTCAAGAGCGGGCTCAAGCTCTGGCTCCCCGAGCGCGCCAACCGGTACTTCGTGCTCCAGCGGAGGAGGGGCTACGGCGAGGAGGGCGGCGGAGGAGGAGGAGGAGGGCTGGCCGGTGAGTCAGTCAGGGAAGGAGTGGGCCTCAGGCCTCTGGGACTACAACTCCCAGCATTCCTCACAGCCTCAGGCCTCTTCCCCTTCAGCCGCTCACCAAACTAGAACTCTCATCATCAGCTTGCTCTGTTCAAGAGAGCTGGTGCCTCAGCAAACTACAACTCCCATTATGATTATTATTAGCTGGTGCTTCACCAAACTGCCATTCCCATTATTATTATTATTATTATTATTATTATTATTATTATGTTATTATTATTATTATTAGCCTGCTGTGCTCAAGAAAGCTGGTGCATCACCAAACTGCAACTCCCATTATTATTATTATTATTATTATTATTATTATTATTATTATTATTATTATTAGCTTGCTCTGCTCAAGAGAGGTGGTGCATCACCAAACTGCAACTCCCATTATTATTATTATTATTATTATTATTATTATTAGCTTGCTCTGCTCAAGAGAGGTGGTGCATCACCAAACTGCAACTCCCATTATTATTATTATTATTATTATTATTATTATTATTATTATTAGCTTGCTCTGCTCAAGAGAGGTGGTGCATCACCAAACTGCAACTCCCATTATTATTATTATTATTATTATTATTATTATTATTATTATTATTATTATTATTAGCTTGCTCTGCTCAAGAGAGGTGGTGCATCACCAAACTGCAACTCCCATTATTATTATTATTATTATTATTATTATTATTATTAGCTTGCTCTGCTCAAGAGAGGTGGTGCATCACCAAACTGCAACTCCCATTATTATTATTATTATTATTATTATTATTATTAGCTTGCTCTGCTCAAGAGAGGTGGTGCATCACCAAACTGCAACTCCCATTATTATTATTATTATTATTATTATTATTATTATTATTATTATTATTTAATTTGGGATCAGAAGTGTTTAAATTTGCATGTCCATAATGAGATATCTTGAAGTTAGGAGTTATTATTATTAGCTCAGCTCTGATCAAGAAAGCTGGTGCTTCACCAAACTACAATTTCCATTGTTGTTATTATTATTATTATTGTTATTATTAGCCTGCTCTGCTCAAGAAAGCTGGTGCATCACTAAACTGCAATTCCTATTATTATTATTATTATTATTATTATTATTATTATTATTATTAGGTTGCTCTGCTCAAGAGAGCTAGTGCTTCTCCGAACTACAACTCCCATTATTATTATTATTATTATTATTAGGTTGCTCTGCTCAAGAGAGCTAGTGCTTCACCAAACTACAACTCCCATTATTATTATTATTATTATTATTATTATTATTATTATTATATCATTATTAGCTTGCTCTGCTCAAGAGAGGTGGTGCATCACCAAACTGCAACTCCCATTATTATTATTATTATTATTATTATTATTATTATTATTATTAGCTTGCTCTGCTCAAGAGAGGTGGTGCATCACCAAACTGCAACTCCCATTATTATTATTATTATTATTATTATTATTATTATTATTTAATTTGGGATCAGAAGTGTTTAAATTTGCATGTCCATAATGAGATGTCTTGAAGTTAGGAGTTATTATTATTAGCTCAGCTCTGATCAAGAGAGCTGGTGCTTCACCAAACTACAACTCCCATTATTATTATTATTATTATTATTATTATTATTATTAGCTTGCTCTGCTCAAGAGAAGCTGGTGCATCACCAAACTGCAATTCCCATTATTATTATTATTATTATTATTATTATTATTATTATTATTATTAGCTTTCTCTGCTCAAGAGAAGCTAGTGCTTCACCAAATAAAATTCCCACTATTATTATTATTATTATTATTATTATTATTATTATTATTAGGTTGCTCTGCTCAAGAGAGCTAGTGCTTCACCAAACTACAACTCCATTATTATTATTATTATTATTATTATTATTATTATTATTATTAGCTTGCTCTGCTCAAGAGAAGCTGGTGCATCACCAAACTGCAATTCCCATTATTATTATTATTATTATTATTATTATTATTATTATTATTATTAGCTTTCTCTGCTCAAGAGAAGCTAGTGCTTCACCAAATAAAATTCCCACTATTATTATTATTATTATTATTATTATTATTATTATTATTATTATTAGCTTGCTCTGCTCAAGAGAGCTGATGCATCACCAAACTGCAATTATTATTATTATTATTATTATTATTATTATTATTATTAGCTTTCTCTGCTCAAGAGAAGCTAGTGCTTCACCAAATAAAATTCCCATTATTATTATTATTATTATTATTATTAGCTTGCTCTGATCAAGAGAGCTAGTGCCTCACCAAACTACAACTCCCATTATTATATATGTGTATATATATGCACAAGGACACACAAATACACACATACACACCCATATACATATACACATGCACACACATATGCACAAATATACACACAAACATGCATATAGACAAGCACACACATACATAATATACATAAAAGCATATAAACAAATACACAAATATATACACACACTAGCCGTCCCCTGCCACGTGTTGCTGTGGCCCACTCTGGTAGTCATGGGGGTTCTGTGTGGGAGGTTTGGCCCAATTCTATTGTTGGTGGGGTTCAGAATGCTCTGTGATTGTAGGTGAACTATAAATCCCAGCAACTACAACTCCCAAATGTCAAGATTCTATTTCCCCCAAACTCCACCAGTGTTCACATTTGGGCATACTGAGTATTCGTGTAGAGTTTGGTCCAGACCCATCATTGTTTGTGTCCACAGTGTTCTCTGGATGTAGGTGAACTACAATTCCCAAACTCAACATCAATGTCCACCAAACCCTTCTAGTGTTTTCTGTTGGTCATGGGAGAACTGTGTGCCAAGTTTGATTCAATTCCATCATTGGTTGAGTTCAGAATGCTCTTTGTTTGTAGGTGAACTAATAAATCCCAGCAACTACAACTCCCAAATGACAAAATCTGTATTATTATTTTTTTGAGTGAAGGACATACATTGGGTTGTTAGGTGTCTTGTGTCCAAATTTGGCGTCAATTTGTCCTGTGGTTTATGAGTTCTGTTAATCCCACAAACAAACGTTACATTTTTATTTATATAGACTAGCTGTACACAGCATGTGTTGCTGTGGCCAACCTTCCCTCCTTTCTTTCTCTCCTTCCTCCCTTTTTCCTTCCCTTTCCCCTCCCCCCCTTTTTCTTTCCCTCTTTCTCTCCTTCCTTCTCTACCTTTCTTTCTTTCTTTCCTTCTCTTTCCTTTTCTCGCCCTCTTTCCTTCCTTCTCTACCCTTCTTTCTTTCCTTCTTTATCTCCTTCTCTCCTTCTTTCTCTACCCTTCTTTCTTTCTGTCCTTCTCTCCTTCCCTCCTTCCTTCTCTACCCTTCTTTCTTTCCTTTTTTATCTCCTTCCCTCCTTCTTTCTCTACCCTTCTTTCTTTCTGTCCTTCTCTCCTTCCCCCCTTCTTTCTCTACCCTTCTTTCTTTCTTTTTATCTCATTCCCTCCTTCTTCCACTACCCTTCTTTCTTTACTTTTTTATCTCCTTCCCTCCTTCTTTCTCTACCCTTCTTTCTTTCTGTCCTTCTCTCCTTCCCCCCTTCTTTCTCTACCCTTCTTTCTTTCCTTTTTTATCTCCTTCCCTCCTTCTTTCTCTACCCTTCTTTCTTTCTGTCCTTCTCTCCTTCCCCCCTTCTTTCTCTACCCTTCTTTCTTTCTTTTTATCTCATTCCCTCCTTCTTCCACTACCCTTCTTTCTTTACTTTTTTATCTCCTTCCCTCCTTCTTTCTCTACCCTTCTTTCTTTCTGTCCTTCTCTCCTTCCCTCCTTCCTTCTCTACCCTTCTTTCTTTCCTTTTTTATCTCCTTCTTTCTCTACCCTTCTTTCTTCCCTTCTCTCCTTCCCTCTTTCTCTCCCTCCTTCTCTCCTTCCCTCCTTCTTTCCCTTCTCTCCTTCTTCCTTCCTTCTATTCCTTCTTTCTTCCTTCCTTCTCTCCTTCCTCCTTCCTTCCTTCCTTCCTTCCTTCCTTCCTTCTTCCTTCTTCTCCTTCCTTCCCTCTCCTCCCTCCCTCTCCTCCCTCCCTCCTTTCTGTGTATGTGTTTTGTGTGTGTATATGCATATATGTGGTATATATATGGTTTGCACACGTTGTAATATTTTTTTTTTTGTTTTTTGGCTTTTTAAGTCTCTTCTGTTGCGTTTTCCAGTTTTTCTATGAGTGATGGTCACTCGTTGGCCTGAGAGGTGTCTTGTGCCCAAATTTGGTGTCAATTCGTCCAGTGGTTTTTGAGTTATGTAATCCCAGAAACGAACATTACATTTTTATTTATATAGATAAGTAAAAAGCACTTTAAAGGAATAGGTAAATCCAATTAGGTAAGAAGATAAGCATGAACATTGTAATTTATTTTATTTTCTTTTTTGGCTTTTTAAGTCTTTTCCGCTGTGTTTTTCAGTGTTTTTATGAGTGATGGTCACTCGTTGGCCTGAGAGGTGTCTTGTGTCCAAATTTGGTGTCAATTCGTCCAGTGGTTTTTGAGTTCTGTGAATACCGCAAACGAACATTACCTTTTTATTTATATAGATATATACACACACACATATGCGCACATATATACACAAATATATACACAGACATAAACACATATATACAGACTGGGCCACAGCAACGTGTGACAGGGGACGGCTAGTTATTCTATATTCTTAAATTGGGAATATGGAAGCTCGGAACCCTAAAATCTGCCGGAACAGTCAACCTTCACGAACACGACAAGCTCCAATTCTCCTTGTTTTGGAAAAAACCCAACTCAGCTGGCAGCCATCACCACGTCTAGTGGTGGTGAATCTCAATAGAGAAATTATGCATTGTGCGAAGAAATGTGTTTCTTTTGTCAGTCTCCTTGGCCATCTGCCTGCTGCCAGTTGGTTTTGTTGCATGGACCACTTTGCTCAGCAGATTGTTATGCCGGGGAGAGAGAAAATTCAGAAGCTTCTTCTGCAGCAATTACTTTTTCTGTCCCGTCCCAGAAGAAGAACCACAGCACATGTTTCAAGAACATAGGATACCAACTGAACCCTTTGGAAGCTGGAGTTCTAGACAATACAAAGCTAAATGGATTCTTGGTCTAAAAATATTTCATTTATTAAGGACTATCTTGGGGACCCAGCATTACCTGCGTTATTTGAAAAAGTTTTTGTTTTTTTCCCCACAAAATGTGTAACGTTGTGGGTGAACTACAACTCACATCATTGCAGGTTAACCCCCTGAAACTTAAATATTTTAAAATATTACAACTAGTCTTCGTAGGTCAGCTTTTCTTTCTTAAAGAGACTCAAAGCGGCGACTCAACTGTCCATTTACAATGTTCATTTGCCTGCCTGCCACCTCAGGAGGAGAAGGAGGAAGTCCTACTACTTCTCCTTCCCCCAAAGCCGGCTAAGAGGAGAAAGGGGACTGAGGAGAAGACTTTAAAAACATCTGTCTTCTGGCTGTTGCTTACTACATCTGTCTGCCACCTCAGGAGGAGAAAGAGGAAGTCCTGCTCCTTCTTCACCCCTCCCCAAAGCTGGCTAAGAGGAGAAAGGACTGAGGAGGAGACTTTAAAAACACCTGCCTCCTGGCTGTTGCTTACTACATCCGCCTGCCACCTCAGGAGGAGAAGGAGGAAGTCCTGCTCCTGCTCCCCCCCCCCCCAAGCCAGCTAAGAGGAGGAAGGGGACTGAGGACAAGACTTTAAAAACACCTGTCTCTTGGCTGTTGCTTACTACATCTGCCTGCCACCTCAGGAGGAGAAGGAAGAAATCCTGCTGCTTCCACCACCCCAAGCCAGCTAAGAGGAGAAAGGGGACTGAGGAGGAGACTTTAAAAACACCTGTCTCCTGGCTGTTGCTTACTACATCTGCCTGCCACCTAAGGAGGAGAAGGAGGGAATCCTGCTGCTTCTCCCCGCCCTCCAACCAGCTAAGAGGAGAAAGGGGGCTGAGGAGGAGACTTTTTAAATAAGCACCTGTCTCCTGGCTGTTGCTTACTACAGTTGCCTGCCACCTCAGGAGGAGAAGGAGGAAATCCTGCTGCTACTCTCCCAGCTCCCAGGCCAGCTAAGAGGAGGAAGGGAACTGAGGAAGAGACTTTAAAAACACATGTCTCCCGGCTGTTGCTTACTACATCTGCCTGCCACCTCAGGAAGAGAAGGAGGAAATCCTGCTGCTACTCTCCCCCTCCCAAGCCAGCTAAGAGGAGGAAGGGGACTGAGGAAGAGACTTAAAAAACACCTGTCTCCTGGCTGTTGCTTACTACATCTGCCTGCCACCTCAGGAGGAGAAGGAGGAGTCCTGCTCCTTCTCCACCGCCCCCCAAGCTGGATAAGAGGAGAAAGGGAACTGAGGAGGAGACTTTAAAAACACCTGTTTCCTGGCTGTTGCTTACTACATCTACCTGCCACCTCAGGAGGATTGAGGAAGTCGTAGGAGACGGAGGAAGTCATGCTGCTTCTCTCCCTTCCCCCAAGCAGGCTAAGAGGAGAAAGGGGACTGAGGAGGAGACTATAAAAACACCTGTCTCATGGCTGTTGCTTACTACATCTGCCTGCCACCTCAGGAGGAGAAAGGGGACTGAGGAAGAGACTTTAAAAACACCTCTCTCCTGGCTGTTGCTTACTACATCTGCCTGCCACCTCAGGAGGAGAAGGTGGAAGTCGTCCTGCTACTCCCCCCCCCCCCCGCCAACTAAGAGGAGAAAGGGGACTGAGGAGGAGACTTTAAAAACACCTCTTTCCTGACTGTTGCTTATTGCTTATTGTTTCTGTTGTGGTTTCATATAGTATTTCATGTTTTTATGTGCATTTTGATATTATGTGTATTGATTTGCTGCCTGTAAACCGCCTTGAGTCGCCGAAAGACTGAGAAAGGCAGTATACAAATACAGTAAATAAATAAACAAGCAAACATTGTCATATTAAGCATATTTTTGACTTGAAATGTGTGCGTACGAGGGGCACACAGCCGTTCGTTCCCTTCTACCTGACCAATTCTATGCTGCCAGAAAACACAAAGCATCAATCCCGAGCCTGAGAGTGAAGTGGGTCACTCCGAACCACCCACAGACTATGAATCATAACTCATTTACTATCCAAGGAAACAGACATTGCAAACAAGTTTGGAGTGGGTTTCACTTGTTGCACCCAAATGGTCTTGTATGCACTCACTGAGACTACATCGCGGAAATCTTTTTCCTCCTGTCTTTTAAAATATTCATGAACTTTCCTGTTGGTCTGAGGCCAGGAACTGGGAGCTTGCCATTCGTTTTTGCAAAGGGGAGGTCGCCAAATAATTTAGCTGGAAGGAGCTAGCCCTGAGTCACCCGAAGATTTCCGTATGACTAACACTGCGGTGTTACCAACTGTCTATTGAGTGAAAGTCAGGGGAAATTATATCTGTTGTTGATAACGCACGTCCTCTAAAGCGTAGGATAATTCATTACCGAGCCTTTTAAATGCACATCCTTCTCTACCACTCTTTTCCTGTGCGATGTAAGAGATTTATTTGTGGCAAAATGTCTGGCATTCCAGATGTTGTTGGGCTTTCAAGTCAAGCCTAACCTTAAAGTCAGTGGTGAGGCTTAGGAGAACTGGAGAGCATCTGGAGAACCATAGGTTTTCCATTCATTGCTTTCACCAAAATTGCTAAGGAACTCTCCCCTCCAGGTTGTTTCCACTTGAGAATCATCAATGAGCACCTGCTGAAGTTTCCGCTTGGTTTTGATGAGAGGACATTTCATGCTAAACCGAGCATGGGCTCTTCAGATGTTTTGGACTTCAACTCCCACCATTCCCAACAGCCTCGGGCCCTTTCCTTTCTCCCCTCAGCCGCTTAAGCTCTCTTTGTCTTCCTTCCTTCCTTCCTTCCTTCCTTCCTTCCTTCCTTCCTTCCTCCTTCCTTCCCTTTCCTTTCTCCCTTCCCCTCTTTCCTCTCTCCTTCCTCCTTCTCCTTCCTTCCTTTTTCCTTCCTTCCTTCCTCTTCCTCTCTCCTTCCTCTTCTCCTTCCTTCCTTCCCTCCCTCCCTTCTACCTCTCCTTCCCTTTTCTCCCTCCTTTTCTCCCCTTTCTTCTTCCTTCCATCCTTCTTCCTTCTCTCCTTCTTCCTCCCTCTTCCTCCTCCTCCCTTCTTTCTTTCCCCTTTCCCTCTCTCTCCTTTCCCTCCCTCCCTCCGTCCTTCCTTCCTTCCTTCCTTCCTTCCTTCCTCTTTCTCCCTCCTTCCTCTCTCTTCTTTCCTTCCTTTCTCCTTCCTTCCTTCCCTCCTCCTTCCTTCCTTCCTTTTTCTCTTCTCCTCCCTCCCTTTCTCTTTCTCCTTCCTCTCTTTCTCCTTCCTTTCATCCTTTCTTCCTTCCCTCTTTCCTCTCTACTTCCCTTTTTCTCTTCTCCTCTCCTTCCTTCCTCCCTTTCCTCCCTTTTTCCTTCCTCTTTCTCCTTCCTCCCTCCTTCCTTTCTTCCTTCCTTCCTTCTTCCTTCCTTCTTCCTTCCTTCCTTTCTTCTTTCCTCCTCCTTCCCTCTTTCTTTCTCTTTCCTTCTTTTCATCCTTTCTTCCTTCCCTCTTTCCTCTCCCCTCTTCCCTTTTCTCTTTCCTCCTCCTCTCCTTCCTCCTTTTTCCTTCCTTCCTTCCTCTTTCTTCCTCCTTCCCTCTCTCTTTCTCCTTTCCTCCCTCCCTCCTTTCATCTTCTTCCTCCTTCTCCTTTTTCCTCCTCTTCCTCCCTCCTTCCTTCCTTCTCCTTCTCCCTTTCTTCCTTTCTTCCTCCCTTTTTCTCTTCCTTCCCTTCTCCCCTCTTCCCTCTCTCTTTTTTCCTTCCCTCCTCCTTCCCTCTCCCCTTTCCCTTCCTTCCTTCCTCTCCCTTTCTCCTTCCTTCCTTCCTCTCTTTCTCCTTCCTTTTCTTCCTCCCTTCCCCTCACTCTCTTTCTCCTTCCTTCCCTCCCTCCCTACCCTCCCTCCTTCCTTCCATCCATCCATCAATCCATCCTTTCTGCCGCTCTAGAGGCCAGGGCACAAGAAAGGAGCAATGGGATCACATGGCAAGGAAAGAGATTTGGCAGAAAAGATGAGGAAGAACGTCCTGGAGAGTGGACTAGGTTGCCCGGGAGTGTGGTGGAGTCTCCTTTTCAGGAGAGGCTATCAGGAGTGCTTTGATTGCGCCTTCCTGCATGGCAGGGGGTTGGACTGGATGGCCCTTGGGGGTCTCTTCCAGCTCCAGGATTCTGTATCAGGAGTAGACAATACAGGGTCTCATGGAGACACTTTTCCTCTCCTGTCCACCATCTCCCCCTGACCAAGGCCAACCCTTTTGGGGATCCAAACGTTTCCCGTCTTTCCTTCACTTTCTGCCTCTGAAAGAGAAGAGGAAGGGGAGGAAAGGGCAGGGAGGGGAGGGGGCTTGGGGAGAACCCCTCAAGTTAGAGAGTTTGCCCCTGCCTGGCCTTGATGGTCTTTGCAGAGTTAAAAAAGCGGTGCGTGCAAGGCCAGCGATCGGAGTAGCATCTCGTGATCAGCGCAAGGAGAAAGAGGGAGGACAAAATAAGAAAGGAAAGGTCTTCCGATATAGTTCCCTGTGCAGGGATGGGGCCAGCTGCGAGATGTGCGCCGTGAGATGAATAATTCAGCAAGCAAGCCTTCTTCCAACAAATACAGATGTAATCCTTAACGTAGCAAAGGGGAAGGTTGGATTACAAGCGGAGGAGATTCAATGGTGCGTTGGTTTGTGTGAAATGGGAACCCGGCCTGGGAGGGGGTCTCAAGCAAGCCCTCAACCCTTCCTCGATTGCAGCGTTTCTCAACCTGGAGGTCGGGACCCCCGGGAGGGGCGTTGCTAGGGGGTTTGCTAAGGACTATTTGGAAACAGTATTTTCTGTTGTCCGTGGGTGTTCTGTGGGGGAAGCTCGGCCCAATTCCATCGTTGGTACAGTTCAGAATGCTCTTTGATTGTAGGTGAACTATAAATCCCAGCAACTACAACCCCCACCTGGGGGTTCTGTGTGGGAGGTTTGGCCCAATTCCATCGTTGATGGAGTTCCGAATGCTCTGTGATTGTAGGTGAACTATAAATCCCAGCAACTACAACTCCCAAATGTCAAGATTCTATTTTCCCCAAACTCCACCAGTGTTCACATTTGGGCATATTGAGTATTCGTGCCAAGTTTGCTCCAGATCCATCATGGTTTGAGTCCACAGTGATCTCTGGGTGTAAGTGAACTACAACTCCAATACTCAAGGTCAATGTCCACCAAACCCTTCCAGTATTTTCTGTTGGTCATGGGAGTTCTGTGTGCCAAGCTTGGTTCAATGCCATCACTGGTGGAGTTCAGAATGCTCTTTGATTGTAGGTGAACTACAACTCCAGGCAACTACAACTCCCAAATGAGGAAATCAGTGGCCCTCAACCTCCCACCAGTATTCAAATGTGGACATATTGAGTATTTGTTCCAGAATGAAAAAACATCCTGCATATCAGATATTTCCATTACAATTCAGAACAGTAGCAAAATTACAGTTGTGGAGTAGCAACGAAAATAATGTTGTGGTTGGGGATCACCACAACATGAGGAACTATATTAAAGGGTTGTGGAATTAGGACTGGTGCAAGAGGACTTTTTGCTATGTAACTTGCAGGTGCATATGTTTGTGCATGCATTTACACACAAAGTTACCTATCCCTGTCCCATCAAGCCAGGATGCCCCTGTATTCTATTTACCATCTGAGATATGAGTATTACTTTAGCTATTATCCTCCTAAGCCGTCTTCTACAGGCATGCCTTTCGCCGACTTCCTTATGCAGGACACGTGGGTTTTCCCAGTCCCTGCAGAATGCAAAACCCATTCCTTATGGAGATGCTTCAGAGGCCACCTTCATTACTGTCTCGTTCTCTTTGTCTTGAATGGCACAGGTCTCCTCGTGGGCACGCTGGATGCGGTCCTGGATTCCACCTCGAAAGTGGCCCCTTTCCGCATCGTGCACCAGACCCCAGACTCCCAAGTCTACTGGACCATTGCGTGCGGTGAGTACACATACAAACCCAGCAAGCTCATTTGGATGAGAAGCTCCTAATTGCATGCACCTTGAATGAAGTCATGCTCCCCATGCTCTATTCCGCTTTGGTTAGACCACATCTGGAATATTGTGTCCAATTCTGGGCACCACAATTCGAGAGAGATATTGACAAGCTGGAATGTGTCCAGAGGAGGGCGACTAAAATGATCAAGAGTCTGGAGAACAAGCCCTATGAGGAGCGGCTTAAGGAGCTAGGCATGTTTAGCCTGAAGAAGAGAAGGATGAGAGGAGACATGATAGCCATGTATAAATATGTGTGAGGAAGCCACAGGGAGGAGGGAGCAAGCTTATGCGAGGAGGCTAATTTAACTAATTTACGAGGCCATAAAATTCTCCAGCAAGCATGCAAAGAATGAGAAAGTACTTATTTTATTTATTTCCTATATGTGTACCATGCCCTTCTCCCTCCGAAGGAGGTCTCAGGGTGGCCTAACAAAAGCATCATACGATGCTATTATCATAAAACAACCACAGTATCTCCTTGCAAATATTCCCCCACTTTCCCTGTAACTTTAGAAAAGACTCAATAATTTATTTATTTTTTTAAAAAAAGAAACAAGTTAAAGATAGTGTGAAACCTCTTCTTATGTATTCGTATTACAGTCCTTTTGGAAGAAAAGAATAGTTTGAGAGAAACTCATACTGAAACATTGTTCTGTAAGCAGCAAGCATTTGATCTTATGTAACCACTACGCTTATACCATAAGAATAATACAAATAAACTAAGAAACTGTTTCAACTTCAAAAAAAACACAACCACAGTAGTCAAGGGGGCACTACTGAGAAGGCCCTGTCTCTCGTCCCCATCAACTGCATTTTCGATAGTGGTGGGATCGAAAGCAGGGCCTCTCCTGAAGATCTTAAACTTCATGATAGTTCGTGGCAGGAGATACGTTAGGAATGCCGTTCCCTTCATAGTTTTATGGCATCGTAAATTAGTCTTTCAGCATACGTGGTACCTGTCAGTGGCATCTGCCGCACAGCAAGGCAAGGAACACGCTCATCACAGTCAACTTTAGGCTATAATCTACTTTATTTACAGCTATACACAGTAGCACATCGTAAAACGGCTTCCTTTCTGTTCGGCAGCTACATAGCGAACATGCTGTTATCAGTACTAGTCCACACCTCCTGCATTCCAGAGTTACGTACGGCGCACAACGCTGCGTCCATTGCTCTATACACTATCTATATACTCATTAGTTTCTGCAGGTGCCGAGTTGTTTTCAAGCCCCAAATCCTGGGAACTCTGGGAGCAATTCAGGAAGTAAACTATCATCCCTATACTCTGTAGGACCATTCTCATGGGAAACTACACTTTGAACAGGTGCCTCTCTGTCATTCTCTGTATCATTATCACTGACCAAACCATTGCCATCTTGAACCTCATTGGCATCATTCCCCATTGAATGTCTTTCTTTTAGGGGCCACTCGAGAAGAAATAACAGCTCACTGGGAGTGGCTAGAGAACAACATCATGAAGACACTGTCTGTGTTTGATTCCAATGAGGACATCACCAGCTTTGTGCATGGAAAAATCAGGGTATGTGGAAACTTGAAAGCTTCTTTCTCATTGCTGTGCATGTGCCAAAACGGGGAGCATAAAGTAGATTGTGAAATGAGTCAATCCTTTAACAGATTGGAGAGATGATTGGCCAAAACTAACAAAAGAAAGTTCAAATGGGACAAATGCAAGATACGAGGGTTGAATGAAAAGTTATGCCTCCCCCTTCGTAACTCCTCAACAGATGGCAGTACTGGTATGCGGCAGGT
>NW_026844478.1:36359462-36470436 GCF_025583915.1 Anolis sagrei ordinatus | reverse complement strand
GTCCCTCGTCCCCACCAATCGCGCTTGCAATGGAGGTGGGAGCGCAAGCAGGGCCTCTCCAGATGATCGAAGGGGTCATGTGGGTTCGTACACAGAAATGCGGTCACGCAGGTAGGCGAGTCCCAAACCGTTCAGGGCTTTGTAGGTGAGCACCTGCACCTTGAATTGGGACCGGAAAATGAACGGCAGCCAATGGAGCCCCTTGAACAGAAGGATTGACCTCTCCTTGTAAGGAGCACCAGTTAACAACCTGGCGGCCGCCCGTTCATCCAATTGAAATTTCTGGGCCGTTTTCAAGGGCAGCCCCACGTAGAGTGCATTACAGTAGTCCAATCTGGAGGTGACTAAGGCATGGACCACCCTGGCCAGATCGGCCTTCTCACAGACTGAGACCTTTCTTCCACTAACACAGAGGTCTACACACCTGCTTGTATGGCTTTTTCTGAGTCATCGCATCCATTTAACCCTTTCAGTGCTTGACTCACATTTTTGCAATTAAAAATGGTTAGTTAATTTTTAATATTTATTTATTTAATTTATTTAAAACCTTTATATTCTGCCCTTCTCACCCTGAAAGGGACTCAGGGCAGAGCACAGCATACATACGGCGAACATTCAATGCCGGGACTCATAATGTTTATGAGTATGCATAAACATTAAAAATATTTATCAAAATATTAAAATGCCAGTGAAGGTTGTATTGGAAATTACTTCTCGTCTTAAGTAGCTGATCAAGAAGAAAAGGCGCTCAAGTATATCTTTTTAATCCACCTTGCAGTAAAACTGGTCATATCCTGGGATGACATCTCCAGACTCGAAAAAACGTCGAATGTGATCCTGACGGAGAGCATCCACGTCTGTTCCCGTGGGGAAGATCACTACTTTTCCATGTTCCTGCACATCGGCGAAACGTTCCTCCTGATGGAGCAGCTGGCGCTGTATGCTGTCCGCAGGCTTTTCGACAAGGAGACCTTTGAAGGCGACCCGGTCCTCCACGATCCTTTGCAAATCACCAAGAGGTACTGCCTAATCTAGTCCCATGGATAATAGGTGTCACGTTGCCAGGGCTCTGCCTTATTTAGGTAGAGATGAATCAAACTCCCAGTTTTATCAAACAGTTTGATTAAAACAGCACTGACTTGCTGACTGTTTTATAGACCAAAATATAAAACATAAAGATAGCACTCAGCTACAGAATAGACAAAAACTGATAGCAAAAATACTTACTTTACTTAGGCGATCCCTCGTTGGACGAGTAAGATGGTCTTCCTTGATGACTATTTTTGTGGGTTTGTAGGTGGCTGTGGAGCCCTCTTCTTGACCCACATCTTCTCCCACAGTGAAGGCATTGGTTTCCAGGTGGAAGGCGGTCCCGGTCGGGGTTGGCTTGACGCACCTTCCTCCTGGCACGCTTCTCTCTATCACCCTTCACTCGTGCCTCCTCGAATTCTGCAGCACTGCTGGTGACAGCTGACCTCCAACTGGAGCGCTCAAGGGCCAGGGCTTCCCAGTGTCTATGCCGGAGTCTTTAAGGTTGGCTTTGAGCCCATCCTTAAATCCCTTTTCCTGCCCACCAACGTTCCATTTTCTGTTCTTAAGTTCAGAGTAGAGCAACTGCTTTGGGAGACGGTGGTCAGGCATCCAGACAACATGGCCGGTCCAGCAGAGTTGATGGCAGAGGACTATCGCTTCAATGCTGGTGGTCTTTGCTTCTTCCAGCATGCTGACGTTTGTCCGCTTGTCTTCCCAAGAGATTTGCAGGATTTTCCAGAGGCAGCGTTGATGGAATCGTTCTAGGAGTTGTATGTGACATCTGTAGACAGTCCACGTCTCACAGGCATATAGCAGGGTTGGGAGGACAATAGCTTTATAGATAAGCACCTTGGTATCCCTACAGATGTACCGGTCCTCAAACACTCTCTGCTTCATTTGGGAAAATGCTGCACTTGCAGAGCTCAAGTGGTTTCGGTGTCGATGTATTTCGGTGTCGATGTTGACTTTGGTGGAGAGGGGGCTGCCAAGGGAGCAGGAATGGTCAACATTTTCTAATGTTACATCATTAAGTTGTATCTCTGGCATTGAGGAGGGGGTGGCTGGTGACTGCTGGAACAGCACTTTGGTTTTCTCGGTGTTCAGTGACAGGCCAAGCTTCGTGTATGCTTCTGCGAAAGGTGTTTAGAGTGGCTTGTAGGTCTTCTGAATGTGCACAGACGACATTGTCATCAGCATACTGGAGTTCTATAACAGATGTTGTTGTAACCTTGGTTTTGGCTTTCAAAACTGTTTTAATAGACCAATAAAACAGCCAAAACTGTTTTAATAGACCAAAATATAAAACATAAAGATAGCACTCAGCTACAGAATATACAAAAACTGATAGTCAAAAGGGTCCAGTCCAGTGGTCAAATGCTGAGAGTTCAATAACAGAGTCCAGGGATCAAGAGTATACCGTAGTCAAAAGCCAGTCCAAAGGTTCAAGGTTGCAGGGTTCCAAGATTACAGGAGAGAGGTCAGGATACCAAAAATCCAACAAACCTGGGGGGAAAACCAGCAGCGTCCACCACCAAAATGCAAACAGATACTTATCTCCCTAAAGATCAGTCTCAAGGTTAGCTCCTTAAATCCAGTAACACCCAACTGCAACCCATCTCCTACACACCTCCACCCCTAATTGCTTTCACCCATGAACTCCCATTTACAGATTACTAAACCCTCTAGAACTAATACTCACATTAACCCTTCCATCACCAACCTCCATCAACTGCAGAACATATGACAATAGGTACACTCGTCTGGGCACATCACCCATGAACTCCCATTTACAGATTACTAAACCTTCTAGAACTAATACTCACATTAACCCTTCCATCACCAACCTCCATCAACTGCAGAACATATGACAATAGGTACACTCGTCTGGGCACATTGCTAAACGGTCTATCTATCTCTCTATCTTCTCTGATGAAAAGAATGTTGTTGCTGTTGATCTGACAAACGCCCCTTTTGTTGTGCTGCCCAGGGGCCTTGAGAGCAGAGCTCACAGCGAGCAATTCAACGCCTTCTTCCGCTTGCCCAAGGAGGAGTCGTTGCGAGAGGTGCACGAGTGTTTCTTATGGGTGCCTTTCAGCCACTACAATACTCTCGGGAAAATGTGCATTTCGGAAAATTACGTCTGCTTTGCCAGCCAGGACGGGTCCTTGTGCTGCGTCATCCTCCCCCTCAGAGAGGTGAGCTGAAGTCGGGGTGAGACCTTCAGAAGACCCACTTTTCCTTCGGGACTTAAAGGCGGTTTTAGTGAACTCTTTGTCCGAAATATTAAACATTAAGTGTGAGTAAAACACTGAAAGAGTGAGTAGGCCGAAGCCTGTTAGAGTCAGTGGGCCAAAGCTGATGTTGTCCTGAAGAGAGTGAGTGGACCAAAGCCTGTTAGTGTGAGTGATCCAAAGCTTGTGTTGTCCTGTTGAAAGCGAGTAGGTAGAAGCCTGTTAGAGTCAGTGATCCAAAGCTTGTGTTGTCCTGTTGAGAGTGAGTATGCCAAAGCCTGTGAGTCTGTGGCCAAAGCTGGTGTTGTCCTGAGGAGAGTGTGTAGGCCAAAGCTTGTTAGAGTCAGTGGTGAAAGCTAGTGTCGTCCTGAGGAGAGTGTGTAGGCCAAAGCCTGTTAGAGTCAGTGGACTGATGCTAGTGTCGTCCTGTTGAGAGCAAGTAGGCTGAAGCCTATTAGAGTCAGTGGACCAAAACTAGTGTTGTTCTGAGGAGAGTGAGTAGGCCGAAGCCTGATAGTGGCCAAAGCTAGTGTCGTCCTGAAGAGAGTGAGTAGACCAAAGCCTATTAGAGTCAGTGGACCAAAACTAGTGTCGTCCTGTTGAGAGTGAGTAGGCCAAAGCCTGTGAGTCAGTGGCCAAAGCTAGTGTTGTCCTAAGAAGAGGGAGTAGGCCAAAGTCTGTAAGAGTCAGTGGGCCAAAGCTAGTGTTGTCCTGAGCAGAGTGAGTAGTCCGAAGCTTTTAAGAGTCAGTTGGCCGAAGCTAGTGTCGTCCTGAGGAGAGTGAGTAGGCCAAAGCCTATTAGAGTCAGTGCCCAAAGCTAGTGTTGTTTTGAGGAGAGAGTGTAGGCCAAAGCTTATTGAGTCTGTGGCTAAAGCTAGTGTCGTCCTGAGGAGAGTATGTAGGCCAAAGTTTGTTAAGAGTCAGTGGCCAAAGCTAGTGTCGTCCTGGGGAGAGTGTGTAGGCCAAAGCTTGTTAGAGTCTGGCTAAAGCTAGTGTTGTCCTGGGGAGAGTGAGTAGGCCGAAGCCTGTTAGAGTCAGTGGGCCAAAGCTAGTGTCGTCCTGAGGAGAGTGAGTAGGTCCAAACTTGTCAGAGTCAGTGGCCAAAGCTAGTGTCGTTCTGAGGAGAGTGTGTAGGCCAAAGTTTGTTAGAGTCAGTCGCCAAAGCTAGTGTCGTGCTGAGGAGAGTGTGTAGGCCAAAGCTTGTTAGTCAGTGTCCAAAGCTAGTGTCATACTGGGGAAAGTATGTAGGCCAAAGCTTGTTAGAGTCAGTGGACAAAGCTAGTGTCGTCCCGAGGAGAGTGAGTAGGCCAAAGCCTGTTAGTCAGTGGCCAAAGCTAGTGTTGTCCTGAGGAGAGTATGTAGGCCAAAGCTTGTTAGAGTCAGTGGCCAAAGCTAGTGTCATCCTGGAGAGAGTGAGTAGGCCAAAGCCTGTTAGTCAGTGGCCAAAGCTAGTGTTGTCCTGAGGAGAGTATGTAGGCCAAAGCTTGTTAGAGTCAGTGGCCAAAGCTAGTGTTGTTCTGAGGAGAGTGAGTAGGACAAAGTTTGTTAGAGTCAGTGGCTAAAGCTAGTGTCGTCCTGAGGAGAGTGTGTAGGCCAAAGCTTATTGAGTCAGTGGCTAAAGCTAGTGTCGTCCTGAGGAGAGTGTGTAGGCCAAAGTTTGTTAGAGTCAGTGGCCAAAGCTAGTGTCGTCCTGAGGAGAGTGAATAGGCCAAGCTTGTTAGAGTCAGTGGCCAAAGCTAGTGTTGTTCTGAGGAGAGTGAGTAGGTCAAAGCTTGTTAGAGTCAGTGGCCAAAGCTAGTGTCATCCTGGAGAGAGTGAGTAGGCCAAAGCCTGTTAGTCAGTGGCCAAAGCTAGTGTTGTCCTGAGGAGAGTATGTAGGCCAAAGCTTGTTAGAGTCAGTGGCCAAAGCTAGTGTTGTTCTGAGGAGAGTGTGTAGGTCAAAGCTTGTTAGAGTCAGTGGCCAAAGCTAGTGTTGTTCTGAGGAGAGTGAGTAGGTCAAAGCTTGTTAGAGTCAGTGGCCAAAGCTAGTGTCATCCTGGAGAGAGTGAGTAGGCCAAAGCCTGTTAGTCAGTGGCCAAAGCTAGTGTCGTCCTGAGGAGAGTGAGTAGGCCAAAGCTTGTTAGAGTCAGTGGCCAAAGCTAGTGTCCTCCCGGGGAGAGTGAGTAGGCCAAAAATGCCTTGCATAAGATTTAACTTCCCCATTTGCCTGTAGGTTGTAGCCGTGGAGGTTGCTGACCCGGCCAGCAAAGCGATCAGCATCGCAACCAGAGGGAAAAGGGCCTTCCGCTTCTCCGAAGTGAGGGATTGGGAGCATTTGGTGCCAAAGCTGAAGGGCCGCTGCGATGCAGCAGCGAGTCCCCAGCATGCTGCGAGTGTCGAGGTAAAGTCTGAACGTGTTTGATTGTTTCTTTTCCTCCCCCATTCTGGAAAAGAGCTTTTTGTGCTCACCTCCTGTTGCAATTGCCCCTGGCAGGTCTCCATCGGCCCAAACCCAGATCCCGTCTTGGAGGATTATGAGGGTCAGCCCATGGCAAGCCTCAAGGGCAACAGCAAGATGGTCAGCACAGAAGCCCTCATGACTGTCTTCCACCCTCAGGATGCCGAGAACCTGGATGCGAAAATGGTGAGCAGGAAGAGTGTTGGGATGAGGGTTGCTAAAATGGATTTCTCAAGGTCAAGATGAGAGGAAGGAAGGAAGGAAGGAAGGAAGGAAGAGTGAGAAGGAAGGAGGGAGAGAAAAGGAGCAAGGAAGGAGAAAGGAATGTGGATAAGATAAAGTGTAATCATTATATAATAATAACAATAATAATAATAATTTATTGACAGTATTTCTATTCCACCCTTCTCACCCCTCAGGGGACTCGGGGCGGATTACAATGTACACACATATATGGCAAACATTCAATGCCAAAGACACACAACAGGTATAGACAGACAGTCAGAGGCTATTTAACTTTTCAAATGCAAGATACTCCAAAATGCAAGGATACAGAATGGGGGACAATGAGGCCTGGCTCGAGAGCAGGACGTGGGAAAAAGCCCTTGGAGTCCTCGTGGACAACAAGTTAAACATGCGCCAGGAAAGTGATGCGGCGGCAAAAAAAGCCAATGGGATTTTGGCCTGCATCAATGGGAGCCTAGTGTCTAGATCTAGGGAAGTCATGCTCCCCATGCTCTATTCCGCCCTGGTTAGACCACACCTGGAATATTGTGTCCAATTCTGGGCACCACAATTCTTGACTCTAAGCTGGAATGTGTCCAGAGGAGGGCGACCAAAATGATCAAGGGTCTGGAGAACAAGCCCTATGAGGAGCGGCTTAAGGAGCTGGGCATGTTTAGCCTGAAGAAGAGAAGGCTGAGAGGAGATATGATAGCCATGTATCAATATGTGAGAGGAAGCCACAGGGAGGAGGAGGGAGCAAGCTTCCTTTCTGCTTCCTTGGAGACTAGGACGCGGAACAATGGCTTCAAACTACAAGAGAGGAGATTCCATCTGAACACGAGGAAGAACTTCCTGACTGTGAGAGCCGTTCAGCAGTGGAACTCTCTGCCCAGGAGTGTGGTGGAGGCTCCTTCTTTGGAAGCTTTTAAACAGAGGCTGGATGGCCATCTGTCAGGGGTGCTTTGAATGCAATATTCCTGCTTCTTGGCAGAACGGGGTTGGACTGGATGATGGCCCATGAGGTCTCTTCCAACTCTTGGATTCTATGATTCTATATCTGATCGGACATTATGCAATTGTGTTTTAGTGGGCTTTGTTTTTCTAGTTGAAAGAAAAAATGAAAGAACAGTCCTGGAACATCCTTTTCGTCGAATGCGGCCGCGGAGTGAGCATGTTCCGGACGAGGAAAACCCGGGACCTGATCGTCCGAGGGATCCCTGAGGTGCTCAGAGGAGAGCTGTGGCTTCTCTTCTCAGGTACAATCTCTTCCCATAAAGAGTCGCGATGATTCCTTGTCTGCATTTGCTTCCCTATCCTGTTAAAAATGTGCAGGAGTGCTAATCAGTAATACGCAAACACAAGATGCTCAAATGATGCATGTGTTTCCTCTGTGTAAATAAAAATGTAATGTTAGTTTGTGGGATTGACAGAACTCAAAAACTACTGGGGGAATCGACACCAAATTTGGGCACAAGACACCTAACAGTCCAATGTATGTCCTTCACTCATAAAAACACTGAAAAACACAGCAGAAGAGAGCTGCCCTTAAAAAGCCCCAAAAAGCTAAATGACAATACAGAAAAAAGGAAGAAAGAGGGAGGGAAGGGGAGAAAAGAAAGAAAAAGAGAGAGAGGGAGGGAGGGGAACAAAGAAGGAAAGGGAGAAGGAAGCATGGAAGCAAAGAGAGAAGGAAGGAAGGAAAGAGGTAGAGAAGGAAGAAAGGAGAGAAAGAGGGAGGGAAAGAAAGAAGGAAAGGGAGAAGGAAGCATGGAAGCAAAGAGAGAAGGAAGGAAAGAGGTAGAGAAGGAAGAAAGGAGAGAAAGAGGGAGGGAAAGAAAGAAGGAAGGAAGGAAAGAGGGAAAGAAAGAGAAAGAGGGAGAGAAGGAAAGAGAAGGAAGGATGGAAGCAAAAAGCGAAAGGAAGGAAGGAAAGAGGTAGAGAAGGAAGAAGGGAAAGAAAGAGAGAAGGAAGGAGGAGGAAAAGCGAAGGAAGGAAGGAGGTAGAGAAGAAGAAAAGAGGAAAAAGAGGAAAAAAGGGGGAAGGAAGGAAAGAGGAAAGAGAAGGAAGGAGGAGAGAGGAAAGAAGAAAAGGGAAGAAAGAAGGAAAGAGAAGGAAGGAAAGAGAAGGGAAAGAGGGAAAGAAGAAAGAGGGAGAGAAGAAGGAAGGATGGAAGAAAAAAGCGAAGGAAGGAAGGAAGGAAGGAAGGAAGGAAGGAAGGAAGGAAAGAGGAGAGGAAGGAAGAAGGAAGGAGAGGAAAAGAAGGAAGAAGAGGAAGAAGAAGAAAAGAGGGAAGAAGGAAAAGGAAAAGCGGGAAAGGAAGGAAAGAGTAGAGAAGGAAGGAGAGAAGGGAAGAAGACAAGGGAAGAAAGAAGGGAAAGGAGAGAAAGAGGGAGAGAGGGGTGGCCTCAGCAACGTGTGGCGGGCACAGCTAGTCTGTATACATAAAAATGTAATGTTTGTTTGTGGGATTAACAGAACTCAAAAACCACTGGACAAATTGCCGCCAAATGTGGACACAATACACCTAACAACCCAATGTATGTCCTTTACTGAGCAGAATTCTGGGAAATGTAGTTCAGTGCAGGGCCTTTTGCATTCTCCTTCATAGGGCTCCTTGTTTCCCAAACTACATTTCCCAGAATCCTGTTCTTTCTCAGTCTCTTTCCCAGCAAACTCTGCATTCTCCTGATGCTGAGCAGAATTTAGGGAAATGTAGTTCAGGGCAGGGCCTTTTGCATTCTCTTTCATAGGGCTCCTTGCTTTCCCAAACTACATTTCCCAGAATCCTGTGCTTTCTCAGTCTCTTTCCCAGCAAACTCTGCTTTCTCCTGATGCTGAGCAGAATTCTGGGAAATGTAGTTCAGGGCAGGGCCTTTTGCATTCTCTTTCATAGGGCTCCTTGCTTTCCCAAACTACATTTCCCAGAATCCTGTGCTTTCTCAGTCTCTTTCCCAGCAAACTCTGCTTTCTCCTGATGCTGAGCAGAATTCTGGGAAATGTAGTTCAGGGCAGGGCCTTTTGCATTCTCTTTCATAGGGCTCCTTGCTTTCCCAAACTACATTTCCCATAATCCTATGCTTTCTCAGTCTCTTTCCCAGCAAACTCTGCTTTCTCCTGATGCTGAGCAGAATTCTGGGAAATGTAGTTCAGGGCAGGGCCTTTTGCATTCTCTTTCATAGGGCTCCTTGCTTTCCCAAACTACATTTCCCAGAATCCTGTGCTTTCTCAGTCTCTTTCCCAGCAAACTCTGCTTTCTCCTGATGCTGAGCAGAATTCTGAGAAATGTAGTTCAGGGCAGGGCCTTTTGCATTCTCTTTCATAGGGCTCCTTGCTTTCCCAAACTACATTTCCCAGAATCCTGTGCTTTCTCAGTCTCTTTCCCAGCAAACTCTGCTTTCTCCTGATGCTGAGCAGAATTCTGGGAAATGTAGTTCAGGGCAGGGCCTTTTGCATTCTCTTTCATAGGGCTCCTTGCTTTCCCAAACTACATTTCCCAGAATCCTGTGCTTTCTCAGTCTCTTTCCCAGCAAACTCTGCTTTCTCCTGATGCTGAGCAGAATTTAGGGAAATGTAGTTCAGGGCAGGGCCTTTTGCATTCTCTTTCATAGGGCTCCTTGCTTTCCCAAACTACATTTCCCAGAATCCTGTGCTTTCTCAGTCTCTTTCCCAGCAAACTCTATAACAGTGTGAAATATACCCGTTGGCAGGTGCTGTGAACGACATGGCGACCAACCCGGGCTACTACACGGAGCTGGTGGAGCGGTCCTTGGGGACGTGCACCTTGGCCACGGATGAAATCGAGAGGGACCTGCGCCGCTCCTTGCCCGAACACCCGGCTTTCCAGAGCGACACGGGCATTTCCGCGCTCAGAAGAGTCCTCACGGCATACGCCCACCGGAACCCCAAGATCGGGTATTGCCAGGTGAAAGAATGAGAAAATTAAAAAAAAGGGGGTTAACAGGTTAGACCTTTGTTCCAACAGGACTGCTGACCAATAGGTCAGTGGTTTGAATCTGGGGAGAGTAGGATGAGCTCCCTCTGTCAGCTCTAGCTCCCCATGCGGGGACCTGAGAGGAGCCGCCCACCAGGATAGTAAAAACATCAAACATCCAGGCGTTCCCTGGGCTACATCCTTGCAGACGGCCAATTCTCTCACACCAGAAGCAACTTGCAGTTTTTCAAGTAGCTCCTGACACACACGCACACAACACACATACACACACACACACACACTCCTGATACACACATACGTGCACACACACACACACACATATATGCATATATATACACACACACACACACACACAAGCCATCCCCTGCCACGCATTACTGTGGCCCAGTCTGTGTTTATGTGCTTTGTCTGTGTATTTATATTTGTGTATATGTGTGTTTGCGTGTACATATATATATGTGTGTGTGTGTGTGGTTTTGCGCCTGCCACACGTTGCTGTGGCCCAGTCTGTATATATGTGTTTTGTGTGTATATGTGTGTGCATATATTTGTGTTTATGTGTATATATGTGGTTTTGCACATGCATTATAATGTGTGGCCCAGTCTGTGTATATGTGTTTTGTGTGTGTATATATACTTATGTATCTATCCTTCTTACTTTCTCTCCTTCCCTCCTTCTTTCCCTCTTTCTCTCCCTCCTTCTCCTTCTCTCTCTCTCTTTCTCTCCTTCCTTCTCTACCCTTCAGTCTTTCTCTCCTTCCTTCTCTCTCCTTCCTTCCTTCTCTACCCTTCTTTCTTTCTCTCCTTCGCTCCTTTTCCCTCTCCTTCTCCCCCTCCTTCTCTCCCTCCTTCCCCCTTTTCTGTGTGTGTGTATGCATATATGTGTGTTTGTATGTGCATATATGTGTGTATGCGTGTGCATGCGTTGTAATGTATTTTGGAGGGGTTTTTGGGGACGTTTTTAGTCCCTTTCGCTGTGTTTTTTTGTTCCGTGTTTTTATGAGTGATGGTCACTTGCTGGCCTGAAAGGTGTCTTGTGTCCAAATTTGGTGTCCATTTGCCCAGTGATTTTTGAGTTCTGTTAATCCTACAAACAAACATTACATATATATATATATGAGAGAGAGAGAGAGATCAAAGGAGTAAGCCCAGTGTGCTGCCACTGCGGAAAGAAAGAACAAGGGATGGCACTCACCTATGTGGTGGGAATGTCCAAAGGAACTATATTCTGGGAAATGGGAACCAAAACAATGCAAAGAATATTTACAAGTAAATTCAGGCATGGTGCTAATGGGAAGTCCAAAACACCTGGAGGGAGGGTCGAAGTTGGGCCATGCCTGCTTCAGCCAGTTAGCTCTGCCCTCTTCCATGTCTTCCTCCAGTTTGTGTCCCATCTTTCCTCCAAACTATCAGTCCACCTGATGGGCCCATGCGTGTCTGAACCAGGCGAACACTCTATACCAGGGGTCCTCAAACTTTTTAAACCGGGGGCCAGTTCACTGTCCCTCAGGCCGTTGGAGGGCCGGACTATAGTTTTTTAAAGAAAAAAATCAATAAAAAAATTCCTCTGCACATTGCAGATATCTTATTTGGCGGTGTGGAAGGGTTCTTACTCGCCCTCTTTGGGCAGTAATTCCAGGAGCAGAGAATGGGAAATCTTCCTATTTCTAGTCTGAACAAAATCTGGCTACCAGTATTTAAAAAAACTCTAAAATTATAACTGTAAATAAAGAACAACACTCAAACACATGGGAACTCCAGACAAGAAACAATCAGGGCCAGCTAATCACCTCTCAACAAAGGATTCTCCCTAAAAAACTGTCAGGCTATGAAATGGTAACCAAGGTGGCCAACTGAAACATTCATACCTACCTCCAACAGACCCTGGATCTTCCACAATTTTCCTAGTTAAAAGTTTTCCTCTGACATGGAGTCCAGTCGTTTCTGACTCTGGGGTGTGGCTCATCTGCATTTCTAAGCGCGCTTGGTGGGGACGCGGGACAGGGCCTTTTCCGTGGTGGCCCCCCAACTCTGGAACACCCTCCCCAAAGACCTTAGACAGGCCCCTACATTGGCTGTCTTCAGAAAGAACTTGAAGACCTGGCTTTTCCGATGCGCCTTCCCAGATTAGGAAATCTCCAATACCAAGTCCCATAAGCACTTTATCAGAACCAATGATTGCTGCACATCGCACATCACACTTGCCCTAGAAGCCCTTTATACACCTCCTGTCACATCAGCACTTTTAATCTTTGTACCCACCTTCTGGCCCGGCCCAGTTTTATTGTGTTTTAGTGTATTGTGCCTGTTGTTTATTTTGCTTTATTCTGTTTTTAATTGTTTGATTTGCTTACATTGTATTGTTATATTGTGTTGTTGAGGCCTCGGCCTGTGTAAGCCGCATCAAATCCTTCGGGAGATGCTAGCAGGGTACAAATAAAGTTTAATAATAATAATAATAATAATAATAATAATAATAATAAGTCGAAGAGCCGGCGTTGTCCGTTGACACCTCCAAGGCCATGTGGTCGGTATGACCACATGGAGCACCGGGGCAGCCTCCCTTGCCTGGCTCACCCTGCCCATCGGGCCTGACAGATAGCATGAGCCAGCCAAGGGAGGAGCAGCCCCGCGTGGCCTACTCGCGTGTAAAGCACCTTGCGAGGTGTTTTATGCACGAGTTGGCCACGCGGAGCAGCTACCCTTGGCTGGCTCACGCTGCCCATCGGGCCTGACAGATAGTGTGAGCTAGCCAAGGGAGGGGCACTGTGTGGGGGGCGCACTCCTCCTCCGCGGGCCGGATAAGTGCCCTTGGCGGGCCGGAAGTGGCCCGCGGGCCGTCGTTTGGGGACCCCTGCTCTATACAATATCCTTTCTCTAGTAATGCCAGTCTCTATGTTTGATCCTTGGTAGGCGATGAATATCCTGACCTCGGTTCTCCTGCTGTACGCCAAAGAGGAGGAAGCTTTCTGGCTCTTGGTTGCTGTCTGTGAGCGGATGCTACCCGATTATTTCAATCGCCGGATCATAGGTGAGAAATAGTAGGACCGGTTAAAAGTAAAACTGGCTACTCACATTTGCATGTTTTCAAAATGCAGGAGACAAGACGTAACTGTCTTCCTGGACCCTCTCTTCACTCTGATCTCAGAGCAGCGGTTGGTGTTTGAGGGGGGGACATCTCTGAACTTGATGTCCAACGTTTCTGGAAACTCCTTTTTTGGTTGCTCATCTTTGGACACCCAACAAAACCCCTGAGATGTCTCCAGAAGTGTTGCTGGTCTGTGAGATGCGCTTTTGCAAATTGAGGCCTTGGAGTGTGCATCTTCACTCTCATCTCAGAGCAGTGGTTGGCGTTTGAGGGGTGGACATCTCTGAACTTGATGTCCAACATTTCTGGAAACTCCTTGTTTGGTTGCTCATCTTTGGACACCAACAAAACCCCTGAGATGTCTCCAGAAGTGTTGCTGGTCTGTTAGATGCGCTTTTGCAAATTGAGGCCTTGGAGTGTGCATCTTCACTCTCATCTCAGAGCAGTGGTTGGCGTTTGAGGGGTGGACATCTCTGAACTTGATGTCCAACATTTCTGGAAACTCCTTGTTTGGTTGCTCATCTTTGGACACCAACAAAACCCTTGAGATGTCTCCAGAAGTGTTGCTGGTCTGTTAGATGCGCTTTTGCAAATTGAGGCCTTGGAGTGTGCATCTTCACTCTCGTCTCAGAGCAGTGGTTGGTGTTTGAGGGGTGGACATCTCTGAACTTGATGTCCAACATTTCTGGAAACTCCTTGTTTGGTTGCTCATCCTTGGACACCAACAAAACCCTTGAGATGTCTCCAGAAGTGTTGCTGGTTTGTGAGATGTGATCTTGCAAATTGAGGCCTTGGAGTGTGCATCTTCACTCTCATCTCAGAGCAGTGGTTGGTGTTTGAGGGGTGGACATCTCTGAACTTGATGTCCAACATTTCTGGAAACTCCTTGTTTGGTTGCTCATCTTTGGACACCAACAAAACCCCTGAGATGTCTCCAGAAGTGTTGCTGGTCTGTGAGATGTGATCTTGCAAATTGAGGCCTTGGAGTGTGCATCTTCACTCTCGTCTCAGAGCAGTGGTTGGTGTTTGAGGGGTGGACATCTCTGAACTTGATGTCCAACATTTCTGGAAACTCCTTGTTTGGTTGCTCATCCTTGGACACCAACAAAACCCCTGAGATGTCTCCAGAAGTGTTGCTGGTCTGTGAGATGTGATCTTGCAAATTGAGGCCTTGGAGTGTGCATCTTCACTCTCGTCTCAGAGCAGTGGTTGGTGTTTGAGGGGTGGACATCTCTGAACTTGATGTCCAACATTTCTGGAAACTCCTTGTTTGGTTGCTCATCCTTGGACACCAACAAAACCCTTGAGATGTCTCCAGAAGTGTTGCTGGTTTGTGAGATGTGATCTTGCAAATTGAGGCCTTGGAGTGTGCATTTTCACTCTCGTCTCAGAGCAGTGGTTGGTGTTTGAGGGGTGGACATCTCTGAACTTGATGTCCAACATTTCTGGAAACTCCTTGTTTCGTTGCTCATCTTTGGACACCCAACAAAACCCCTGAGATGTCTCCAGAAGTGTTGCTGGTCTGTGAGATGTGATCTTGCAAATTGAGGCCTTGGAGTGTGCATCTTCACTCTCGTCTCAGAGCAGTGGTTGGTGTTTGAGGGGTGGACATCTCTGCACTTGATGTCCAACGTTTCTGGAAACTCCTTGTTTGGTTGGTCATCTTTGGACACCAACAAAACCCCTGAGATGTCTCCAGAAGTGTTGCGGGTCTGTGAGATGCGTTCTTGCAGATGCATTCCCATTTGGGACGTTCCTGCTCCCTCTCTTTCAGGGGCCTTGGTGGACCAGGCCGTGTTTGAGGACCTCATCCGGGAGCGCCTGCCGCAGCTGACGGAGCACATGACGGACATGACCTTCTTCTCCTCCGTCTCCCTCTCCTGGTTCCTTACGCTCTTCATCAGCGTGCTGCCCATCGAGAGCGCCGTCAACGTCGTGGACTGCTTCTTCTACGACGGGATCAAGGCCATCCTGCAGCTGGGTCTGGCCGTGCTGGACTACAACATGGACAGTCTCCTGGCCTGTAAGGACGATGCCGAAGCCGTGACCGTTCTCAACAGGTACTGGGACCCTAATGCGGCGGGAGACGTTGGCATTTCCACTGCCACCATCAATTGTCGTAATCGTTTACCATTATTTCAATCCAGGTTTTTCGACAGCGTCACCAACAAGGACAGCCCTCTTCCTCCGGCGGTGCAGCAGGCTTCTGGCGTGAGCGAAGCCAAGAGTCCGCACCCTAAAGTGGACATCACAGATCTGATTCGAGAGTCCAATGAGGTATGTATCAGGCATGTGCGGTCGATAAAAAATGGTTCTAAACTCTTTCCAAAAATAGGGGCCACTGGCACTTAGTTTCTAAAGTATTTCTGAAATTTGGGTGGTGTGTGCAGATCCCAGTAAGGTGGCCTTCTGTAGCTAGCAGATGGTAATCTTTTCAGTGCTGATTGTGTTTAAGTGCAGGCCAAGGTCTTGAGGCACTGCACCCAGTGTGCCAATGATCACCACTGGGACCACCTTGACTGGCTTGAGCCAGAGTCTTTGCAGTTCGATCTTTAAGTCCTCATATTAATATTTATTATTATTATTATTATTATTATTATTATTATTATTATTATTAGCACAACAAGATGAGTCCACAGCAGACACTCTGCTGGCTGTTGGATCACACGCGGACACTTCCCAAGTGTCTAGGAGTGTGTGAAGTATCGGCAATAATGCGTGCAGATCCCAGTAAGGTGGCCTTCTGCAACTGGCAGATGGTAATTTTGTCAGCGCCGATTGTGTTTAAGTGCAGGCCAAGGTCTTTAGGCACTGCACCCAGTGTGCCGATCACCACTGGGACCACCTTGACTGGCTTGTGCCAGAGTCTTTGCAGTTCGATCTATTATTATTATTATTATTATTATTATTATTATAAACACAACAAGATGAGTCCACAACAGACACTCTGTTGGCTGTTGAATTGGATCACATGTCAGACACTTCTCAGGTGTCCAGGACTGTGTGACGTATCGGCGACTAATGCGTGCTGATCCCAGTAAGGTGGCCTTCTGCAGCTGGCAGATGGTAATTTTGTCAACGCTGATTGTGTTTAAGTGCGGGCCAAGGTCCTTAGGCACTGAAGAAAGCGGAAAAGCTGGGTTGCAGCTAAACATCAAAAAAACCAAGATTATGGCAACAAGAATGATTGACAACTGGGAAATAGAGGGAGAAAACGTGGAGGCCATGACAGACTTTGTATTTCTAGGCGCAAAGATGAGTGCAGACGCAGACTGAGGCCAGGAAATCAGAAGACGCTTCCTTCTTGGGAGGAGAGCAATGTCCCATCTCAATAAAATAGTGAAGAATAGAGACATCAGACTGGCAACAAAGATCCATTGCCTAGTCCAAGCCATGGTCTTCCCTGTAGTCACCTACGGATGTGAGAGCTGGACCTTAGGGAAGGCTGAGCGAAGGAAGAGAGGCGCTTTTGAGCTGTGGTGTTGGAGGAAAGTGCTGAGAGTGCCTTGGACTGCGAGAAGATCCAACCAGTCCATCCTCCAGGAAAGAAAGCCCGGCTGCTCACTGGAGGGAAGGAGACTAGAGGGAAAGCGGAAGTCCTTTGAAGGCCACATCATGAGGAGACAGCAAAGCCTGGAGAAGACAATTATGCTGGGGAAAGTGGAAGGCAAAAGGAAGAGGGGCCGACCAAGGGCAAGATGGATGGATGGCATCCTTGAAGTGACTGGACTGACCTTGAAGGAGCTGGGGGTGGTGACGGCCGACAGGGAGCTCTGGCGTGGGCTGGTCCATGGGGTCACGAAGAGTCAGAGACGACTGAACAAATGAACAACAACAACAAGGTCTTGAGGCACTGCACCCAGTTTTATTATTATTATGTATCATTATTTTTAATAATAAATAAATAAATATATTATAATAATATATTACGATAAATAATATATTTTATTTGTTTGTTTGTTTGTTTGTTTGTTGTGTCGGCAACCAGTCAATTGCATTACATTTCTAACAGAACAAAACAAGCAAACAGACAAAACACAAAATTTGCAAGCTTGGTAGTTGACTAAATGTCCTTTGACCAGTCTCTGGCCACTTGGAGTGCTTCTGGTGTTGCTGCAAGAAGGTCCTCCATTGTGCATGTGGCAGGGCTCAGGGTGCATTGCAGCAGGTGGTCAGTGGTTTGCTCTTCTCCACACTCGCATGTCATGGATTCCACTTTGTGGCCACATTTCTTAAGGTTGGCTCTATATACTCGAGTATCAGCCTAGTTTTTCAGCCCTTTTTTTAGACTGAAAAAGCCCCCCTCGGCTTCTACTCGAGTCAATGTAATAATAATAATAATAATACCTTGACTTGAGTAGAAGCTGAGGGAGGCTTTTTCAGTCCTAAAACAGGGCTGAAAAACTAGGCTTATACTTGAGTATATACAGTAAATGCATCCCTCCTCCCAAGTAAAGCAAGATTTCTCAGATTTCTCCTTCTCCTCGCCCCCAGATTAGCCATTATTTGCTTCCCCCCCCCCTTCCACACTGTAATTCCTGCCATGATCTTGAACGAGCTGCATCTTAAAGCCTCTTGCTCAATCTGGTGATCTCTGCTCCCTCAAGAGGAAACGGCCTGATGACTTCCCCTTCTTCTCTTAGAAATATGGCGAAATCCGATTTGAGGAAGTTGAATGCATGCGCCGCCGGAACCGGCTGTATGTCATCCAGACCCTGGAGGTCACTACGAAGCAAAATGTGGTGAGTTGTGCGCAAGGACATCTACTATCTGTGACGATGTGTAAATTTTATTCCTTTGGTTATGTGTAATTTAAACAGTAGTTTATGGATGGTAAGTATGGAGGATTATGTTTTGTTGGAGATGGTGGCTTGGCATTAGCTGAGTTGCCATAGCAACAGGGGTGGAGCCAACTGCCTCTTCACAGGGCAGCTGTTTTGAAAGTCAGTCAGTAAGCCGGTGAGCTACTGGGAAGACTGAGTCTCTGGGTGGAGATTCAGGGAATGTGTCTGTAGCCAGTGTGCTATAGGGAATTCTGTTAAAATAAGCCTTTTAGCTTAGTTGTTATATTAGGGCAGTTGTCCAGAAGGGTTACATCTGCTTAAAGAAACTTCTTGAAGACTGTGCCTGAGATTACTCATGAAACATTACTATTGTAACCATCAAGATTTGTGCCTCTTGTGAAGAAACAGTTAAACATGTTATACTCCTGTTAAAATAAACTTGTTACTGTTTTCCTCAAGCCTTGCCTGATAGTTTCTCCTAAGTTGAACAGCCTGCAATAGTAAAGTCAGCCAGAAACAGTAAACGCTACGCTATCAAATGAACAAAGCCTTCTGTAATTCACAGTCCCTTTATAAAATAGCTCCTAGGTTGATATTAATCGTTGCCCGGCTTCCCTCATAGATTAGGTGGCAGTGGGTGTTTTACCACGTGCACCTTCACATTTGGTGGTATTCGGTGGCGTTAAAACGGTCTTCTTCACACTATCCTTTCGCCAGGGGACAGTTCCACCTTGTCTTCTGTGCTATTTTAATGATATAATGTAATGTAATATTATACAAAATATTTTTATATTCATATAATATTTATAATATTACAATGTAATGCAACATAATACTAATAATGTGATAATATAGTTATATATTTATATTACATGTAGTATTATTAATAATATCACAATATAATGGTATAGTACAATATAGTAATATAGCACCGGGATTGTGGTGCAGCTGGCTTGAGTGTCAGCTGCATTAAGATCACTCTGACCAAAAGGTCATGAGTTCGAAGCCAGCCCAGGCTGGAGTGAGTGTCCAGCCATTGTGTAGCCTGTTGTTGACCTTTGCAACCCGAAAGACAGTTGCATCTGTCAAGTAGGAAAATAGAGTACCACCTTGTGTGGGAGGCTAAATTAACAAATTTATGAGGCCATAAAGAAAAAAGATTCCGGGGAATGTGGAATGCGGAAGAACTTCATCAGTGTCGCTGATGGACGATGAAAAGCAGCAGCTCCCCTAGCGGCCAGAAAAAAAAAGTTAAATAGCCTCAGTGTATTGTCTGTTATACGTTGTTTGTCAAACTGGCATTGAATGTTTGCCATATATGTGTATACTGTAATCCGCCCTGAGTCCCCTGTGGGATGAGAAGAAGGGCGGAATAGAAAAGCGGTAAATAAATAAATAAATAAATAGTAATATATAATACTGATATTGTATTATGCTAATAAAATAATATACCAAATTGGGAGGGAGAGCCAAGACTCCAGAGGACAGGAGCAGAATTCAAAACTATCTTGACAGATTAGAGAGATGATGGGCCAAAGCTAACACAATGAAGTTCAACAGGGACAAATACAAGATACTCCACTTTGGCAGGAAAAACGAAATGCAAAGATACAGAATGGGGGACGAGGAGGCGTGGCTCGAGAGCAGGACGTGTGAAAAAGATCTTGGAGTCCTCGTGGACAGAAAGTTAAACATGAGCCAGGAATGTGATGTGGTGGCAAAAAAAGCCAATGGGATTTTGGCCTGCATCAAGAGGAGCCTAGTGTCTAGATCTAGGGAAGTCATGCTCCCCATGCTCTATTCCTCCTTGGCTAGACCACTTTACCTGGAATATTGTGTCCAATTCTGGGCACCACAATTCAAGAGAGAGATTGACAAGCTGGAATGTGTCCAGAGGGGGGCGACTCAAATGATCAAGGGTTTGGAGAACAAGCCCTATGAGGAGCGGCTTAAGGAGCTGGGCATGTTTAGCCTGAAGAAGAGAAGGCTGAGAGGAGATATGATGAGGGCCATGTATAAATATGTGAGAGGAAGCCACAGGGAGGAAGTTTGTTTTCTGCTTCCTTGGAGACTAGGACAGGTGTTGGCTATTTGTTTGAATTCTTCTTTGGTGATTTCTCTCTTTTTCCACTTCTTGTGCATGTCTCTTTTGTGTGGAGTTCCACTGCTGAACGGCTCTCAATGGCTTCAAACTACAAGAGAGGAGATTCCATCTGAACATGAGGAAGAACTTCCTGACTATGAGAGCCGTTCAGCAGTGGAACTCTCTGCCCCGGAGTGTGATGGAGGCTCCTTCTTTGGAAGCTTTTAAACAGAGGCTGGCTGGCCATTTGTCAGGGGTGATTTGAATGCAATATTCCTGCTTCTTGGCAGAATGGGGTTGGACTGGATGATGGCCCAGGAGGTCTCTCCCAACTCTTTGATTCTAGGATTCTATAAGCCGCTCTGCGAGAAGGGCAGCATATCAATGTCGTAAATAAATAAATAAATAAACAAACATCCAGGGGGGAGAAAAGTTTGAATAAGGAAAATGAAGGTTATGTTGTCCTTCCTCTGCAGACTGCAAAGGCCACGTGACTGTAGCCTGATTGCCTTCTTTCTTTTTTTCTGTCTTTCTTTCGTTGCAGCTGCGTGTTGTGTCACAGGATGTGAAAATCAGCCCCAGCAACCTTGAGAAGCTTTATGAAATATTCAAGGTAATACGCCGGTTGCATTTAATAATACCTTGATGAGCAGCAGGTCTTAGTTTTAAGATGAGAGTTGTCCCAGCTGATGATATTTTGCCTCGGTCTCAGCAACCGTGGCTGAATCTTCGGATACTGGAGTCTTCCTCCCTCGTTCGAGGAATATTTTAGGAGGACATTTATTTATTTACTAGCCATCCCCTGCCACGCTATGCTGTGGCCCACATGGGGTTCTGTGTGGGAGGTTTGGCCCAATTCTGTCATTGGTGGGGTTCAGAATGCTCTTTGATTATAGGTGAACTATAAATCCCAGCAATTACAACCCCCAAATGTCAAGGTCTATTTTTACCAAACTCTACCAGTGTTCCCATTTGGGAACATTCAGTATTCATGCCAAGTTTGGTCCAGATTTATCATTGTTTGAGCCTACAGTGCTTTCTGGATGTAGGTGAACTACAAGTCCAAAACCAAAGACACTGCCCGCCAAACCCTTCTAGTGTTTTCTGTTAGTCTTGGGAGTCCTGTGTGCCAAGTTTGGTTCAATTCCATCGTTGGTGGGGTTCAGAATGCTCTTTGATCGTAGGTGAACTATACATCCCAGCAACTTCAACTCCCAAATGTCAAGATTCTATTTTCCCCAAACTCCACCAGTGTTCACATTTGGGCATATTGAGTATTCTTGTAGAGTTTGGTCCAGATCCAACATTGCCTGAGTCCACAGTGATCTGTGGATGTAGGTGAACTACAACTCCAAAACCAAAGGACACTGCCCACCAAACCCTTCCAGTATTTTCTGTTGGTCATGGGAGTTCTGTGTGCCAAGTTTGGTTCAGTTCCATCGTTGGTGGGGTTCAGAATGCTCTTTGATTGTAGGTGAACTATAAATCCCAGCAACTACAACTCCCAAATGTCAAGGTCTATTTTCCCCAACCTCCACCAGTGTTCACATTTGGGCATATTGAGTATTTGTGCCAAGTTTGGTCCAGATCCATCATTGTTTGAGTCCACAGTGCTCTCTGGATGTAGGTGAACTACAACTCCAAAAATGGTCCATGCCCACCAAACCCTTCCAGTATTTTCTGTTGGTCATGGGAGTTCTGTGTGCCAAGTTTGGTTCAATTCCATCGTTGGTGGGGTTCAGAGTGCTCTTTGATTGTAGGTGAACTATAAATCCCAGCAACTACAACTCCCAAATGACAAAATCAATTTCTTTGAGTGAAGGACATACATTGGGTTGTTTGGTGTCTTGTTTCCAAATTTGGTGGTTTTTGAGTTCTGTGAATCCCACAAACTAACATTACATATTTATTTATAGATATATATATGTGTGTGTGTGTGTATTATAATATAATATATTATTAGCATAGTACAATATCACTATTAAATATTACTATATTGTACTATACCATTATATTGTAATAATATTAGTAATATTACATCTATATAAATAAAAATGTAATGTTTGTTTGTGGGATTAACAGAACTCAAAAACCACGAATTGACACCAAATTTGGACACAAGACACCTAACAACCCAATGTATGTCCTTCACTCAAAAAAACTGATTTTGTCATTTGGGATTTGTAGTTGCTGGGATTTATAGTTCACCTACAATCAAAGAGCATTCTGAACCCCACGAATGAAATTGAACCAAACTTGGCACACAGTTCTCCCCTGACCAACAGAAAATACTGGAAGGTTTTGGTGGGCAGTGTCCTTTGGTTTTGGAGTTGTAGTTCACCTACATCCAGAGATCACTGTGGACTCAAACAATGATGGATCTGGACCAAACTCTACAAGAATACTCAATATGCCCAAATGTGAACACTGGTGGAGTTTGGGGAAAATAGAATCTTGACATTTGGGAGTTGTAGTTGCTGGGATTTATAGTTCACCTACAATCACAGAGCATTCTGAACCCCACCAACGATAGAATTGGGCCAAACCTCCCACACAGAACCCCCGTGTGGGCCACAGAAACCTATGCAGGAGACAAGATGGAACTGTCCATGGACACGCAACCCCTTAGCGTGCCATCGCTTTGCCGCAGCCTCTGCCTGTGTCTCTCTGCCTACAGAAAGAGCATTTCCTCTCTTGCTACTGGACCGTGCGCAGCCCGGCCCTGAGGCACCACGACCCCAGCCTGCCCTACCTGGACCAGTACCGCATCGACTGCCAGCAGTTCCGGCTCCTCTTCCACCTCCTCAGCCCGTGGGCAGGTTGTGCCAACAGGGACTCCCTCGCTCTGTGGACCTTCCGGCTGCTGGACGAAAACTCTGATGGACTTATCAACTTCAAAGAGTTTGCCGGCGCGCTTGGTACGGTATATACAAACTCACAAGGGAGGCTTTGTTTGCTCTTTGTTGGCTTCACATTGGGTTACTTGCAGACCTGTCCACGTGAGGGGGAAAAGGGTAGAAATGACCTTAAAATCAGCTCAGCCTGTTTGTCTGTCTCTCATGGTGTTGTCCTGTCTGAGAGGACTATTTACTGTATTTACTCAAATCTAACATTCACATTTTTTGGCTAAATTCTTCTTCTTTTATATATAACTATATATCCATCCATCTGACTATCCATCCATCCATCCATCCATCCATATATCTAACTATATATCCATCCATCCATCCGACTATCTGTCTGTCTGTCCGTCCGTCCGTCCGTCCATCCATCCGACTATCTTATCCATCCATCCATCCATCCAATATATCCATCTGTCTATCCATCCATATATCTAACTATATATCCATCCATCCATCTGATTATCTATCTATCTATCCATCCATCCATCCATCCATATATCTAACTATATATCCATCCATCCGACTATCTGTCCGTCCGTCCATCCATCCGTCCATCCATCCATCTGACTATCTTCATCCATCCATCCATCCATCCATCCATCCATCCATCCATCCAATATATCCATCCATCCATCCATCCATGTCTTCTATCTATCTATCTATCTATCTATCTATCTATCTATCTATCTCTACATACATACATATATCTATATATCCATCTATCCATCTGACTATCTATCCATCCATCCATCCATCCATCCACACATACATACATACATACATACATACTATCTATCTATCTATCTATCTATCTATCCATCTATCCCTATCTATCTATCTATCTATCTATCTATCTATCTATCTATCTATCTATCTATCTATCTATCTATCTATCCATCCATCCATCCATCCATCCATCCAATCTATCTATCTATCTATCTATCTATCTATCTATCTATCTATCTATCCATCTGTCCACCCATCCATCCGTCTATCTATTCATCCATCCATTGCTGTGGCCCAGTCTGGTGATTTAGAAAATAAAGTAATAATCTATCTATTATCTATCTATCTATCTATCTATCTATCTATCTATCTATCTATCTATCTATCTATCTATCATCATCATCATCATCTTCTATCTATCTATCTATCTATCTATGCATCTATCCATCCATCCATCCATCCATCCATCCATCCATCCATCCATCCATCCATCTATCTAAGTATATATCCATCTATCCATCTGGTTATCTATCTATCTATCCATACATACATACATACATACATACATACATACATACAGCTAACTAACTATATATCCATCTGTCTGTCTGTCTATCTATCATCTATCTATCTATCTATCTATCTATCTATCTATCTATCTCTATTTCTATCTCTTTTCTCTCTATCTATCTCTCTTATTTCTAAGTGCTTTTCCCAATTGAGAGGTTAGCGTTGTGACTGTCCTTTCCACAGGGCTTTGTTTTGGGCCTCCTCGTGCCTCAGGTTGGCAGCACGCATGTCTTTGTTGAAGGTGTCCGTCCATCTTGTCTTTGGCCTTTGTCCACGTGGTCACCATCCTGCAATCTCCAAATGCAGTGCTGTTTTTGCACCTAATGTTGGTCTCTTCTCATGACGTAGTCTTGCTTCCTGCATTTTCTTGCTGATCGCTTCTATTCCTAGTCTTTGACGGATGGATGTCGTCACTTCCTACCGGCTGTTGGGAATTGTGGGAGTTGAAGTCCAAAACACCTGGAGGGAGGGCCCAAGTTTGCACACTCTTGCTCTATAGAATCGTAATTCCTGGGGGAAAAAGACTAATAAGAACCAGTGATTATTATTTTTCCTTCTCCCCAGATATCGTGTATCACGGAAGTTTTACACATAAGCTGAAGCTGCTCTTCAAACTGCACATACCTCCAGGTAAGTCAGAAATGTTTGTTTCACCCGTTGTATTTATTTGCTTTGGGAGCAACACTACTACAGCAAGATAATCCTCAGGTTTCAAATGAGGAAAACACACAGGGCACTATTTCTTTGTCGTGTCAGGGCAACTAGTCAATTGTATTACATTTCTAACAGAACAAAACAAACAGACAAAACACAAAATTTGCAAGCTTGGTAGTTGATTAAATATCCTTTGAGCAGTCTCTGGCCCCTTGGAGTGCCTCTGGTGTTGCCGCAAGAAGGTCCTCCCTTGTGCATGTGGCAGGGGGCTCAGGTTGCATTGCAGCAGGTGGTCAGTGGTTTGCTCTTCTCCGCACTCGCATGTTGTGGACTCCACTTTGTGGCCCCATTTATTAAGGTTGCCTCTGCATCTTGTGGTGCCAGAGCGCAGTCTGTTCAGTGCCTTCCAAGTTGCCCAGTTTTCTGTGTGACCAGCGGGGAGTCTCTCATTTGGTATCAGATTCTGGGTTTGAGCCTGCCACTTTTGGACTCTCGCTTGCTGATGTGTTCCAGCGAGTGTCTCTGTAGATCTTAGAAAACTATTTCTTGATTTAAGTCGTTGACGTGCTGGCTGATACCCAAACAAGGGATGAGCTGGAGATGTCTCTGCCTTGGTCCTTTCACTATTGGCTGCTACTTCCCGGCAGATTTCAGGTGGTGCAATACCAGCTAAACAGTGTAATTTCTCCAACACCCTGTGATAATGTGGCATGTCTCATTAAGAGCCACATCCACTGTTTTAGTGTGGTGAGATGTGTTCCACACTGGGCATGCGTACTCAGCAGCAGAATAGCATAGCGCAAGGGCAGATGTCTTCACTGTGTCTGGTTGTGATCCCCAGGTTGTGCCAGTCAGCTCTCATATGATATTGTTTCTAGCACCCACTTTTTGCTTGATGTTCAGGCAGTGCTTCTTGTAGGTCAGAGCACGGTCCAGAGTGACTCCTCCCAGTTATTTGGGTGCGCTGCAATGCTCCAGTGGGATTCCTTCTCAGGTGATCCTCAGGGCTTGGGATGCTTGTCTGTTCTTAAGGTGGAAGGCACATGTCTGTGTTTTAGATGGGTTGGGGATCAGTTGGTTTTCCCTATAATAGGCAGTAAGAGCACCTAGAGTTTCAGAGAGCTTCTGTTCAACCATCTCAAAGCTCCCTGCTTGAGCAGTGATGGCACGATCATCAGCATAGATGAAGCTCTCTGTCCCTTCTGGCAGTGGCTGGTCATTTGTGTAGATGTTGAACATGGATGGAGCAAGCACGCTCCCCTGAGGCAGGCCGTTCTGTTTCCGCCATCTACTTCTACTTCTACTTCACAGGTCACTAAAAGAAAAATTGGAAGAGAAAGGGAAGGAAAACAAGAGAACTCAGGTTGTGTTCTGCCTTTGGGAGGGTTTCATGTATTGTATATATTAGGACTTGAGTGTCTGTGTTGGGAATCAGCCTATATTTGTGTTCCAGGATCATGATGCTTATGATGTGAGTAATGAGGGTGCCGAGGCAGAGGCGCAAGATGGAGACGGTTTGGTTAATGATTTTCATGCAGACAATGACAAAGAGGCCACAGTGCAAAGGGCAGTTTCTCATGAGAATATCCCTGCTGAGCCTTGGGATGATGGTTTACTCCCTCTTTCTGTGAGCTATCAAGATTTGGGTTTGGAAAGCAATCTGACACCTAGGAATTTTAATGCGCAGCCAGATAGGGAGTTGAAGGATAGGCGGCTGGAGATCAGGCAGGATCCACAGCAAATTCCTGGTCGATTGTAAACCGGACCGGGGTATAGGGTGGCAACCTGTGCTGGACAGGGTTACACTCCCCCTGAAGTCACAGGTCCGCAGTTTGGAGTTCTCCTGGATTCTTCACTTACGTTTGAGGCTCAGGCGTCGGTGGTGGCCGGGAGGGCCTTTGCACAATTAAGACTCGTGCGCCAACTGTGACCGTACCTCGTGAAGACGGATCTGGCCAAGGTGGTCCACACCTTAGTCACCTCTAGATTGGAAACTGCAATGCACTCTACATGGGGCTGCCCTTGAAAACGGGCCGGAAATTTCAGATGATCCAACGGGCTGCAGCCAGGTTGTTAACTGGTGCTCCTTACAGAGAGAGGTCAACCCTCCTGTTCAAGGAGCTCCACTGGCTGCCAATCATTTTCCGGACCCAATTCAAGGTGCAGGTTCTTACCTACAAAACCCGCCTACCTGTGTGACCGCATCTCTGTATACGAACCCACACGATCTCTTCATTCATCTGGAGAGGCCCTGCTCTCGATCCCACCAGCATTGCAGGCGCGATTGGTGGGGACGAGAGAGAGGGCCTTTTCGGTGGTGGCCCCTCGACTCTGGAACTCACTCCCTAAGGACATCAGGCAGGCCCAACCCTGGCAGTCTTTAGGAGGAGCTTGAAGACGTGGTTATTCCAGTGTGCCTTCCCAGAATAATGATCCCATAGCACTTTGTCCTCCAAAGCACTTTATATTGTTTTAGGTCTGCTCGTATATTTCCACAAACCGCCCCATCACTTTTTCGCCCATGTCCAGCATTATTTTTAATTTTAATTACGTTTGGCCTACCCATAGATTTTAAAGTGTGTTGTCCTATTGGTAATGCTTGTGTTATTGTTTTGTTGTTTTTAAATTGCTTGTATTGTTGTTGTTATTGCTTGTATTGTTGTGTTTTGGGCTCGGCCTCATGTAAGCCGCACCGAGTCCCTTGGGGAGATGGTAGCGGGGTATAAATAAAGTGTTGTTGTTGTTATTATTATTATTATTATTATTCTTATTATTATTATTATTTTCAGGCAGACAATGACAGAGAGGCCCCAGTGCAAAGGGCAGTTTCTCATGAGAATATTCCTGCTGGGCCTAGCAATGATGGTTTACTCCCTCTCTCTGTGAGCTCTCAAGATTTGGGTTTGGAAAGCAATCTGAGACCTGGGAATTTTAATGCGCAGCCAGATAGGGAGTTGAAGGATAGGTGGCGGGTGTGGGTTAAGGTGGTGGTTAATGCCTCCCTTCGGGAAGGCAAGATTCCAGCGAGCTTAAAACAAGCTATAATAAAACTGCTGTTGAAGAAACCATCACTGGACCCCACTAAATCCGACAACTATCGGCCAGTTTCCAATCTCCCCTTCTTGGGCAAAGTCTTGGAACGTGTGGTGGCCTCACAACTCCAGGTATTCTTGGTGGACACGGATTATCTAGACCCGGCACAGTCTGGCTTTAGGCTGGGGCATGGTACCGAGACAGCCTTGGTCGCCCTAGTGGATGATCTGTGCCGGGAGCTGGACAGGGGGAGTGTGTCCCTGTTGGTGCTGCTGGACCTCTCAGCGGCCTTCGATACCGTCGACCACAGTATCCTTCTGGGATGCCTCGCGGGGATGGGTCTTGGAGGGACTGTTTAGTCAGTGTATCTGAGTCCCTTTGGGGAAGATAGAGCAGAATATGGGGGACACCTGTTCAACCCCACAACCATTGTCTTGTGGGGTTCCTCAGGGCTCAATATTGTCTCCCATGTTGTTTAACATCTACATGAAGCCGCTGGGGGAGATCATCCGGAGTTTCGGGGTACGGTGTCATCTGTACGCGGATGATGTCCAACTCTGTCACTCCTTCCCACCTGCTACTAAGGAGGCTGTCCAGGTCCTGAACCGGTGCTTGGCCGCTGTGACGGTCTGGATGAGGGCGAACAAATTGAAATTGAATCCAGACAAGACAGAGGTACTCCTGGTCAGTCGCAAGGCAGAACAGGGCATAGGGTTACAGCCTGTGCTGGATGGGGCCGCACTCCCCCTGAAGACGCAGGTTCGCAGCTTGGGTGTGACCCTGGACTCATCGCTGAGCCTGGAACCCCAGGTTTCAGCGGTGACCAGGGGAGCATTTGCACAGCTAAAGCTTGTGCGCCAGCTGCGCCCGTACCTTGGGAAGTCTGACTTGGCCACGGTAGTCCACGCTCTGGTTACATCCCGTCTAGACTACTGCAATGCTCTCTACGTGGGGTTGCCTTTGAAGACGGCTCAGAAGCTCCAACTAGACCAACGCTCAGCAGCCATGATTCTAACAGGAGCGGAACGCAGGGAGCATACAACTCCCCTGTTGCGCCAACTCCACTGGCTACCGATTTGCTACCGGACTCAATTCAAAGTGCTGGCGTTGGCCTTTAAAGCCCTAAACGGTTCTGTCCCAACTTACCTCTCCGAACGCATCTCCTCCTATGAACCAGCTAGGACTTTGAGATCTTCCGGGGAGGCCCTGCTCTTGATCCCGCCTTCTCGGTGGTGGCCCCGCAGCTGTGGAATGCCCTTCCCATGGACATTAGACTAGCTCCATCTTTAATGGTATTCCGCAAAAAAGTGAAAACCTGGTTGTTTGAGCAGGCGGTCGAATAGTCAGTGCAATGAATGTAATGAACATAGGAATGGAACAATGGATGGCGGATCTCGATCATGTTTTTAGTGATGAGACGCTAGCGAATGGCTATTGGTGTTAATTGTATATTGTTGTTAATTGTATACTTTTCTATAATATGTTATGATGTTAACTGTTTTTATACCGTGTTATGGTAGCATTGAATTTTTGCTGTTCTTGTTGTTAACTGCTGTGAGTCGCCTAAGGGCTGAGAACAGCGGTATACAAATAAAGTAAATAAATAAATAAATAAGGATCGACAGCAAACTCAGTGTTTACGTCGCTCCGAAAGGCTTCATCAGATAAGGGGAAAGTGTGGGAGAAAGCTCAACCACTTTCTCAGTTTGGGGATATAAGGTTTGCTTCAAGGGGAAACCTGTTAGATCAGGCATCGTTTGGAAATCAAGTTCATGTGCCATGGAAATCCTGTTCATGGGGTCTTGTTCATGTGGAGAATTTTAGCCTTTTGGATTGCCTTTGCTTCCTCTTGATTCCTGATTGATTGGAACTGCTTTTATATACCTTGTGTGGACATTACTTTGTGTTACTGCATTTTATTGACATTACTTTTTGGAACCTTCTTATTTCCTTACAAGCATTTATTTTTACTGGCTATTTTGTTGTTGTTGCTCATTCGTTCAGTCGTCTCCGACTCTTCGTGACCTCATGGACCAGCCCACGCCAGAGCTCCCTGTCGGCCGTCACCACCCCCAGCACCTTCAAGGTGGCTATTTACTAAGCTTCAATAAAAGAGGATTTGTGTCTTCATTCTTCGTGTGGTGTGTTTTAAAGTCAGAGGGCTTTTTCCTGACCTGGAGTGCAACAGTCTGTTGTTTTGGGTATTCACGGAGGGTCCAGGGAATGGCCCTTTTGAGACACCGTATATGGATAACAGCAGTGGGGATAAGTTTGCATTCTGGATACTGAACATGCTATGGCAAATTCGTTTTGGAAATTAGATTCTGACCATAACAACCCTCAGCTAGTATTGGTTCTGTTTTCCTTCCTGCAGCTTTCACCGAAGTGGAGTCCCTGAGTCCTTCCAAGGGCGCTCAGCTGTCGAAGGAAGAGCTGATCCATTTGAGCCAATTGAACCGTAAGCTTTGGCAGGTTCTGTTTATCGCACACTTGAGCCTGCGAAGGAGCAGGCCAATAGATAATATTGGAGGGGTTTGGGGGGAATTGACCCAGGATGCTGGGAGTTGTAGTTCACCCACATCTAGAGAGCACTGTGAACCCCACTGGTGATGGATCCAGACCAAGTTTGGCACTCATATCCACTTTAACTCTAGTAGCTGTTTAGGAGCAATGATAAGTGATGATGGGAGTTGTAGTTCACCCACATCCAGAGATCCAGACAGCAATGTGAACTCCACTGGTGATGGATCTGGACCAAGCTTGGCGCTCATACCCACTTTAACTCTTGGAGCAGTTTAAGGGCAATGACAGGTGATGATGGGAGTTGTAGTTCACCCACATCCAGAGAGCACTGTGAACCCCACTGGTGATGGATCCAGACCAAGCTTGGCACTCATAACCATCATAACCCACTTGGAGCAGTTTAGGGGCAGTGACAGGTGATGATGGGAGTTGTAGTTCACCCACATCCAGAGAGCACTGTGAACCCCACTAGTGATGGGTCCGCACCAAGGTTGGCGCTCATATCCACTTTAACTCTTGTAGCAGTTTAGGAGCAATGATAGGTGATGATGGGAGTTGTAGTTCACCCACATCTGGAGAGTACTGTGAACCCCACTGGTGATGGATCTGGACCAAGCTTGGCGCTCATATCCACTTTAACTCTAGTAGCCGTTTAGGAGCAATGATAGGTTATGATGGGAGTTGTAGTTCACCCACATCCGAAGAGCACTATGAACCCCACTGGTGATGGATCCAGACCAAGCTTGGTGCTCATACCCACTTTAACTCTTGGAGCAGTTTAGGGGCAACAACAGGTGATGATGGGAGTTGTAGTTCACCCACCTCCAGAGAGCAATGTGAACCCCACTGGTGATGGATCCGGACCAAACTTGTCACTCATACCCTTCATAACCCACTTTAATACTTGGAGCAAATTAGGGGCAACGACAGGTGATGATGGAAGTTGTATTTCACCCACCTCCAGAGATCAATGTGAACCCCACTGGTGATGGATCGAGACCAAGCTTGGCACTCATACCCACTTTAACTCTTGTAGCAGTTTAGGGGCAATGACAGGTGATGATGGGAGTTGTAGTTCACCCACCTCCAGAGAGCACTGTGAACCCCACTGGTGATGGATCTGGACCAAACTTGGTGCTCATACCCATCATAACCCACTTTAACTCTTGAAGCAGTTTAGGGACAATGATAGGTGATGGTGGGAGTTGTAGTTCACCCACATCCAGAGAGCACTGTAAACCCCACTGGTGATGGATCCGGACCAAACTTGACACTCATACCAATCATGACCCACTTTAACTCTTGCAGCAGTTTAGGGGCAATGACAGGGGATGATGGGAGTTGCAGTTTACCCACATAATGATGCATTTTCTAACTGGTTCATTCATTAAATCCAGAAAACAAATAATGCCTTTTCCCAATAGATAGCATTACAAATGGATTGTAATGCAATGGGTTGGACATTAACAGCAGTTTAAATTGTTTTTATTGTCTTAATTGCGTAAATAGTTTATTGTTTTATTATAGTGGCTTATGTGCTTGGTCTTGTGTTAATTTCGATTGTGTAATTGCTTATGTTACTAATTGGATTGTTTACTTACTATATTTATGTCTGTAAGCTGCTTTGAGTCTCTTGTTGGGAGATGGGCAGCAATCAAATCAAGTATTATTATTATTATTATTAGTAGTAGTAGTAGTAGTAGTAGTAGTGTAGGAGTATTACAAAACCTAACCTGGGCATCGCCAGGTACCTGAACTAGCCCTAAATAAATAATCTAGTGGCTTCATGTTGCTGTTGTGTGCCTTCAGTTGATCCCCACTGATGGTAACCACCACCCCTACACTACACTGACTTGATGTCCCATTCATCCTTGTGTGGTACTTCTCCTCCGTTTCCCTCCTAGTTTCTTCTCCTGGGGACAGTGTGGATGCAGATGGGTTGAAGATGAGCCCTGAAAAAGGTAATGTAATTCAGATTTACACCGAGAAGATTGTTGTTCTGTTACTTTAGGATTGCAGGGATACAGGTTTATAAAGGCTAAAATTGACCAAAATGGTGACTGAAAATGAAATTGAATTTAAAACTCTTATGAGGATGGGGGACTGTTTTTGGAGCTTCTCTACCTTATTACAATATTGATTGTTAATCAATGAAGGTTGGATTGTTCATCGGTTGTGTGGTACTTCTCCTCCGTTTCCCTCCTAGTTTCTTCTCCTGGGGACAGTGTGGATGCAGATGGGTTGAAGATGAGCCCTGAAAAAGGTAATGTAATTCAGATTTACACCGAGAAGATTGTTGTTCTGTTACTTTAGGATTGCAGGGATACAGGAAGAGTTCTAGCATCATGCCAGCATCACAAGTAAACAATTTACAGAAACATGAGCTGGTTGTTGTTGGCAAGCCTCACCCTCCCACCCACCCACCCACCCACCCTCCCTCCCCTCCCTCCTTCCCTTCCCTTCTTTCCCTTCCTTCCCTTCCTTCCTTCCCTCCCTTCTTCCCTTCCCTTCTCCCTTCCCTTCCCTCCCTCCCTCCCTCCCTCCCTCCCTCCCTCCCTTCCTTCCTTCCTTCCTTCCTTCCTTCCTTCCTTCCTTCCTTCCTTCCTGTGGGTATCAGATTTCAGCAAATATTTTTCTTTTGGTTAGAAAACATAAAAGGAAAAAGAGAGGGAAGGGGGAGGAATGAGGGAAGGAAGGAAGGAGAGAAAGAGAAGGAGGAAGGACAGAAGGAAGGAAGGAGGGAAAGAGAAGGAGGAAGGACAGAAGGAAGGAAGGAGGGAAAGAGATAGAGAAGGAGGAAGGAAATAAGGGAGGAAGGAAGAGGAAAGAGAGGGAAGGGGAGGGAAGAGGGAAGGAAGGAAGGCGGAAAAGAGAGGGAATGAGGGAAGGAAGGAGGGAAAGAGAGAGAAGGAGGAAGGAAATAAGGAAGGAAGAAGAAAGAGAGGGAAGGAGAGGAAAGAGGGAAGGAAGGAAGGAAGGAAGAAGGGAAAGAGAGGGAGGAAGAAAATAAGGAAAGAAGAAGAAAGAGCGGGAAGGGAGGAAAGAAGGAAGGAAGGCGGGAAAGAGAGAGGGAATGAGGGAAGAAAGGAGGGAAAGAGAAGGAGGAAGGAAATAAGGAAGGAAGAAGAAAGAAAGAGAGGGAACAGGGAGGAAAGGGGGAAGGAAGGCAGTAAAGAGAGGGAACGAGGGAGGAATGAGGGAAGGAATGAAGGAAGGAAAGGAGGGAAGAGAAGGAAGAAGGACATAAGGAAGGAAGAAGAAAGAGAGGGAAGGAAGGAAGGTGGGAAAGAGAGGGAACGAGGGAGGAAGGAAGGAGGGAAAGAGAAGGAGGAAGGAAATAAGGAAGGAAGAAGAAAGAGCGGGAAGGGGGAGGAAAGAGGGAAGGAAGGAAGGCGGGAAAGAGAGAGGGAAGGAGGGAGGAATGAGGGAAGGAAGGAAGGAGGGAAAGAGAAGGAGGAAGAAAATAAGGAAGGAAAGAGGAAGAAAGAGAGGGAAGGGGGAGGAAAGGGAGAAGGAAGAAAGGAGAAAGAGAGGGAAGGAGGGAGGGAAGGAAGGAAGGTCAAAAGGGAAGGAGGGAAAGAAAGAGAAGGCAGAAGGAAATAAGGAAGGAAGGAGAAAGAGACAGAGGGAAGGAGGGAGGAAAGAGGGAAGGACAAAAGGGAAGGAAGGAGGGAAAGGAAGTCCTTCCCTCTTTCCTCCCTCCTTCCCTCGCTCTCTTCCTTTCCTCCCTCCTTCCCTGCCTGCCTTCACCTCCATCTTCCCTTTGCCCTTCGCATGGGGAGTCTCAGGCTGGCCATGGCTGCTGGGTGTCCCATTGCCGCCCTCCTCCTGGCAGCCGCCTTGGCTGCCTCCCCCCGCCCCGGAGTTAAAAGTGGGCCAAACTGCATCTGTTCTACAATGTGTGTCCGAGCTACAGCCTGTCTTCATGGCTAGTCCTCACTCGGCGGTGGTAGGGATGGCCAGCTTGCTACGGATGGTTGTTCGTTGGTTTTCCTTCTCACGGGGGATTCATGAATGCGTTATAATTTTTTTTTGGAGGTTTTAGAGTCCCTTTCGCTGCTTTTTAGTGTTTTTTTTAGTGATGGTCACTCCTTGGGTTAGTGGGTGTCTTGTTGAAGCTGTTTGCAATTTATAATGTAGATTTCAAAGTATGTATGTATGTTTAAAATGCAGTAGTTATGTGCCGAGTGTAATGTATTCCTGTGTGGAAAGAGTTAACCGAACTATGGAAGGAATGGCATTCCTAGAGAGGTCAAAAATCAAGTGTATAGAACAAATGGATGTGTCGTATATCATCTGTTTGGAATGCAAGAGGTGTGGACTAGTACTGATAACGGTCAGTGAGTTCGCAATGTTACGATCGGACGGTGAAGATGCAAGTTTAAGATGTGCTGAGTTTAAAGTAGCTTCTAATGTATATAGCTGTAAAATAAAGTAGTTTATAGCCTAAAGTGGCTTTGATTGATCTGTTCCTGCCTTGCTGTGCTGCCGATGTCACTGACGTGTCTTGTGGCTAAACTTGGTGACATTTCATCCAGTGGTTTTTGAGTTATGATGTCACTAAAAACAAACAGAACTATTAGATAGATAGATAGATAGATAGATAGATAGATAGATAGATAGAGAGATAGAGAGATAGATTACCCTTTTATTTCATAGAATCCTAGAATCCTAGAGTTGGAAGAAGCCTCCTGGGCCATCATCCAGTCCAACCCCATTCTGCCAAGAAGCAGGAATATTGCATTCAAATCACCCCTAACAGATGGCCACCCAGCCTCTGTTTCAAAGCTTCCAAAGAAGGAGCCTCCACCACGCTCTGGGGCAGAGAGTTCCACTGCTGAACGGCTCTTACAGTCAGGAAGTTCTTCCTCGTGTTCAGATGGAATCTCCTCTCTTGTAGTTTGAAGCCATTGTTCCATTGCGTCCTAGTCCCCAAGGAAGCAGAAAACAAGCTGGCTCCCTCCTCCTCCCTGCGGCTTCCTCTCACATATTTATTATCCATGGCTATCATGTCTCCTCTCAGCCTTCTCTTCTTCAGGCTAAACATGCCCAGCTCCTTAAGCCACTCCTCATAGGGCTTGTTCTCCAGACCCTTGATCATTTGAGTCACCCTCCTCTGGACACATTCCAGCTTGTCTATATTTCTCTTGAATTGTGGTGCCGAGAATTGGACACAATATTCCAGGTGTGGTCTCACCAAAGCGGAATAGCGCATGGGGAGCATGACTTCCCTAGATCTAGACACTAGGCTCCTCTTGATGCAGACCAAAATCCCATTGGCTTTTTTTGCCGCCACATCACATTCCTGGCTCATGTTCCCCTTCCTCCCCACGAAAACTCCCAAGATCTTTTCCACACGTCCTGCTCTCGAGCCAGGCCTCATCGTCCCCCATTCTGTCTCTTTGCATTTCGTTTTTTCTGCCTAAGTGGAGTCTCTTGCATTTGTCCCTGTTGAACTTCATTTTGTTAGTTTTGGCCCTTCATCTCTCTAATCTGTCAAGATCGTTTTGAATCCTGCTCCTGTCCTCTGGAGTCTTGGCTCTCCCTCCCCATTTGGTCCCGTCTGCAAACTTGATGATCCTGCCTTCTAGCCCTTCATCCAAATCATTAATCAAGATCCTGATCAGGACCGGGCCCAGGACGGAACCCTGCGGATGGCACTCCACTTGTCACTTCTTTCCAAGATGAAGAGGAAGCCTTGGGGAGAATCACCCTCTGGGTTCGTCCATTTAACTATTTCCAGATCCACCTCACCGTAGTTTTGCCTCGCCCACATTGGACTGGTTTCCTTGCCAGAAGGTCATGGGGGACCTTGTCAAAGAAGACCTTCCTGAAATCCAGATATGCTCCATCCACGACATCATTCCCCGCATCTACCCAGCTTGTAACTCTATCGAAAAAAGAGATCAGATGCGCCTGGCATGACTTGTTTTTGATAAATCCGTGCTGACTTTGAGCGATGACCGCATTCTTTTCTAAGTGTTTGCAGACCACTTCCTTCACAATCTTTCCCACAATCTTGCCTGGTATTGACATGAGGCTGACCGGACATTGGTCATTGTTTGGGTCATCCTTTTTTCCCTTCTTGAAGATTGGGACCACATTGGCCCTCCTCCAATCTGCTGGAACTTCTCCCGTTCTTCAAGAACTCTCCAAGATGGTTGCCAATGGGTCCGAAATGACTTCAGCTCGTTCCTTCAGTACTCTTGGGTGTCGTTGATCTGGCCCTGAAAGGGGACTGGAACTCATTTAGAACGGCCAGGTATTTGATGGTAATTTATTGTCTCCCAAACAGGGAAAGGGAAAGTTGATATCCAGGCCTATCTGAAGCAGTGGCAAGATGAACTCCTTAAGAAAGAAGAAAGCATTAAAGACCTGCCTCGAATGGGCCAGGTAAGATTCGGTTGTGTTATAATGATTTCCTGTTTTGTAATGATAACAGAATGATACTAGAACTTGCAATAATAATGTTTTGAATATATGTATGTATTTAGATTTATTTTTTAAATGGTTACAAATGAGATTCTGCATCGTATTCGTACGGAAAGCACAAGAAAGAAGGGATGAAGAGAGAACGTGAGGCAGAAAGGAGGGAGGGGGAAAGTGTGAGGAAGAAGGGAAGGAGGAAGTGAATGCACGAGGCAGAAAGGGGATGAGAAAGTGTGAGGAAGAAAGTATTTATTTATTTATTTATTTATCGTGTCAGGCAACCAAAAAGTTGTATTACGTTTTTGACAGAACAAACATACAAAAGACAGAGTTTGCATATAGTAAGCCGCTCTGAATCCCCTTCGGCTGAGAAGGGCAGCATATAAATATTGTAAATAATATTAAATTTATAATATTGTAATGTAATGCAATATAATACTAATAATATGATATTATAATTATATATTTATATTGCGTGTAATATCTATATATATAAATTTGTTAGGGGCATCCAACGAGGAAACAAAACTCAAAAACCCCCCAACGAAACTTAACCAAAATTCCCATGCCCATAACACAACCCACAAGGTACAAACATATCTACTCAAAATGAAAAACAACACAACAACACACTCACAAAACGGCAAAACAACAAAACTCAAAAACCCCCAACAAACTTAACCAAAATTCCCATGCCCATAACACAACCCACAAGGTACAAACATATCTACTCAAAATGAAAAACAACACAACAACACACTCACAAAACGGCAAAAGGATAAAACTCTAAAAAAAACCAACGAAACTTAACCAAAATTCCCATGCTCATAACACAACCCACAAGGTACAAACATATTACTCAAAATGAAAAACAACACAACAACACACTCAAAACGGCAAAAAAACAAAACTCAAAAAAACCCCAACGAAACTTAACCAAAATTCCCATGCCCATAACACAACCCACAAGGTACAAACGTATATCTACTCAAAATGAAAAACAACACAACAACACACTCACAAAACGGCAAAACAACTGAGCATGCGCATTGGCGCCCAGCCGCAAGTTCCCTGGCGCGCGCACATGGCATTCCGGCCAACGTTCCCTCTGCGGAAACCATGCCCACTCCAAGCCCCGCCGCGCCGCTTCCCACACACACACACCCCTGCCGCACATACACACACAACCCCACACTCCATCACTCCCCCCGCCGCCGCACACACACACGCAACCCCACTCCCCCCGCCGCCGCACACACACACACAACCCCACGCTCCATCACTCCCCCCGCTGCCGCACACACACACGCAACCCCACTCCCCCCGCCGCACACACACACACAACCCCATGCTCCATCACTCCCCCCGCCGCCGCACACACACAGGCAACCCCCTCCTCCTCCGCCCCGCACACACACACACACAACCCCACGCTCCATCACTCCCCCCGCCGCACACACACAGCAACCCCACGCTCCATCACCCCCCCCCCAATCTTACCTCCTTTTACTTCACGCCACCTCCAAACCCCACCCCGCCCCTTCCCGCCATGTCAAAATCTAGGAAAGACAGGAAGGAAGGAAAGAAGGAAGAAAGAGAAAGGGAGGTAAAGAAAAAGGGGGAAGGAAGGAAAGTTAGAGAAAGAAGGAAGAAGAAAAGGAAAGAAAAGGAAAGATGGAAGGAAAGAAAAGAGAGACAGCAGAAAAGAAAGAAAAAGGGGGAAGGAAGGAAAGAGATAGAGAAAGAAGAGGAGAAGGAAAGATGGGAGGGAAGGAAGGAAGGAAGGAGGGAAAGAAGGAGAGAAAGAGGGAAGATTGGCCACAGCAACACGTGGCGGGTAAAGGTTGTTATTTCTATTATTATTATTATTATTATTATTTTATTATTATGCTATTGTTCCTATGAGACCCTGGGGGAATGGGAGAGGTGTCAGGTCCCAGAGGCAATGCATTGCATTATTGTTATTGTTATGCTGGTGGTGAAATAAAAGGAAATAAAAAGAGAAAGAAGGAAGCAAACAGGGAGGGAAGAAAGGCAAAGGAAGAAAGGGGAGGGAATGAAGGAAAGAGAGAAGGATGAAACCAAGTAGTGAAAGAAGAAGAAAGAGGTAGAGAAGGAAGAAAGGAGAGAAAGGGGGAGGAAAAGGGGGAAGGAATAGGTAGGGACCTCTCTTTCATAATAGTCCAGGTATCTACCTCAACTTTGATAAGTTTTACTATAGGCCACAGCAACGCGTGGCAGGGCACAGCTAGTTACTAATAATATTATAATATAATGGTATAGTACAATATAGTAACATTTAATACCGATATTGTACTATGGTAATAATATAATATATTGTGTGTGTGTGTGTGTGTGTGTGTATTGGGTAAGGCTTGGGTAAGTTCGTTGGTTAGTTTCTAAAATCGTAATTAATTCGGATTAAATTACCTTTTGATCCAATTTCGAGCCATGCAGGAATAGTGGGAGGAGCAATTCGGAACTGAAACAACTTCCTCATTGTTCAGAATTATTTTTGGATGTGGCTTTGCACACCCGGCGATGCAAAGTGGGACGAGATGGGCGTGGCTAAGCACAGCTCTTCCTGAAGGCCACGCCCCCAGCGACCTCCAAGGAGAGCTGCCTTAGCCCCGCCCACCCCGTCCCTCTGCATCGCAGCTCCCCAGAAGAGAAGGGAAACGGCGAGATTTTAATGATTCTGGAGGGAGGGAGGGGCACCTTCCATTAACGAAGCAAACAAAGCGTTTCGTATTTCCGATCTTTTTTTCAAGAAAATTTCGGAAATAATTTCAAAATCGAATCGCCAGCGCCCCCTACATCCGAAACGAGTTTTGAACCTTTTTTTTTTTTTGGATCACCCAAGCCTAATATATATATATTGTAAGCCGCTCTGAGTCTCCTTCGGGGTGAGAAGTGCGGCATATAAATGTCATAAATAAATAAAATGAGTACATACATTAAATTACATTCATTTTTTAAAAAACCTCAAAACAACAAGTCTGCAAAAAGCGAACCGCAAAGTACAAGAGAACACTGTATTTTTAATTACGTTGCGGTGGATTATTTTGGCACCAAATCCAGGTCTTACCAACCAGTCTTCTGCTCTCTCCCTTCCCCAGTCCCAGTTTATCCAGTTTTCAAAGACTTTGTATAACTTGTTCCACGGCGACCCGGAGGAGGAGCTGCTCTATCGCGCCATTGCCACCGTGACCAGCCTTTTGCTGCGGATGGAGGAGGTCGGCCGCAAACTCCAGAGCCCCACTTCGCCGGGGAAAAGCGCAACGCTTCCAATGTCCGACGGCAACGTGGGAGATGCCCGGGGTCCCCAGGAGGCGCAGACTGACGACGCATCAGCCGCAGCGCTCCAGAGCCCGAGCAGAGCCACCGGCGAGTGGTCCTTTGCTTTCGAGCAAATTCTGGCCTCCCTGATGAACGAGCCTGCGTTGGTGAAGTTTTTCGAGAAGCCGGTCAACGTCAAAGCCAAGCTGGAGGACGCAAAAGCTTCCCAGTTAAAAGCCAAAGCCCGGGTATAGCGCTGGTGGTCTTTCTCTCGCCGTTTTGTGCTCAGAAACAAAGCGGAAGCATACACTGACTTCCTCTCGGGAGGTTGGTCTTGAGGATTGACGACGGGTCGTTTTGTGTTTTCGGCAGAGTCGAGTAAAGTCTAGCTTTGATGCACAGTTGCACTTCAGCTTTGCGTTTCAGTCCACGTTGGAGGCTTCAGGCACGCAGTCGGCGCACGCCGGAACATTAAGAGGATGTGGTTGCCGAATATTCCAGGTGGTTGCGTTGCCGAGCTGCAGTTCTGTTTCTCACACTGAATGTACCGCCGGCCACATTCCCTCAAACGTGGTCTTGAGGTCCACGTGCCGTAATGTATGCCCCAAAGAATCACTTCTGTCACTTTGAATGTCGGTCTGGTCACTTGAGTGAGGTTATTATTACGTGGCTATTATCCTTACATTGAAATGCTTGGAAAAGTTACAGATTCTGGCTACTTCCCTATTGGCATGATGTCTAACCAGGGCTTGAGGAAGTTACTTTTCTGTACTACAACCTCTGGAGAACCCTGACCTCTGGGAGGATATAGTTCATCGGAGTAACTTTCCAAGTCCCTGTAACTACCACATATTTCTAGGTTGTGTGTGTATGTGTCAGGAGTGACTTGAGAAACTGCAAGTCGCTTCTGGCGTGAGAGAATTGATCGTCTACAAAGACGTTGTCCAGGTGACGCCCGGATGTTTTTGATGTTTTACCGTCCTTGTGGGAGGCCACTCGTATGCACAGCTGGAGCTGACAGAGGGAGCTCCACCACAGAATTGGCCATCTACAAGGACGTTGCCCAGGTGACGCCCGGATGTTTTGGATGTTTTACCATCCTTGTGGGAGGCCGCTCGCATGCAAAGCTGGAGCTGACAGAGGGAGCTCAACCAGAGAATTGGCCGTCTGCAAGGACGTTGCCCAGGTGACGCCCGGATGTTTTGAATGTTTTAGTATCCTTGTGGGAGGCCGCTCTCATGCAAAGTTGGAGCTGTCAGAGGGAGCTCAACCAGAGAATTGGCCGTCTGCAAGGACGTTGCCCAGGTGACGCCCGGATGTTTTGGATGTTTTACTATCCTTGTGGGAGGCTGCTCGTATGCAGAGCTGGAGCTGACAGAGGGAGCTCAACTCGTTCTCCCTGGTTTCAAACCCTGCCAGCACAAGGGTGTAACCCAGGGGTCCTCAAACTATGGCCCGCGGGCCGGATACGGCCCTCCAAGGTCATTTACCCGGCCCTCGCTCAGGGTCAACCTAAGTCTGAAATGACTTGAAAGCACACAACAACAACAATACAATCTCATCAGCCAAAAGCAGGCCCACACTTCCCACTGAAATACTAATAAGTTTATATTTGTAAAAATTGGGTCGTTGTAAGTTTTTTCGGGCTATATGGCCATGTTCTAGAGGCATTCTCTTCTGACGTTTCGCCTGCATCTATGGCAAGCATTCTCAGAGGGAGTGAGGTCTGTTGGAAACTAGGAAAAAGGGGTTTTAGATATCTGTGGAATGATGACCAGGGTGGGGCAAGGAGCTCTTCCCTGCTGGAGCTAGGTGTGAATGTTTCAACTGACCACCTTGATTAGCATTTGATGGCCTGGCCGTGCCTGGGGCATTCTTTTGTTGAGGGGTGATTAGATTTCCCTGATAGTTTCCTCTCTGTTGTTGTGCTGTTCTAATTTCACCACTCTCACAACCACCATGTCAGACTACACAGAGAAGCCATTGAAATCCACAAGCATGTGGACAATTTCAACAAAAAGGAGGAAATCATGAAAATGAACAAAATCTGGCTACCAGTATTAAAAAACTCTAAAATCACAACAGCAAAACAACAGAGAGGAAACAATCAGGGACATCTGTGGTGAGAGAGAGAGACTATTTCCTCTTTAAAAAACCTCTTTGCTGCCTTATACCAATTCAGTTTCTTCTTTTATATTGGCTGGGACTTTCTGTGTGCTGTTAAACCTTTGTACTTTATATCACAGGCAATGAAACACTCCTGTGTTTCATTGTGTTTCATGAAACACAAAGTAACACAGTTTATTTATAACTTCTGGCTCCAACGCTTGTGGTTACATTTGTGTTTTGTTGCAATCTTGAGGTTTACAGTCAGTATCATTTACTTGGTTAACTTTTTCCTTGGGACAGCTAATCACCTCTCAACAAAAGATTGCCCCAGGCACGCCCAGGCCATCAAATGCTAATCAAGGTGGTCAGTTGAAACATTCCCACCTAAAATTAAAAGTTTTGAGGACCCCTGGTGTAACCCATTGTGTCACTGGGAGCTCCAAGTTGGTGGTTAGGGTTTGAGTTGTGTTTTCTGAGACATCCTTTTTGCTTGGCTGCGTGTTTCTTTATCCTTCTGCCTTAATTTGGTGCAATTTGTGGTACCTCAGTGGCATGGAAGCTTTCCTTCCAAAATTATGCAGGCTTAGTAGAGTGGTGTGGTTGCTCGCCATGTCGATGGCATCTAGGAAAGGAGCCCCAACGTTCAGCATTACTTTTGGTTCCTGCATATGGACCTCGCTGGGCCCAACTGGGCCAAGCTGCTCTTGGTGTTTTGTTTTTCTTTCACAATATTTTTTATAGTTGTTACAATATTTTGCTTACATTTAGTTTCTATTGGTGCTCACACTTGCACACTTCTCATTTTCATGTAGTTGCTGGAATTTATAGTTCACCTACAATCACAGAGTATTCTGAATCCCACCAACGATAGAATTGGGCCAAACCTCCCACACAGAACCCTCATGTGGCCACAGCAACGCGTGGCAGGGGACGGCTAGTGTGTGTGTATATATATATAAATATTCATTCGTTGGATTGACATAACTCAAAAACCACTGGACAAATTGACACCAAATTTGGACACAAGACACCTCTCAGGCCAATGAGTGACCACCACTCATAAAAACACTGAAAAACACAGCAGAAGGGACTTAAAAAGCCAATAAAATAAAATAAAAAACACATTACATTACAATGTTTGCACATAACCACATAAATACACATATACACACACATATAAACACACACAAAACAGACTGGGCCACAGCAACGCGTGGCAGAGGACGGCTAGTTCCGTATAAACCTTTATTCTTCACTAGCTGTACCCACCACTAGCTGTACCCACCTTCCCTCTTTCTCCCCTTCTTTCCCTCCTTCCTTCCCTCCCTCTTTCCTTCCTTCCTTCCTTCCTTCCTCTTTTCATTGTCTACTTTAAAATTCTGTTAATTATCTGTGGTCTTTTTTAACCCAGCCTTTCCACTTTCTTCAATGGCTTTCTTCAGTAGTTGTTCCACATCTTTGCTATTTTCTGCTTATAGTGTTATGTCATCTGTATATCTTAAATTGTAGGTTTTACTTCCTCAGATTTTGATGCCTCATTCTTCTGGGTCTTATCTTTGCTCTATATATGTCTCTTTCCTTCCCTCTTTCTCTACATCTTCCTTCCTTCGCTCCCTCTTTCCTTCCTTGTTTCCTTTCTTTTTTCTTCCTTCCTTCCTTCCTAACTTTCCTTCCTTCCCCTTTTCTTTCCCTCCCTCTTTCTCTCCTTCTTCTCTCTCTTCCGCTTCCTTCTCCCTTTCCTTTTTTCTTTCCCTCCCTCCCTTTCTTTTCCTTCTTTTCTTCTCCCCTTTCTTCCCCTTTTCTGTATTGTCATTTAGCTTTTTGTCATTTAGCTTTGGGGGGCTTTTAAAGTCCCTTCTGCTGTGTTTTTCAGTGTTTTTATGAGCGAAGAACGTAAATTGGGTTGTTGTGTGTTTTGAGTCCAAATTTGGTGTCAATTCCCCCAATGGTTTTTGAGTTCTGTTAATCCCACAAACGAACATTACATTTTTATTTATATAGATATTGCTTTTCTGTTAATTTCCACCACTTTTGGTCAGTCCCTTTCTCGTATAGACACTATAGAGGTGTCCATTTAGATCAGGGGTCCTCAAACTACAGCCCGCGGGCCAGCCCCGGCCCCCCAAGGGCATTTATCTGGCCCGCAGGGTGTGGAGAAGCGTGAGTGAACTGGCCTCCTGTTTACAAAGTTTGAGGACCCCTGATTTAGATGTTACTGTCATCCATTTTGACTGCCATAATTTGAGAGTTGTCATTGCTGGGATTTATAGTTCACCTACAATCAAAGAGCATTCTGAACTCCACCAGCAATGATTTTGAGCCTAATTTGCTGCACAGAACTGCCATGACCGATGGAAAACACTGGAAGGGTTTGATGGGCATTGACCTTGAGTTTGGGAGTTGTAGTTCACCTATATCCAGAGAGCACTGTGGACTCACGCAATGGTGGATCTGGACCAAACTTGGCACAAATATTCAATATGCGCAAATGTGAACACTGGTGGAGTCTGGGGAAAATAGACCTTGACTTTTGGGAATTGTAATTGCTGGGATTTATAGTTCACTACAATCAAAGAACTGTCCTGAACTCCACCAACGATAGAATTGGCTCAAACTTCCCACATGGAATCCCCATGACCATCAGAAAATACTGTGTTTTCTGATGGTCTTTGGCGACCCCTCTGACACTCCTTCGCGACCCCCTCTGGGGTCCCGACCCCCAGGTTGAGAAACACGGTTCTAACCCTTTATCTCTCTTCTCAGTCTTAATTTCTAGTAATGATTTTAGTTGGACTGCCTTATAATAGAGCTCCAAATTGTGTACTCCCTGCTGCTCTTGGTGTCTTTGCTCATGCGTGAATTGAGTTTTGGGAGGCGGAGTGCCTTCTGAGGTACAGACCAACCTTGTATGTGATGGTAATGATTAACGTTGTTGTTAGAGACTGGGCTGGAATAAGATGGTGAAGATTTTTGTCAACGATGTTGAGCAACCATGTGATGTCCTTCTGGAGTCCACAGCCCCTCAAAGACAGTTCTAAATTGAAATCAAGTTCACAAGAAACCAAGCTCACAATCATTTGGAGACAAAGGATGTATTTCCTTCTTTCCTCAGCCCCTCAAAGACAGTTTTCTAATGGCAAGAGCATAAGGCAGATCCCTCTACTATTATTACTGTTGACATCTCGCCACCAACCAATGCTTTGTGTTTCCTGGTAGGCCAAAGTCTGATATTGGAAACAGATATAGGAAAGGATTCTGTAAATCTGTTCTTGGGAGCAAATGCTTGTAAATAGATGCATTGGAGTTCACTCTGGAGAGATTGTTCAAAAGATGGATTCGGTTTCTTTTTTGTGCCTTGATGTCTTTCCCCGCAAGCCTATATGTGCCTACCTGTTTCAATAGCATTATATATCTCACACATTGCCGATCCCCCCTGTAATTACCAGAGTATTTAAAACATGGGTCTCATTCACACTACGCAGTTGTCGCACTTGGATGCCACCTTAACTTGCATGAAGTTCAGGATTGTGTAGTTTTGTCAGGTATTTTGAATGCCCTGTTAATGTAAGACTGGAAGATCTTGGAGTTGAAATCAAGCTCACAAGAAATCAAGCTCACAATCATTTGGAGGCAAATGATTTATTTCCTTCTTTCCTCAGTCCCTCAAAGGCAGTTCTGAGTTGAAATCAAGTTCACAAGAAATCAAGCTCACAATCATTTGGAGGCAAATGATTTATTTCCTTCTTTCCTCAGTCCCTTAAAGACAGTTCTGAGTTGAAATCAAGTTCACAAGAAATCAAGCTTACAATCATTTGGAGGCAAATGATTTATTTCCTTCTTTCTTCATTCCCTCAAAGACAGTTCTGAGTTGAAATCAAGTTCACAAGAAATTAAGCTCACAATCATTTGGAGATGAATGATTTATTTCCTTCTTTCTTCATTCCCTTAAAGACAGTTCTGAGTTGAAATCAAGTTCACAAGAAATCAAGCTCACAATCATTTGGAGACGAATGATTTATTTCCTTCTTTCTTCATTCCCTCAAAGACAGTTCTGAGTTGAAATCAAGTTCACAAGAAATCAAGCTCACAATCATTTGGAGGCAAATGATTTATTTCCTTCTTTCTTCATTCCCTTAAAGACAGTTCTGAGTTGAAATCAAGTTCACAAGAAATCAAGCTCACAATCATTTGGAGACGAATGATTTATTTCCTTCTTTCCTCAGTCCCTCAAAGACAGTTCTGAGTTGAAATCAAGTTCACAAGAAATCAAGCTCACAATCATTTGGAGATGAATGATTTATTTCCTTCTTTCTTCATTCCCTTAAAGACAGTTCTGAGTTGAAATCAAGTTCACAAGAAATCAAGCTCACAATCATTTGGAGACGAATGATTTATTTCCTTCTTTCTTCATTCCCTCAAAGACAGTTCTGAGTTGAAATCAAGTTCACAAGAAATCAAGCTCACAATCATTTGGAGACGAATGATTTATTTCCTTCTTTCTTCATTCCCTCAAAGACAGTTCTGAGTTGAAATCAAGTTCACAAGAAATCAAGCTCACAATCATTTGGAGACGAATGATTTATTTCCTTCTTTCTTCATTCCCTCAAAGACAGTTCTGAGTTGAAATCAAGTTCACAAGAAATCAAGCTCACAATCATTTGGAGACGAATGATTTATTTCCTTCTTTCTTCATTCCCTCAAAGACAGTTCTGAGTTGAAATCAAGTTCACAAGAAATCAAGCTCACAATCATTTGGAGGCAAATGATTTATTTCCTTCTTTCTTCATTCCCTTAAAGACAGTTCTGAGTTGAAATCAAGTTCACAAGAAATCAAGCTCACAATCATTTGGAGACGAATGATTTATTTCCTTCTTTCCTCAGTCCCTCAAAGACAGTTCTGAGTTGAAATCAAGTTCACAAGAAATCAAGCTCACATCATTTGGAGACAAATTATTTGTTTTCTTCTTTCCTCAGTCCCTCAAAGACAGTTCTAAAGTTTCGCACTCAAACGCCCTGTAATATAACAGCCCAACTCCCATCCACTTTCTAGTGGCCAAACACTGTGCCCGCAGTCTGTTAACTGCAATTTCTATTTCCCTCACAAAACAGATGTCTTATCTACACTATCTTCCCTGTACCCAACCTCCCTTCTCCTCACCTGCCTTCTCTATGACATAGAACTGAAGCAGCCAGTTCCAGGCGAATATGATGATCCTGAGAGTTAGTAGCCAAAGAGCCAAGATCAGCAGCTCGTGTTGTTATTGCTCATTTTAGAGTCCATTTGGGTAAGGAAAGCATGTTGATTTACTATGTGACAACAGAATCAACTGAAGCTGAAATTCTGGATTCAGGATACTCTAAGGCAGGGGTCCTCAAACTAAGGCCTGTGGGTTGGATACAGCCCTCCAAGGTCATTTACTCGGCCCTTCCTCAGGGTCAACCTAAGTCTGAAACAACTTGAAAGCACACAACAACAACAACAATCCTATCTCATCTGCCCATTGAAATACTAATACATTTATATTTGTTAAAATTGTTCTTCATTGGATAACTGTCACTCAAAGACAGTTCTAAAGTTGTCATTGGGTTTTTTTTCACTACAAATAAGATATGTACAGTGTGCATAGGAATTCATTCATGCTTTATTCAAATTATAATCCGGTCCTCCAACAGTTTGAGGGATTGTGACCTGGCCCTCTGTTTAAAAAGTTTGAGGACCCCTGCTCTAAGGAAAGTTTCAAATGGAAGAATCTTCTTGAAAGTGCAGTAACAATTAGGATAATATTGTAAGGGGAATAATCATCGTATCTGGCTAAATAGGGTGGGTCAAAAAGTAATGCCTCCATTGCTCTAGCTAAAATAAAAAGTTGTCATTGGATAACTGTCCCTCAAAGACAGTTCTAAAGTTGTCATTGGATAACCGTCCCTCAAAGACAGTTCTAAAGTTGTCATTGGATAACTGTCCCCCAAAGACAGTTCTAAAGTTGTCATTGGATAACTGTCCCTCAAAGACAGTTCTAAAGTTGTCATTGGATAACTGTCCCCCAAAGACAGTTCTAAAGTTGTCGTTGGATAACTGTCCCTCAAAGACAGTTCTAAAGTTGTCATTGGATAACTGTCCCTCAAAGACAGTTCTAAAGTTGTCATTGGATAACTGTCCCTCAAAGACAGTTCTAAAGTTGTCATTGGATAACTGTCCCTCAAAGACAGTTCTAAAGTTGTCATTGGATAACTGTTCCTCAAAGACAGTTCTAAAGTTGTCATTGGATAACTGTTCCTCAAAGACAGTTCTAAAGTTGTCATTGGATAACTGTCCCTCAAAGACAGTTCTAAAGTTGTCATTGGATAACTGTCCCTCAAAGACAGTTCTAAAGTTGTCATTGGATAACTGTCCCTCAAAGACAGTTCTAAAGTTGTCATTGGATAACTGTCCCTCAAAGACAGTTCTAAAGTTGTCATTGGATAACTGTCCCCCAAAGACAGTTCTAAAGTTGTCGTTGGATAACTGTCCCTCAAAGACAGTTCTAAAGTTGTCATTGGATAACTGTCCCTCAAAGACAGTTCTAAAGTTGTCATTGGATAACTGTTCCTCAAAGACAGTTCTAAAGTTGTCATTGGATAACTGTCCCTCAAAGACAGTTCTAAAGATGTCATTGGATAACTGTTCCTCAAAGACAGTTCTAAAGTTGTCATTGGATAACTGTCCCCCAAAGACAGTTCTAAAGTTGTCGTTGGATAACTGTCCCCCAAAGACAGTTCTAAAGTTGTCGTTGGATAACTGTACCTCAAAGACAGTTCTAAAGTTGTCATTGGATAACTGTCCCTCAAAGACAGTTCTAAAGTTGTCATTGGATAACTGTCCCTCAAAGACACTTCTAAACTTGTCATTGGATAACTATCCCTCAAAGACAGTTCTGAAGTTGTCATTGGATAACTGTCCCTCAAAGACAGTTCTAAAGTTGTCATTGGATAACTGTCCCTCAAAGTCAGTTCTAAAGTTGTCACTGGATAACTGTCCCTCAAAGACAGTTCTAAAGTTGTCGTTGGATAACTGTCCCTCAAAGACAGTTCTAAAGTTGTCATTGGATAACTGTCCCTCAAAGACAGTTCTAAAGTTGTCATTGGATAACTGTTCCTCAAAGACAGTTCTAAAGTTGTCATTGGATAACTGTCCCTCAAAGACAGTTCTAAAGATGTCATTGGATAACTGTCCCTCAAAGACAGTTCTAAAGTTGTCATTGGATAACTGTCCCTTAAAGACAGTTCTAAAGTTGTCATTGGATAACTGTCCCTCAAAGACAGTTCTAAAGTTGTCACTGGATAACTGTCCCTTAAAGACAGTTCTAAAGTTGTCATTGGATAACTGACCCTCAAAGACAGTTCTAAAGTTGTCATTGGATAACTGTCCCTCAAAGACAGTTCTAAAGTTGTCATTGGATAACTGTCCCTCAAAGACAGTTCTAAAATTGTCATTGGATAACTGTCCCTCAAAGACAGTTCTAAAGTTGTCATTGGATAACTGTCCCCCAAAGACAGTTCTAAAGTTGTCGTTGGATAACTGTCCCCCAAAGACAGTTCTAAAGTTGTCGTTGGATAACTGTACCTCAAAGACAGTTCTAAAGTTGTCATTGGATAACTGTCCCTCAAAGACAGTTCTAAAGTTGTCATTGGATAACTGTCCCTCAAAGACAGTTCTAAAGTTGTCATTGGATAACTGTCCCTCAAAGACAGTTCTAAAGTTGTCATTGGATAACTGTCCCTCAAAGACAGTTCTAAAGTTGTCATTGGATAACTGTCCTCAAAGACAGTTCTAAAGTTGTCATTGGATAACTGTCCCTCAAAGACAGTTCTAAAGTTGTCATTGGATAACTGTCCCTCAAAGACACTTCTAAAGTTGTCATTGGATAACTGTCCCTCAAAGACAGTTCTAAAGTTGTCATTGGATAACTGTTCCTCAAAGACAGTTCTAAAGTTGTCATTGGATAACTGTCCCTCAAAGACACTTCTAAACTTGTCATTGGATAACTATCCCTCAAAGACAGTTCTAAAGTTGTCATTGGATAACTGTCCCTCAAAGTCAGTTCTAAAGTTGTCACTGGATAACTGTCCCTCAAAGACAGTTCTAAAGTTGTCGTTGGATAACTGTCCCTCAAAGACAGTTCTAAAGTTGTCATTGGATAACTGTCCCTCAAAGACAGTTCTAAAGTTGTCATTGGATAACTGTTCCTCAAAGACAGTTCTAAAGTTGTCATTGGATAACTGTCCCTCAAAGACAGTTCTAAAGTTGTCATTGGATAACTGTCCCTCAAAGACAGTTCTAAAGTTGTCATTGGATAACTGTCCCTCAAAGACAGTTCTAAAGTTGTCATTGGATAACTGTCCCTCAAAGACAGTTCTAAAGTTGTCATTGGATAACTGTTCCTCAAAGACAGTTCTAAAGTTGTCATTGGATAACTGTCCCTCAAAGACAGTTCTAAAGTTGTCATTGGATAACTGTCCCTCAAAGACAGTTCTAAAGTTGTCATTGGATAACTATCCCTCAAAGACAGTTCTAAAGTTGTCATTGGATAACTGTCCCTCAAAGTCAGTTCTAAAGTTGTCACTGGATAACTGTCCCTCAAAGACAGTTCTAAAGTTGTCGTTGGATAACTGTCCCTCAAAGACAGTTCTAAAGTTGTCATTGGATAACTGTCCCTCAAAGACAGTTCTAAAGATGTCATTGGATAACTGTTCCTCAAAGACAGTTCTAAAGTTGTCATTGGATAACTGTCCCTCAAAGACAGTTCTAAAGTTGTCATTGGATAACTGTCCCTCAAAGACAGTTCTAAAGTTGTCATTGGATAACTGTCCCTTAAAGACAGTTCTAAAGTTGTCATTGGATAACTGTCCCTCAAAGACAGTTCTAAAGTTGTCACTGGATAACTGTCCCTTAAAGACAGTTCTAAAGTTGTCATTGGATAACTGACCCTCAAAGACAGTTCTAAAGATGTCATTGGATAACTGTCCCTCAAAGACAGTTCTAAAGTTGTCATTGGATAACTGTCCCTCAAAGACAGTTCTAAAGTTGTCATTGGATAACTGTCCCTCAAAGACAGTTCTAAAGTTGTCATTGGATAACTGTTCCTCAAAGACAGTTCTAAAGTTGTCATTGGATAACTGTCCCTCAAAGACAGTTCTAAAGTTGTCATTGGATAACTGTTCCTCAAAGACAGTTCTAAAGTTGTCATTGGATAACTGTCCCTCAAAGACAGTTCTAAAGTTGTCATTGGATAACTGTCCCTCAAAGACAGTTCTAAAGTTGTCATTGGATAACTGTCCCTCAAAGACAGTTCTAAAGTTGTCATTGGATAACTGTTCCTCAAAGACAGTTCTAAAGTTGTCATTGGATAACTGTCCCTCAAAGACAGTTCTAAAGTTGTCATTGGATAACTGTCCCTCAAAGACAGTTCTAAAGTTGTCATTGGATAACTGTCCCTCAAAGACAGTTCTAAAGTTGTCATTGGATAACTGTCCCTCAAAGACAGTTCTAAAGTTGTCATTGGATAACTGTCCCTCAAAGACAGTTCTAAAGTTGTCATTGGATAACTGTCCTTCAAAGACAGTTCTAAAGTTGTCATTGGATAACTGTCCCTCAAAGACAGTTCTAAAGTTGTCATTGGATAACTGTCCCTCAAAGACAGTTCTAAAGTTGTCATTGGATAACTGTCCCTCAAAGACAGTTCTAAAGTTGTCATTGGATAACTGTCCCTCAAAGACAGTTCTAAAGTTGTCATTGGATAACTGTCCCTCAAAGACAGTTCTAAAGTTGTCATTGGATAACTGTCCCTCAAAGACAATTCTAAAGTTGATGGTGACTGTGTTGAATGGTAGTTTTGTGTAAAGGACAGTACAAGCTGTGTTCTGGAGCAACTTCTGCTGCTATATGTTCAGTCATGATGTTTTTATGACACAGGAAGCAAAACCTTTTGACCCACTCACATCTGTAGATACAATTTCTCCTCCCTTAAGATACTTTTCCAGCTGCTGCAATAAAGCTTCTCCATTGGGTGGTGAGAAGGAAACTCAAGTACGTTTGGGAGAATCTTTATAAATCTGATTGTTCTGAGATGACCGGACACATCAAGGCTGGCTGGAATTTCAGGTACCTTCATGTTGTTTATGGCATATGATTGAAACACATTTCTAGTAATGACGGCAGTGGTTGTTCCTTGCTGTGGCCTACAGCCATGCTAGTGCCTCACTCATGTCTTTGGACTGGTACGATGGCATTTGCTGCAAAGGCGATAGAGATTGTCCTTAAAGTGCATTATCAACTCAATAAATTAAATTATAATTGACTTGTAAACAATTACCTTACAAAGCCAGTTTATATGTATATTGTTGGTCTATGAATATTTCACGATTTATTATATGAAAGATTATTATGATATATTTTCCAGAGGAAATGGATTGTTTTCTTGGTTTTGCTACTAAGGGAATAATAAAATATGTTTCCTTGCTCCCCTATTTTGTCTTTGCGTGATAAGTTGAATGTGTGGTTTGCGAGAGATGATTTCTTTTATTTATGTATTTACAGTGTTTATATTCCGTTCTTCTCATCCCAAAGGCGACTCAGAGCAGAAATCCCCATAGGAAAGCATTAGGAGAAATCTCCATTTAAAAAAAGCATTAGGAGAAATCCCCATAGGAAAGTAGTGGGAGAAATCCCCATAGGAAAACATTGGGGAAATCTTGATAGGAAAACATGGGGAATAATCCCCAACGAGGAGGAAGAGGTAGGTAAAGAGGGTGAGGAGGGAAGAGTCACCTCCAGAGGGAAGACGAAGCTTCAGCGAGAGGGCCCAGCCAGCGACGAGGAGGAAGAGGAAGGTAAAGAGGGCAAGGAGGGAAGAAGAGCCACCCCCAGAGGGAAGACGAAACTTCGGCAAGAGGGCCCAGGCAGCAATGAGGAGGAAGAGGAAGGTAAAGAGGGTGAGGAGGGAAGGAGAGCCACCCCCAGAGGGAAGACAAAGCTTCGGTGAGAGGGCCCAGGCAGCGACAAGGAGGAAAAGGAAGGTAAAGAGGGCAAGGAAGAAAGAAGAGCCATCCCCGGAGGGAAGACGAAACTTCAGCAGGAGGGCCCAGGCAGCGACGAGGAGGTGGAAGAGAAGAGCCACCCCCGGAAGGAAGACCAAGCTTCAGCGAGAGGGCCCAGGCAGCCTCGAGGAGGAAGAGGAAGGTAAAGAGGGCGAGGAGGGAAGGAGAGCCAGCCCCGGAGGGAAGAGGAAGCTTCAGCGAGAGGTCCCAGGCAGCGACGAGGAGGAAGTGGATATTAAAGAAGGCGAAGAGGGAAGACGAGCCACCCCGGAGGAAAGACGAAGCTTCGGCAAGAGGGTCCAGGCAGCAACAAGGAAAAGGAAAGTAAAAAGGGTGAGGAGGGAAGAAGACCCAACCCCAGAGGGTAGAAGAGCCACCCCAGGAGGGAAGACGAAGCTTTGATGAGAGGTCCCAGGCAGTGACAAGGAGGAGGAAGAGGTAGGTAAAGAGGGTGAGGAGGGAAGAAGAGCCACCCCCAGAGGGAAGACGAAGCTTTGGCGAGAGGGCCCAGGCAATGACGAGGAGGAAGAGGAAGGTAAAGCGGGCGAGGAGGGAAGTAGAACCGCCCCCAGAGGGAAGACGAAGCTTCAGCGAGAGGGCCCAGGCAGCGACAAGAAGGAGGAAGTGGAAGGTAAAGAGGGCGAGGAGGGAAGAAGAGCCACCCCCAGAGGAAAGACGAAGCTTCAGCGAGAGGCTCCAGGCAGCGACGAGGAGGAAGAGGAAGGTAAAGAGGGCAAGGAGGGAAGAAGAGCCACCCCTGGAGGGAAGACGAAGCTTCGGCGAGAGGCTCCAGGCAGCGACGAGGAGGAAGAGGAAGGTAAAGAGGGCAAGGAGGGAAGAAGAGCCACCCCCAGAGGAAAGACGAAGCTTCAGCGAGAGGCTCCAGGCAGCGACGAGGAGGAAGAGGAAGGTAAAGAGGGCAAGGAGGGAAGAAGAGCCACCCCTGGAGGGAAGACGAAGCTTCGGCGAGAGGACCCAGGCAGCGAGGAGGAGGAGGTCGCATTAGGTAAAGAGGGCAAGGAGGGAAGAAGAGCCACCCCCGGAGGGAAGAAGCAGCTTCGGCCAGAGGTCCAGGCAGCGATGAGGAGGAGGAAGAGGAAGGTAAAGTGGGCGAGGAGGGAAGGAGATCCATCCCCGGGGGGAATATGAAGTTTCAGCGAGAGGGCAAGGAGGGAAGGAGAGCCACCCCTGGAGGGAAGACAAAGTCCAGTCAGCAACGAGGTGCCTCTCTCTCTCTCTATTTCACTCAGTGTTTTCTCACTACTTAAATTCTTTTTTATAACAACCCCGCAAAACAGCGAGTTTGCGATAAGCGAACCGGGAAGTAGCGAGAGACCACTGTACAGGAGAGAGAACTGGGAGGCGACTTCCGTACGGTTGATGGGTCCAGCGCTCTTCGTCCTTTGCACATAAAGACGACAGCAGACATCCAATGAGTGTCATTAAAAGTAGAATTTTATTTTATTTTTCTTCCAAAATATATGTACAAATCTTTAAAGCACACATGGAGACATGCTGGTCCTTGCCCAACGAGCCTCCTTCACAAGGGAACACACGCGAGGCAAGATTTGTATTTTTCCTTTTCTTTTTTGTCCCCATAAGACACTTTCCTCGCCCCCTCCCTGCCCGTCTTACAAAATACTTTTTTATTTATTTTTTCAGTAGGAACATTTATAAATTTATCTCTATTTGACATCATATAAAATAAAACTAAATATTCAACTGTAATAAGACTTCGTCTTTGTTTACTTCTCTCTTTGGTCCCCTCTTTTCCTTTGTACATAGAGAATATGACACAATATATACATAACGTGGATTAGACCAGGCCTGGGCCAACTTTGGACTTCAACTCCCACAATTCCTAACAGCCTCAGGCCCCTTCCTTTAGCGGCGGAGGGGGAAAAGGATGTGGGAGTTGGAGGGCCAAACGTGGCCCGTGCTTTTGTCCTCTTGGAAGTGGACACTTCAGCCAACCAAGGAATCATCAGCATACCTATGTTACGGGAGTCCCAAGTTGGCCCACGCCTGGATTAGACTCTCATTACCTCTCAAACCAGCCTAGCTAGATCAACCAGCCTTTAGCTTTTATATATATGTACAAAAATATATATATTTTTCATTAAAAGTGCAAAGACTTTATAAAGGTGCCTGTGTGTTTTTCGAAACCCGGAATTGGTGACGGACAGTGTCGCTTGGGACATCACAGTAATAAGACTACATCCTTCCCATGTTTATTACAAAACTTCTGGGATGGGAGCCTTGTGACCATCCAAAGGTTGCTGGGCTGAAGCTCCAGTGATGGAGAATGCTGGGAGTTGCAGTCCGACAACACCGGGAGAGCCACATGAGACCTGTCTCCATCACAGAGGAGTTTTTCGACTCAAAATACATGAGATTAATGCCTCTTTCCATTCCCTCGATGCGCCCAAGTCTATCGGCTCCGTGTAACTACAAACCCATTGTCCCCTGAACTCTGGCATAAGTTTTACGCAGACAACCCCCAATTCCCCAGGACAGAATAACTTACTTACAAAAAACAAAGGGAGGTAAGGAGGGAAAGGATGTACGAGGGTTATCCGGAAAGTAAGGTTACAAGGCACGTAACTCTCGGGAATTTTCTCGGTGGAGGTTGGTATCACTGTCTCTCAAAGACAGTTCTACAGTTGTCATTGGATAACTGTCCCTCAAAAACAGTTCTACAGTTGTCATTGGATAACTGTCCCTCAAAGACACTTCTAAAGTTGTCATTGGATAACTGTCCCTCAAAGACAGTTCTAAAGTTGATGGTGACTGTGTTGAATGGTAGTTTTGTGTAAAGGACAGTACAAGCTGTCCTTTACGGGAAGCCAGAGGAAGTGAACGAGCAGTGCCAGTCGTCGGTAGCTCATCAACTGGCCATGTGGTGAATGTGAAGTTTGCACTGTAATACGCGACCTAAATGCTAAGGGCGTGAATGCCTCTGCAATTCATTGCAAAATTGTTTAAATGGAGAGGATGTAATGTCAAGACAGCATGACAAAATGGGTATGGAATATATTGTGAGACCATGAAGAAAATTTGCAGAGCCATCCAAAACATACATCGTGGGATGCTGACGGCAGGAGCCTTCACGACAATGCATGTCCACACACACTAGTCATGGGCCCAAAATTGGTCTCGTCCGTTTGATTCGTGTTCCTGTTTCGTTCTATCCATTCAGATGGTACGAAACAGTAAGGCTCGTCCTGGAACGAAAATAGACTCGAAACGAAAGGCTGGCGGGAGCGGGTACCAGCTCCAAACCTGTTTTTTTGGATTGAGAACGAAAATAAAAAAAACAGGTTTGGAGCTGGTAGCCGCTCCCGCCAGCCTTTCGTTTCGAGTCTATTTTCGTTCTCAATCCAAAAAAACAGGTTTGGAGCTGGTACCCGCTCCCGCCAGCCTTTCCTTTCGAGTCTATTTTCGTTCTCAATCCAAAAAAACAGGTTTGGAGCTGGTACCCGCTCCCGCCAGCCTTTCGTTTCGAGTCTATTTTCGTTCTCAATCCAAAAAAACAGGTTTGGAGCTGGTACCCGCTCCCGCCAGCCTTTCGTTTCGAGTCTATTTTCGTTCTCAATCCAAAAAACAGGTTTGGAGCTGGTAGCCGCTCCCGCCAGCCTTTCGTTTCGAGTCTATTTTCGTTCTCAATCCAAAAAAACAGGTTTGGAGCTGGTACCCGCTCCCGCCAGCCTTTCGTTTCGAGTCTATTTTCGTTCTCAATCCAAAAAAACAGGTTTGGAGCTGGTACCCGCTCCCGCCAGCCTTTCCTTTCGAGACTATTTTCGTTCTCAATCCAAAAAAACAGGTTTGGAGCTGGTACCCGCTCCCGCCAGCCTTTCGTTTCGAGTCTATTTTCGTTCTCAATCCAAAAAAACAGGTTTGGAGCTGGTACCCGCTCCCGCCAGCCTTTCGTTTCGAGTCTATTTTCGTTCTCAATCCAAAAAAACAGGTTTGGAGCTGGTACCCGCTCCCGCCAGCCTTTCCTTTCGAGACTATTTTCATTCTCAATCCAAAAAAACAGGTTTGGAGCTGGTACCCGCTCCCACCAGCCTTTCGTTTCGAGTCTATTTTCGTTCTCAATCCAAAAAAACAGGTTTGGAGCTGGTACCCGCTCCCGCCAGCCTTTCGTTTCGAGTCTATTTTCGTTCTCAATCCAAAAAAACAGGTTTGGAGCTGGTACCCGCTCCCGCCAGCCTTTCCTTTCGAGACTATTTTCGTTCTCAATCCAAAAAAACAGGTTTGGAGCTGGTACTCGTTCCCACCTGCCTTTCGTTTCGAGTCTATTTTCGTTCTCAATCCAAAAAACAGGTTTGGAGCTGGTAGCCGCTCCCGCCAGCCTTTCGTTTCGAGTCTATTTTCGTTCTCAATCCAAAAAAACAGGTTTGGAGCTGGTACCCGCTCCCGCCAGCCTTTCCTTTCGAGACTATTTTCATTCTCAATCCAAAAAAACAGGTTTGGAGCTGGTACCTGCTACCGCCAGCCTTTCGTTTCGAGTCTATTTTTGTTCTCAATTCAAAAAAACAGGTTTGGAGCTGGTACCCGCTCCCGCCAGCCTTTCGTTTCGAGTCTATTTTTGTTCTCAATTTTAAAAAACAGGTTTGGAGCTGGTAGCCGCTCCCGCCAGCCTTTCGTTTTGAGTCTATTTTCGTTCTTAATCCAAACAAAACAGGTTTGCAGCTGGTAACCGCTCCCGCCAGCCTTTCGTTTCAAGTCTATTTTCTCACACCCAATCATCAGTTCACTAAATAGAGGAAAACACTTTTTTCCTGGGTGGAAAACACTTTCTGATGACGACAAAGTGAAAATCGGAAGTGACGAAGTGGCTGAAAAAGGCGGAGGGAAACTTCTACGGAACAGGCAACAAAAACTTGTCCCACGGATGACAAAATATAGTGAACTGAATGGTGATGATGTGGAAAACTATACATCCCAGTAACTACAACTCGCATATGTCAAGGTCTATTTTCCCCCAAGAGCGTCTCAAGAGCACCCCTGGGCAACATCAACTGTACTGCAAAGGCTTACTTTGCGTAAGGGTTGTGCCGCCCCTGTACCTAGACTACAATCCATGCAAATACATTCTTTGTGTGTGTGTGTGTGTGTGTGTGTGTGTATAATATATTGTAACCTTATTTTCCGGATATCCCTCGTACATGACATTAACGGCTCGCCCAGGTTCGTTGGCTCCGTGCATAACAAACCCTTGAACTTTGACATAAGTTACACGCAGACAACTCCCACTTCACCAGGACAGAAATAAGGGGAGGTAGGGGGGAAAGGATGTGTTGTTTTCCTTTTGCAGAAGAAGGGATAATCCTCGTTCCAAGGTGCCAATTGCCAGGGCCAGCCCAAAACGTGTTGTTGCCGGAGGCAAATGGCGAAGGGGCCACCCACAATGAGGCTGTGCTAATCGAAGGGGTTCCTCCAGGTGAAGCAGGTGAAGAAAATGCACCTTGTCCTCCAAAAGACGTGGCCCGAGAGGAATATCCACCTGGCATCCTCCCACCCGAGGCGGATGCTTCATCCTGCTGTCCCTGCCTACATCTAAAGTAAGTTAGTTCCTGAGAAAAACTTTACGGAAACCCGAGAGAAGGACGTGATCCTTCTCGCACTTTCCTGGGTCAAGAGAGAAATACGGTGTTTAGCTGATTTAAGACAAAGCTTCTTAAACTTTTCCCCTTCTGGCCTGAGAAATGTTGACGTGACCCCAGATAGATATTGAGGTATATTAAATACATATAAATGGGTGGTTGTAGGTTTTTTCGGGCTATATGGCCATGTTCTAGTGGCATTCTCTCCTGAAGTTTCGCCTGCATCTATGGCAAGCATCCTCGGAAGTAGTGAGGTCTGTTAATTAGAACAGCACAACAACAGAGAGGAAACAAACAAGGACATCTAATCACCTCTCAACAAAAGTTTGCTCCAGGCACTGCCAGGCCATCAAATGCTAATCAAGGTAGTCAGTTGAAACATTCACACCTAGCTCCAGCAGACAAGAGTCCTTTGTCCCACCCTGGTCATTCCACAGATATATAAACCCTTTTTCCTAGTTCCAACAGACCTCACTACCTCTGAGGATGCTTGCCATAGATGCAGGCGAAACGTCAGGAGAGAATGCCTCTAGATCATGGCCATATAGCCCGAAAAAAACTACAACAACCCAGTGATTCCGGCCATGAAAACCTTCGACAATACAACAACATTGGCCAGGCTTGCTAAACAGGCTGATATCCCCATTATTAAAGCGTTTTTGGCACCCAGGGGTGCAATGGGTTTAAACCCTTGTGTCGGCTGGTTTGCCAGCAGGTTTGAATCCGGGGAAGAGCCTGGTTGAGCTCCCTCTGTCAGCTCCAGCTCCCCATGCAAAGGAACATGAGAGAAGCCTCTTACAAGGATGATAAACCATCAAAACATCCTTGCAGACTGCCAATTCTCTCACACCAGAAGCAACTTGCAGTTTCTCAAGCTGCTCCTGACACAGAAGGGGGAAAAAGTGCAGCCGAAGCAACGTCCTTGCAGACAGCCAATTCTCTCACACCAGAAGCAACTTGCAGTTTCTCAAGCTGCTCCTGACACAGAAGGGGAAAAAAGTGCAGCCGAAGCAACATCCTTGCAGACAGCCAATTCTCTCACACCAGAAGCAACTTGCAGTTTCTCAAGTTGCTCCTGACACTGAAGGGGGGGAAAAAGTGCAGCCGAAGCAACGTCCTTGTAGACAGCCAATTCTCTCACAGCAGAAGCAACTTGCAGTTTCTCAAGCTGCTCCTGACACTGAAGGGGGAAAAAGTGCAGCCGAAGCAACGTCCTTGCAGACAGCCAATTCTCTCACACCAGAAGCAACTTGCACGTTTCTCAAGTCGCTCCTGACACACACATACACATACACACACACAGCATCTTACTATGGTAGGATAGGCTTAGAGAGCATAATCAGTTGTGTTAAGCAATGAAGCTATCATGTCAATAAATTTGAACCTACATCAAATCATCCTGGCGTCCCCTGGGCAACGTCCTTGCAGACGGCCAATTCTCTCACACCAGAAGCAACTTGCAGTTTCTCAAGTCGCTCCTGACACAGAAGGGGGGGGGGAGTGCAGCCGAAGCAACGTCCTTGCAGACAGCCAATTCTCTCACACCAGAAGCAACTTGCAGTTTCTCAAGTTGCTCCTGACACTGAAGGGGGGGAAAAAGTGCAGCCGAAGCAACGTCCTTGCAGACAGCCAATTCTCTCACACCAGAAGCAACTTGCAGTTTCTCAAGCCGCTCCTGACACAGAAGGGGGAAAAAGTGCAGCCGAAGCAACGTCCTTGCAGACAGCCAATTCTCTCACACCAGAAGCAACTTGCAGTTTCTCAAGTCGCTCCTGACACAGAAGGGGGGGAAAAAGTGCAGCCGAAGCAACGTCCTTGCAGACAGCCAATTCTCTCACACCAGAAGCAACTTGCAGTTTCTCAAGCTGCTCCTGACACAGAAGGGGGAAAAAGTGCAGCCGAAGCAACGTCCTTGCAGACAGCCAATTCCCTCACACCAGAAGCAACTTGCAGTTTCTCAAGTCGCTCCTGACACAGAAGGGGGAAAAAAAGTGCAGCCGAAGCAACGTCCTTGCAGACAGCCAATTCTCTCACACCAGAAGCAACTTGCAGTTTCTCAAGTCGCTCCTGACACAGAACGGGGGGAAAAAGTGCAGCCGAACCATCTTCAACACAAGTTCCTGTCCGAAACAGCAACTTGGGGGTGTTCAAAAAGGCCTTAAAGGGCTGAGGCCCATCGTTTGAGAAGCCCCGAACTATTGATTATAAGATTTTGGAGATGTGAGAAAAAAGTGCATCATAAAATCAAGAAAATATGGAAAGAGGCGGATTGCCCTTTTCGTCTGGCATAACAATATGATAACTGATGGAGAAAAGAGTGCTTTAGGAATAAAGTGCATGCTTTCAGAAAGGCCAGTACGTAGACATTTCTGGTTGGGACTGAACAGAATAAATTCCCACTTTGGAGACGTTTCCGCTCTCCTCGTTCTCCTCTCCGCAGGCACACACAGTCGCCATCGAAAGGGCTTCTCCAGCAAGCCCCGTCCGGCACACACTTTGCGGAAGGGAAGAAGAAAGGAAATGGAAAGACTCCCAGGACACTTCCAGTCACTGTGGACAAGCAAGCGCTCTCAGCCATGAGCCAGGTTTAGCACAAAGAACTATACAAGTACATAACAGATTGTCCTATGTCCCCCACAAACATGGCAACCACAAGGAGTTACGTTTGGGAATGGTGGCTCCAAGATTAATTGAACAAACAGGCTCGTTTTTGTTATTGGGTGGAAAGTAGGATGAAGGAATAAAAGGAGGGAGAGGGAGGAAAGAGAAAAGGGTATGAAGGAGAAAAGGGAGAAAGGGAGGAGAAAAAAAGAGGGAAGAGAGGGAGAAAATAGGGGAAGAATAGAAGGATGGAAGGGAGGGAATAAGAAAAGAGGAAAGGGAGAAAAAAGGGAAGGGAGGGAGAAAGAGAAAGAAGAGGAGAATGGAAGGAAAGGAGAGAGGAAAGGGGAAAAGAGAAAAGGGAGGAGGGCAAGAATAGAGGGAAGGAAAATAAGGATAAAAGAGTTGAAGGGAGGAGAAAAAGGAAGAAAGAGGGGAAGGAGGGAAAGAAGGGGGTGGAAGGAAAGAGGATTGAAAGGAGGGACTGTAGGAGAAAAAGGAGGGAAGGGAGGGAAAGGGAAAGGAGCAAAGAGGAAAGGAGGGAATGAAGGAGAAAAGGGAGGGAGGAGAAAGAAGAGAGCGGAGGAAAGAGGGAAGGGAGGGAGGAAGGAGAGAAGGAAAGGAAAAGGGAAATAAGGGAGAAAAGAAGAGGGGTGAAATGAAGGGAATGAAAGAAGGGAGAAGGAGAAAAAGGAGAGGGAGGAAAAGAAAAAGGAAAGAGGAAAGGAGGGAATGAAGGAGAAAAAGAAGGAGAAAGAAGAGAGGGAAGGAAGGAAAGGGGGAAATAAAGAGGGAAAGGAGGGAGGAAGGAGAGATAGAAGAGAGAAGAAAGGAAAGGGAAAAAAGGAAGGTAAGAGGAAGGGAAGGAGGGAGGAAAAAGGGAAAGAGGAATGGAGTAAGCAGGCCAGCAGGCAGAGAGAAAAGAAAGAAAGAAAGAAAGAAAGAAAGAAAGAAAGAAAGAAAGAAAGAGAAAGAACGCAAGCCAGGTAGGAAGGGAAACGGAGGGAAGGAATTCAGCATTCAGAAAGCATGGCATAGCGATTTGAGCCCCAGATTGTGGCTCTGAACCAACTCACGGGGTGACTTTAGCCGAGCCCCACTCTCAGCCTCAGGTGAAGACGAAGCCAAAAAATTTTGAGCAGAAAACTGCGAGAGGGTCGCCCTGAGTCTGAAACGCCTCGAGCTACACATTTGGTGAAGTCAGCGCTCTCAAGCCATACTTCTTGACAGGCTACACATTCTTGGGAGGGAGGGAGGGAGGAAGCATTGCTTTGCCATCCTAAGGTGCCTCGTGCTGCCCCGTCTCCTTCGCTGCGTGCGGAGAACAAGGCCCCGTTCTACATTCTTGACTGCCGTCGTTTTGGCCTCCCTCTCCAGGACTGAAGTATAGTCGTGAGACTATACTTTAACATTATCCAGCCCTTTATGGGACAAAGACAAGGAGACGGATATTCTCCAGTTAAGCAATTACATATTTGCCAGAGATTCCGGTCAACCGCCGCTCCGCGACATTGCCATTTCTCCGACAGATGTGCAAAACATACGTGCCCACAGCTCACCACTATCAATACCATTCACTCCTCTTTTCTTGAGATTGCGCTTTGCATCTGATGCCACACATCTCTTCTAGTGTTTACATTCTCCCTTTCGAGGACAGCGGGAGAGCAAAGGCTGTCCCATTCCTCTTCATCAGTGCAGGAAGATCAGGAGAGATTTGGCTTTGTAGACCAAATGGATCAATAGCCAAGGAATGACAATGCTGGGTTGCTGTGAGTTTTCCAGGCCGACATTCCGGAAGCATTCTCTTCTGACGTTTTACCCACACATCAGGCATTCTCAGAGGTTGTGAGGTCTGTTGGAAACTAGGAAAAAGGGTTTATGTTACTGAGGTACCCTTCAAAAGATAGTTCTATAAAACATACGCTGCCACCATTTAGTTCTTGATTACTGCTTAAAGCTGCTTTTTAACTTTCAAGCACAGAGGCACACTTGAGACAGATGTGATGAACAATCAACAATAAAGTTTATTTATAAGAAACAGGAACAATGCAGGGACTCTGTTGTTGGTGCTGTATTTTGGGTTATGTAGTAGATTTCCAAAGTGTGTTTTTTAAAGCTAGAAGCATGTGTATGTAATAATGTCTAGCAGAGATAGCGTTAATGAACCACAGAGTTTTGTATGAATCATAGAAAGGTATATGTGTCTCAATTCCTGCTTCCTGTGTGTGAGGCCAGATGTTTTCAATGGAATGTGAAGGAGGAGTGTCTATTACTTATGAAGAAGGTTAAGCGTCGTCATTACTGATTCCTCTTTTGCTGGAGACAGAGGAATAGCTGGGTAGTAGTAAGATAGTTCCAGGTTAGGCCTATCTGTGCTGCTGAAGAATTTCTGTCAGAGAAACTATCCTGTCAGGATTCTTGTGTAACAAAGTCAGAACTGTTTTTGGAACCATTACACTTTCAAGACGAATCTCTGAAACAGCCAAACGAGTCCCTGCATTGTTCCTGTTTCTTATAAATAAACTTTATTGTTGATTGTTCATCACATCTGTCTCAAGTGTGCCTCTGTGCTTAAAAGTTAAAAAGCAGCTTTAAGCAGTAATCAAGAACTAAATGGTGGCAGCGTATGTTTTATAGAACTATCTTTTGAAGGGTACCTCAGTAACATAAACCCTTTTTCCTAGTTCCAACAGACCTCACAACCTCTGAGGATGCTTGTCATAGATGCAGGTGAAACATCAGGAGAGAATGTCCTTAGACCATGGCCATATAGCCCGAAAAAACCTACAACAACCCAGTGATTCCAGCCATGAAAGCCTTCGACAATACATTGAAATGTTGAAAGTTGTGTTAGAGTTCTGAAATTTTCACCACCAGAACTTTAGCAACACTGTAGAAGCAAAGCACCAGCGCCCCCGAGTTTTCATCACCAGAACTTTAGTTCTGTAAGTACTTTAGAACCATGGATTACACATACCTACTAGAAACCATCAAGCTCAAAAGGACCGTTTCGTAACAACCAGCAATGGATCTCTCTTTTTGCAATCCAGGCTTATTCCTGCTGAAGAAGCATTGGCAAAATTCTCCTTCAGAACTGACGAGATTTGTTTTCCAAACAGAAAAAAGTGCAAATCCAGCACTGTTTACATTTTAAGAACATATAACACACACATAAAAAACATCAATGCCCCTAACAATGGTCAATATTCATTTTCCTTTGGAAACGCACAAAACAGTAGGGGATGCTTTGGTATACACACCCACTGAGGAATAAAACCTTTTTTTTTTAGAAAATCATAAATATATAAACACAGTTAAAGTGACCAATTTACAAAAATACAATTTATTGCTAAGACGACTGCCATGTGACGTTGTAGGCGTCGGTCCTCTTGAAGTAGAAGTCGCCACCTGGCCCAGGTCTCACACCCCAAATAGAGCAAAACCACAAAGTTTGCCTTTGACTTTGGGTGTCTTGATAAACTCCCCTCAAAAAGGACAGAGAAATGGGAGAAAGTAGTCGGGGAGGTTCCTGCACCTCTTTTTAAAAACCTACGTACAGTAGAGTCTCACGTATCCAACATAAATGAGTTGGCAGAACGTTGGCTAAATGAAAATGTTGGATAATAATGAGCCTCCGACTTACCCATCCGACGCAGTGCTAGACACCCAGAATACTAACAACATGGAGTTAAAGAGTTAAAGCAAGGCAACGCCTCGGGGATAGAGATTCCCAGGAGGAAGTGCCCGGATGCGGAAGAGGAGCGTGGAAATCATAGAGGGAAGGAGGGAGGATGCTTCCGCTTCTGGTCCTGCCTCTTTCCCCCTTTCCTTCCTCCATCCTCCTCCTCCTCCTCATCCCGTCTTTTTCACTTAAGAGTGTCGGATAAGACAGAATGTTGGATGAGCGAAGGTCGGATATCTGAGACTCTACTGTGTTGGGAATGGAGAGAGAGTTGGGGAGCGCTCCTTTGATTGAAGGGGAAATATTGGAGGAAAAGGGGAGCATCGGATAAGAACGTCGGATAAGACGGATTGTCTGACTTGGCCACAGTGGTCCATGCTCTGGTTACATCCCATATAGACTACTGCAACACTCTCTACGTGAGGTTGCCTTTGAAGACTGTCCGGAAGCTTCAAATGATCCAGCGGGCAGCAGCCAGGTTACTAACGGGAGCAGCGCTCAGGGAGCGTACAACTCCTCTGTTGCGCCAGCTCCACTGGCTTCCAGTTTGCTACCGGGCACAATTCAAAGTGCTGGCCCACCCTGGACATCATTCCACAGATATATAAACCCAATTTTCCTAGTTCCAACAGACTACACAACCTCTGAGGATGTTTGCCATAGATTTAGGCGAAACGTCAGGAGAGAATGCCTCTAGAACATGGCCATATAGCCCGACAATAAATCGAGAGAGAGAGTTGGGGAGTGCTCCTTTAACTGAAGGGGAAATGCTGTAGGAAAAGGGTGTGTTGGATAGGAGCGTCGGATAAGACAGAATGTCAGATGAGCGAAGGTCGGATAAGTGAGACTCTACTGTATTGGGAATCGAGAGGGAGTTGGGGAGCACTCCTTTAACTGAAGGGGAAATGCTGGAGGAAAAGGAGGGTGTTGGATAAGACGGAATGTCAGATGAGCAAAGGTCAGATATCCGAGACTCTACTGTGTTGGGAATTGAGAGAGAGTTGGGGAGCGCTCCTTTAACTGAAGGGGAAATGCTGGAGGAAAAGGAGGGTGTTGGATAAGGCGGAATGTCGAATGAGTGAAGGTCGGATAAGTGAGACTCTACCGTGTTGGGAATCGAGAGAGAGTTGGGGAGTGCTCCTTTAACTGAAGGGGAAATGCTGGAAGAAAAGGAGGGTGTCGGATAATACGGAATGTCGGATAAGTGAAGGTCGGATATTCGAGACTCTACCGTGTTGGGAATCGAGAGAGAGTTGGGGAGCGCTCCTTTAACTGAAGGGGAAATAATATAAATATATAACTGAAGGGGAAATGCTGGAGGAAAAGGAGGGCGTCGGATAAGACGGAATGTCAGATGAGTGAAGGTTGGATAAGCGAGACTCTGCTGTATTGGGAATCGAGAGAGAGTTGGAGAGTGCTTCTTTAACTGAAGGGGAAATGCTGGAGGAAAAGGAGGCCGTCAGATAAGAGCGTCGGATAAGACGGAATGTCGGATAAGCGAAGGTCGGATATCCGAGACTCTACTGTATGTATATTTGGCTAAGCTGGGAGTAGAAATAGATAGGTTTATACCTGTACTTTGTAGCAAAAATAGCAGAAACCTTTGTATAATAGGACCATAATCCTAACCGTGAAAGGAGCTGGTGCAAGAAGAAGAAATTCAGGCAAGAGTGGTGTCGTCAACAGTAGCAGCGTTCCCCAGTTACCCAAAAAAAAAACAGTGGGGATTGACCAAGTGGGAAAACTCAAAGGGAAAGTCGGGGGGAATATATTCATCAGCCCACCTACCAAAATAAAATCTAACATACCTCACACACAATAGAAAAGCAAAGAGGTGGAAACCTGCTGACCGTGGTCCTGAATCAGTCTGTATTCAGAGTGGTTCACAGTGAATGTTGCCGAGATTGTAGCAAAAAAGAAAGAAAAAAGGTCATGGGGGGAAAAGTCTTGGCTGCCTCCCGAGCTTGTCATGTGCAGCTTCTGGTCCAAAACTCCTACGTATGTAAACTTCCCTACTCAAAGGAAACGGCTTTGGAGCTAGGAATCCACCTACCATAGTGAATATATGGCTTTGCAGCACCGGAAGGACCCAACTCTCCAGCCAGCGGTGGCTTGCTTTCCCTCTCCGAGCAGTTCTTATGTCAGGTGAGCCGTGAATTGTACCACGGAGGGGACTTCTGCAAGCTTCATTGACCCGCATCTCCATTTCGAGGCCCAGGATACAGATGAAGAGATGTCCTACCGGCGCAAAGCTGGGGTGGATCGTAATGAAGCCAGGTTGGCTTTCTGATCTTCTTCACCTCGAGCATTGGGTTCTTTCAAGGATCTCTCTCTTGACTCTTGAGAAGGTCCTTCCTTCCATCCATCCATCCATCTTTGGCTCTGCTGCATCTCTCCTTGAGGACAAGCCTTGCCTCTCGGAGACTCTCGGGGCAGGACTGCCTCCTCTTCTGGGCTTGCCCGCCGATTCTCGCCTCTGCTCCGAACGAACGAACGAACGTAGACATGCCCAACCGTTTCCACCAGCATCTCTCCAGCCCTTTAGGCCTCAAGGCAGCTGCATTTCGGGAAGGTCTTGCAAGCCGCAGGGCTGGCCCTGCATGTGGCGGCTCTGGGGCTGCGGCGGGTGGTGGAAGTAGCCCATGGCGGCGGCACCGGCACTCTGCTGAGAGAGGTGAGGCTGCGGGAAGAGGCGCTGGCCTTGGCCCTGGCCCTGCTCAGCCACCCCGTGCATCTGCAGAGGAAGCAAGCACTTGGTCAGAACATATGGGGCTCCTTGGAAAACAATATTCTGCACCTGGTACTGGCTGAGAATCTCCTCAACGTGTGGTTAGGGGTTGCGGCATTAGGAAGGTTGAGAACCACTGCATTAAAGTCTCCTTAGCTCTCTCCAATCAGAGACCTAATCTCATATCACGGGACAACAGTAGCAAAAAGACAGTTCTGAAGTAGCAACAAAAATAATGTTATGGTTGAGGGTCACCACCACATGAGGAACTGTATTAAGGGGTTGTGGCATTAGGAGGGTTGAGAACCACTGCATTAACGTCTCCTTAGCTCTCTCCAATCAGAGACCTAATCTCATATCACGGGACAACAGTAGCAAAATGACAGTTCTGAAGTAGCAACGAAAATAATGTTATGGTCGGGGGTCACCACAACATGAGGAACTGTATTAGGGGGTCGCGGCATTAGAAGGCTTGAGAACCACTGCATTAATGTTTCCTTAGCTCTCTCCAATCAGAGACCTAATCTCATATCACGGGACAACAGTAGCAAAATGACAGTTCTGAAGTAGCAACGAAAATAATGTGATGGTTGGGGGTCGCCACAACAAGAGGAACTGTATTTAGGGGTCGCGGCATTAGGAAAGTTGAGAACCACTGCATTAATGTCTCCTTAGCTCTCTCCAACCAGAGACCTAATCTCATATCATGGGACAACAGTAGTAAAATTACAATGTTGTGGTGACCCCCAACCATCACATTATTTTCGTTGCTCCTTCAGAACTGTCATTTTGCTCCTGTTGTCCCGTGATATGAGATTAGGTCCCTGGTTGGAGAGAGCTAAGGAAACGTAAATGCAATAGTTCTCAACCTTCCTCATGCCGCGACCCCTTAATCCAGTTCCTCATGTTGTGGTGACCCCCAACCATCACATTATTTTCGTTGCTCCTATAACTGTCATTTTGCTACTGTTGTCCCGTGATATGAGATTAGGTCTCTGATTGGAGAGAGCTAAGGAAACATTAATGCAGTGGTTCTCAACCTTCTAATGCCGCGACCCCCTAATACAGTTCCTCATGTTGTGGTGACCCCCGACCATAATATCATTTTTTGTTGCTATGTCATAACTGTCATTTTGCTACTGTTGTCCCGTGATATGAGATTAGGTCTCTGATTGGAGAGAGCTAAGGAGACGTTAATGCAGTGGTTCTCAACTCTCCTAATGCCGCGACCCCTTAATACAGTTCCTCATGTTGTGGTGACCCCCGACCATAATATCATTTTTTGTTGCTGCTTCATAACTGTCATTTTGCTATTGTTAGGAATCATCATGTAAATATCTTATATGCAGGATGTATTCTCCTTCAATGGACCACATTTGGCACAAATAATCAATAAGCCCAAATATGAATACTAGTGAGGTGGGGAGGGGATTTGTCATTTGGGAGTTGTAGTTGCTGGAATTTATAGTTCACCTGCAATCAAAGAGCATTCTAAACTCCACCAACGATGGAATTGGACCAAACTTGGCACACAGAACTCCCATGACGAACAGAAAATACTGGAAGGCTTTGGTGCCTCCCTTCTATTATTATTATTATTATTATTATTATTATTATTATTATTATTATTAGAGTGAAGAGAGGGGCCAGGAAGGCAGTTCCGTCTTGCCTCCAGTGTCATCAGTTGGGAGCTCTCATAATTGCACAACTGTATCGAACTGTATTAATTCTACAGTATACATCAAGCATGGGCAAACTTGGGCCCTTCCTCCAGGTGCTTTGGACTCCAACTCCCACAATTCCTAACAACCTACCGGCTGTTAGGAATTGTGGGAGTTGGAGTCCAAAACACCTGGAGGGAGGGCCCAAGTTTGCCCATACCTGGTCTATATGCACCCTCACAGGGATTATGCAACCTTCCAAATTACTTCTGGGACAACAACTCCCAGCATTCCTCACCAAGAGCGAGGAACGTCCTCTCCTCATGGGAAGAGGTTATGAATTGTCCAAATGCAAAGCTCTCTGGAATCACCTAAGAAGTCCCTTTCTGCCTTTTCCCCCAATACGGGACCTCAGGAGAAGATGTTAAAGACCCACAGCAATAATACGCTTCCATTGTTCCCTGCCCGGAAACTGGTGCCACTGGGAGGCCCCCTCACCTGAAGGTAGAGGTGATGCTGCTGGACCTGCGGTGGTTGCCACTGATGGAGAGCGTTGGGAGCGTGGCTCTGCTGCGCGGCCACATTGCTGTGCGGGATCATCACCGACGGGGTGAAAACGGGCGAGGGGGCGATGGTGGCGCACGTGATGGGCTGCATCTGCACCGCGGGAGGAAGTCCCTGCTGCTCCTGAGCAAACCTGCAAGACGGATAGCGGAAAACAAGCCAAAGGTTCAGGTTCATGGTCTCATTTGCCACATTGTGGCTTAAGCAAAGGATGCTATGCACATATGTGGTGGGAATGTCCAAAGGTAAAAACATTTTGGGAACAAATAACAGGAAAAATGGAGGAGCTGCAGAACTACTTAATGCCTTCTTTGCCTCGGTCTTCTCACAAAAAGAAAGTCATCTTCAACCTCAGCAAGATGGAGTGGATGAGGGAGTAGAGGACATCCAAATTGGGAAACAAGTCGTCCAGGAAGACCTGGCCACTCTAAACAAGTTCCAGGCCCCTTTCAGGGCCAGATCAACTCCACCCAAGAGTATGGAAGGAACGAGCGGAAGTCATCTCGGAACCATTGACAATCATCTTTGAGAGTACTTGGAGAACGGGAGAAGTTCCAGCAGATTGGAGGAGGGCCAATGTGGTCCCAATCTTCAAGAAGGGAAAAAAGGATGACCCAAACAATGACCAATGTCCGGTCAGCCTCACGTCGATACCAGGCGAGATTCTGGAAAAGATTGTCAAGGAAGTGGTCTGCAAACACTTAGAAACAAATGTGGTCATCGCTAATGAGTCAACATGGATTTATCAAAAACAAGTCATGCCAGACTCATCTGATCTCTTTTTTCGATAGAGTTACAAGCTGGGTAGATGCGGGGAATGATGCCGTGGATGGGGCGTGTCTGGATTTCAGGAAGGCCTTCTTTGACAAGGTCCCCCATGACCTTCTGGCAAGGAAACTAGTCCAATGTGGGCGAGGCAAAACTACGGTGAGGTGGATCTGGAATTGGTTAAATGGACGAACCCAGAGGGTGATTCTCCCCAAGGCTTCCTCTTCTTCATCCTGGAAAGAAGTGACGAGTGGAGTGCCATTAGGAGGGTTCCGTCCTGGGCCCGGTCCTGCTCACGATCTTCATCCATGACTTCTTAGATGAAGGGCTAGAAGGCAGGATCATCAAGTTTGCAGACAGGACCAAATTGGGAGGGAGAGCCAAGACTCCAGAGGACAGGAACAGGACTCAAAACGATCTTGACAGATTAGAGATGAATGGCCAAAACGAACAAAATGAAGTTCAACAGGGACAAATGCAAGATACTCCACTTAGTTAGTCTGTATCAATAAAAATGTAGTGTTCGTTTGTGGGATTAACATAACTCAAAAACCACTGGGGGAATAGACACCAAATTTGGACACAAGACACCTCTCAGGCCAACGAGTGACCATCACTCAGAAAAATATTGAAAAACACAGCGGAAGATACTCAAAAAGCAAAAAAAAAAGCATCAAAATGCATGCGCAAAACCACACACACATACATGTATACAGATATACACAAATATATATACACACATATACATGCAAAGCACATATATACAGACTGGGCCACAGCAACTCCTGGCAGGGGACAGCTAGTCACTCATAAAAACACTGAAAAACACAACGGAAGAAACTTAAAAAGCCAAAAAACGAAAAATACATTACAGTCAGGATTAATTTAGTTATGTATGTGTTTTAAATGTGCTTCTATGTATTTCCAAGATGGATTCCACTGTGTATTAGAAATGCTGTGCAGAATGTTCATACCATGAGGCTGTGATTAAGTAACCTTGAGAAAAGTAAGATAAGGTTTGCTCTTGCTGGGAACAGAAGGGAGTAGCCAGTCTCAGCAAGAAGAGATTAGCAGATGTGAAGAGACTTTCGTTTTGACTAGTTCCTGAATTGTAGCTCGCTGTAGTAAGACGGGTCTATTGAATGTGCTTAGTAAACTTAGTTTCTTTTGTAACTCGAAGCCTGCAGAGTCCTTATTTTGCAACACAGTGTCTGCTGATCTAGCAATCCTTCTGCTGTGCACCGCCAAACTCTGACAATTACAACGCATGCGCATCCTGGCTGCTGCCGTTAAATACACAAATAAAATGTCCTCGTTTGAATTTAACGTTATTGATTGCATTTTCATTTCAGGAGGGGCCTTTCCGTTTCGTGCCATCCAAACGGACAGAACGAAACAGAAATGCAAATGAAACGAATGGGACACATCTCGGGCCCATAACCCGTTTCTACACCACCGCCCCTTCCCTGATGACCAAGTGGGGATTATATATAAGCAAACAAATCCCCAGCCGCCTCACCATCCCGTCACCCATTCCAATACCTTAAGCTCCGATCTTGGTTGTAGTCGGGCAGTTGTTGCCGTTCGCCCATTTCGGCCGGCATCGGAGTAGACACAGTGATGGGGTGCGCTTGGGAGAACACCATGGGGTTGTTGTAGAGCGGCATCGAAATGCTCATCTGCATGGGCAAGCAGGCCTGCTGGACCGGGTTGCCTCTCATGACGTGCTGCTTTTGCTGCTGCTGCTGCTGCACCTGACAAGTACGCACAAAACAGACACAAAAATAAAATCAAGGTTTAGAAAGTTGAACTATAGAATAATAATAATAATAATAATAATAATAATAATAATAATAATGCTTTTCCAGCATGAGGGCAGAATCCTAGAATCCTAGAATCCAAGAGTTGGACGAGACCTCCTGGGCCATCCAGTCCAACCCCCTGCCAAGAAGCAGGAATATTGCATTCCAATCACCCCGACAGATGGCCATCCAGCCTCTGTTTAAAAGCTTCCAAAGAAGGAGCCTCCACCACACTCCGGGGCAGAGAGTTCCACTGCTGAATGGCTCTCACAGTCAGGAAGTTCTTCCTCATGTTCAGATGGAATCTCCTTTCTTGTAGTTTGAAGCCATTGTTCCATGTCCTAGTCTCCAGGGAAGCAGAAAACAAGCTTGCTCCCTCCTCCCTGTGGCTTCCTCTCACATATTTATACATGGCTATCATATCTCCTCTCAGCCTTCTCTTCTTCAGGCTAAACATGCCCAGCTCCTTAAGCCGCTCCTCATAGGGCTTTGTTCTCCAGACCCTTGATCATTTTAGTCGCCCTCCTCTGGACACATTCCATCTTAGGTCAATATCTCTCTTGAATTGTGGTTCCCAGAATTGGACACAATATTCCAGGTGTGGTCTAACCAAAGTGGAATAGAGCATGGGGAGCATGACTTCCCTAGATCTAGACACTATGCTCCTCTTGATGCAGGCCAAAATCCCATTGGCTTTTTTTGCCGCCACATCACATTGTTGGCTCATGTTTAACTTGTTGTCCACAAGGACTCCAAGATCTTTTTCACACGTACTGCTCTCGAGACAGGCGTCACCCATCCCCCATTCTGTATCTTTGCATTTCCTTTTTCCTGCCAAAGTGGAGTATCTTGCATTTGTCACTGTTGAACTTCATTTTGTTAGTTTTGGCCTCATCTCTCTAATCTGTCAAGATCGTTTTGAATCCTGCTCCTCTCCTCTGGAGTATTGGCTATCCCTCCCAATTTGGTGTCGTCTGCAAACTTGATGATCATGCCTTCTAGCCCTTCATCTAAGTCATTAATAAAGATGTTGAACAGGACTGGGCCCAGGATGGAACCCTGCTGATGGCATTCCACTTGTCACTTCTTTCCAGGATGAAGAGGAAGCATTGGGGAGAATCACCCTCTGGGTTCGTCCACTTAACCAATTACAGATCCACCTCACCGTAGTTTTGCCTCGCCCACATTGGACTAGTTTCCTTGCCAGAAGGTCATGGGGGAACCTTGTCAAAGAAGGCCTTCCTGAAATCCAGGTACGCTACATCCACGGCATTCCCCGCATCTATTCAGCTTGTAAGTCTCTCGAAAAAAGACTTTGATTCCCTATTCAGTAGACTTCGATTCCCTATTTGACTGGCTTTTGCGATCACAATCAGCACAGCACAAGGACAATAATTAGAATTGTGTGGCTTAGATCGAGACCAGGCTATACCACAGCAAAGAGTGGCTGGGTACAGCTAGTACAACTTCTAAAAGAGCAGCAGAATGAAGGCTGTTCAGGTTTTCTCCTGCTGATCAGAGAGGCTGCAATCCCATCCTGCGTCTTCTGGATTCTGGGATAAAATGAAGAAGGATCCAAGCATCCCAACAGATCCATTCAGCAATGACTGGCTCTTAAGGTGATCTAGATGAGAAAATGTCCACATCCTCGGGCTTCACAAACTGAAAAGAATCCATCAAAGTAGGACAAGCAGGTGCTCGTGTCACATCCACGGAGACTGCATTTAACATGGTGTCCAGCCTCACAACTCCAGGTATTCTTGAGAGACACGGATTTTCTGGATCCGGCACAGTCTGGTTTCAGACCGGGACATGGAACCGAGACGGTCTTGGTCGCCTTAGTGGATGATCTGCGCCGGGAGCTAGACAGGGGGAGTGTGTCCCTGTTGGTGCTCCTGGACCTCTCAGCGGCCTTCGATACCGTCGACCACGGTATCCTTCTGGGGCGCCTTGCGGAAATGGGTCTTGGGGGCACTGCTCTGCAGTGGCTCCAGTCATTTCTGGAGGGTCGTACCCAGAAGGTGTTATTGGGGGACTCCTGTTCAACACCACAGCCTTTGACCTGTGGGGTTCCACAGGGTTCTATACTGTCCCCCATGTTGTTTAATATCTACATGAAGCCACTGGGGGAGATCATCTGCAGTTTCGGACTAAGGTGTTATCTGTACGCAGATGACGTCCAAATCTGTCACTCCTTCCCACCTGTTACTAAGGAGGCTGTTCAGACCTTGAATCGGTGTTTGGCTGCTGTGTTGGACTGGATGAGAGCTAACAAATTGAAATTGAATCCAGACAAGACAGAGGTCCTCCTGGTCAGTCGCAAGGCCGAACAGGGTATAGGGTTACAGCCTGTGCTGGACGGGGTCGCACTCCCCTTGAAGGCGCAGGTTCGCAGCTTGGGTGTGACCCTGGATTCATCTTTGAGCCTGGATCCCCAGGTTTCAGGGGTGACCAGGGGAGCATTTGCACAGCTTAGGCTCGTGCGCCAGCTGCGCCCGTACCTTGGGAAGTCTGACTTGGCCACGGTGGTACATGCTCTGGTCACATCCCGCCTTGACTACTGCAACGCTCTCTACGTGGGGCTGCCCTTGAAGACGGCCCGGAAGCTTCAGCTAGTCCAGCGCGAGGCAGCCATGTTACTAACGGGAGCGGGACGCAGGGAGCACACAACACCCTTGTTGTCCCAGCTCCACTGGCTGCCGATCTGCTACCGGGCCCAATTTAAGGTGCTGGTGTTATCCTACAAAGCCCTAAACGGTTCCGGCCCAAAATACCTTTCGGACCGCATCTTGGCCTATGAGCCCACGAGGACCTTGAGATCGTCTGGGGAGGCCCTTCTCTCGATCCCGCCTGCTTCACAGGCACGTCTGGCGGGGACGAGAGAAAGGGCCTTCTCGGTGGTGGCCCCCCGGCTGTGGAACGACCTCCCTGCTGACATCAGACAGGCGCCCTCCCTTTTGTCCTTCCGTCGGAGCCTGAAGACCTGGCTTTTTGAGAAGGCATTCAACTGAGCGCTACGGCAATTAGAAATTGACAATTGGAACGGTTTACGGATTATGATATTGGTTATGATTCCAGGATGTGACGGAGCGGATTATTTAGTGTAACTAGTTTATAGTATTATTGTTGTATTGATTGCTTGTTTTTGTCTTTTGTAAACTGTTTTTATATGTTGTGCACCGCCGCGAGTCGCCCTAGGGCTGAGAGCGGCGGTCAATAAATGAAGTAAATAAATAAATAAATAAAATGACGAAAGGCACCTACGGCTCTATCCCTACCTGGAATTGCTGTGGTGAGGCCAGGTGTGTGCCGCAGAACTGCTTGGGTGCCATTAAGCCTTGTTGCTGTTGTTGTTGTTGTTGTTGCTGTTGCTGGGACTTCTTGGCAGCGGCCGGTCTGTTGGCTGCGGCGGTTGCCTGTTGCTGGGAAGGCCGCCTTGGGCTCTGATGCTGAACGCCACTGAAGACCATCGGCATGGGTTGCTGCATCAACATCTGGCGAGGGAAAGGATAAAAAGCTTATGGAGGGCAACACACGCTTGCATTCCAAGCTTAGAATAATGCACTTTCATACCAATATCCCACCCTGGTAAGTCATTTGGGTATTATTAGTATTATTATTATTATTATTATTATTATTATTATTATTAAACTGTATTTATTTATTTATTTATTTATTTACTGCACTTGTAGACCGCCGTTCACTCACGGTGGTGTACAACATATAAAAACAGGTACAATTTGCAACGTAAGCAATATCACAAACAACAATAAACAACATCACTATCAATAATACAATTACACATTGTACCCCACATTGTACATTGTATTTGTACCCCGCTAGCATCTCCCGAAGGACTCGATGCGGCTTACAAAGGCCAAGGCCTCAACACAACAACAGCAAACCCCTCTGACACCCCCTCAAGACCCCCCGAGGGGTCCCGACCCCCAGGTTGAGAAACACTGAGTTGACCCAATAACTGCAAAGCAAGGAAAGCCATCGAACTGCAAAGGCATAGAACTTTACAATACATGCAGTAATCAACAAATAGCAAGATAAGCTGGAGCTCCTGGTGCGGCTGTACCAGAACAGTGTCCCTACTTCGCGGAATTTTACTTATTGCGGGTGGTCCTGGAACGTAACACCCGCGATAAGTGAGGCAACGCTGTATACCCTGATGACCTCCGTAGAGAGCTGCACAGGGGGAGTGTGACTCTGTTGGTTCTCTTGGATATCTCAGTGGCTTTTGATACCATCGATCATGGTATCCTTCTGGGACGCCTCTCTGGGATGGGCCTTGGAGGCACGGTTCTGTCATGGCTCCAGTCCTTCCTGGAGGGCCGATCCCAGATGGTCCCAGAAGGATACCATGGTCAATGGTATTGAAAGCCACTGAGATGTCCAAGAGAACCAGGAGAGTCACACTCCCCCTGTCCAGCTCCCTGTGGAGGTCAACCACCAAAATGAACTCCGCATGACCTCTCCCAACGGTTTCATGTAGATGTCAAATAGCATGGGAGACAGAATGGAGCCTTGCAGGACCCCACAGGTCAAGGACCAGGGCTCCGAGAAGGTGTCCCCCAGCTTCACCATCTGAGTTCGACCCTCCAGGAAGGACCGGAGCCACGACAGAGCCGTGCCCCAAAACCCATCCCGGGGAGCCATTCCCAGAAGGATACCATGGTCGATGGTATTGAAAGCCACTGAGATGTCCAAGAGAACCAGGAGGGTCACACTCCCCCTGTCCAGCTCCCTGCGGAGGTCAACCACCAAAAAATGAACTCCGCATGACCTCTCCCAGCGGTTTCATGTAGATGTCAAATAGCATGGGAGACAGAATGGAGCCTTGCAGGACCCCACAGGTCAAGGACCAGGGCTCCGAGAAGGTGTCCCCCAGCTTCACCATCTGGAATTGACCCTCCAAGAAGGACCGGAGCCACGACAGAGCCGTGCCCCCAAGACCCATCCCGGAGAGCCGTCCCAGAAGGATACCATGGTTGATGGTATTGAAAGCCACTGAGATGTCCAAGAGAACCAGGAGGGTCACACTCCCCCTGTCCAGCTCGATGCAGAGATCATCTACCAAGATGAACTGTGCATGACCTCTCCTTGCGGTCTTGCGGGACCCCAGAGGTCAAAGACCAGGGCTCCGAGAAGGTGTCCCCCAGCTTCACCATCTGGAATTGACCCTCCAAGAAGGACCGGAGCCACGACAGAGCCGTGCCCCCAAGACCCATCCCGGAGAGCCGTCCCAGAAGGATACCATGGTTGATGGTATTGAAAGCCACTGAGATGTCCAAGAGAACCAGGAGGGTCACACTCCCCCTGTCCAGCTCGATGCAGAGATCATCTACCAAGATGAACTGTGCATGACCTCTCCTTGCGGTCTTGCGGGACCCCAGAGGTCAAAGACCAGGGCTCCGAGAAGGTGTCCCCCAGCTTCACCATCTGGAATTGACCCTCCAAGAAGGACCGGAGCCACGACAGAGCCGTGCCCCCAAGACCCATCCCGGAGAGCCGTCCCAGAAGGATACCATGGTTGATGGTATTGAAAGCCACTGAGATGTCCAAGAGAACCAGGAGGGTCACACTCCCCCTGTCCAGCTCGATGCAGAGATCATCTACCAAGATGAACTGTGCATGACCTCTCCTTGCGGTCTTGCGGGACCCCAGAGGTCAAAGACCAGGGCTCCGAGAAGGTGTCCCCCAGCTTCACCATCTGGAATTGACCCTCCAAGAAGGACTGGAGCCACGACAGAGCCGTGCCCCCAAGACCCATCCCGGAGAGCCGTCCCAGAAGGATACCATGGTTGATGGTATTGAAAGCCACTGAGATGTCCAAGAGAACCAGGAGGGTCACACTCCCCCTGTCCAGCTCGATGCAGAGATCATCTACCAAGATGAACTGTGCATGACCTCTCCTTGCGGTCTTGCGGGACCCCAGAGGTCAAAGACCAGGGCTCCGAGAAGGTGTCCCCCAGCTTCACCATCTGGAATTGACCCTCCAAGAAGGACCGGAGCCACGACAGAGCCGTGCCCCCAAGACCCATCCCGGAGAGCCGTCCCAGAAGGATACCATGGTTGATGGTATTGAAAGCCACTGAGATGTCCAAGAGAACCAGGAGGGTCACACTCCCCCTGTCCAGCTCGATGCAGAGATCATCTACCAAGATGAACTGTGCATGACCTCTCCTTGCGGTCTTGCGGGACCCCAGAGGTCAAAGACCAGGGCTCCGAGAAGGTGTCCCCCAGCTTCACCATCTGGAATTGACCCTCCAAGAAGGACTGGAGCCACGACAGAGCCGTGCCCCCAAGACCCATCCCGGAGAGCCGTCCCAGAAGGATACCATGGTTGATGGTATTGAAAGCCACTGAGATGTCCAAGAGAACCAGGAGGGTCACACTCCCCCTGTCCAGCTCGATGCAGAGATCATCTACCAAGATGAACTGTGCATGACCTCTCCTTGCGGTCTTGCGGGACCCCAGAGGTCAAAGACCAGGGCTCCGAGAAGGTGTCCCCCAGCTTCACCATCTGGAATTGACCCTCCAAGAAGGACCGGAGCCACGACAGAGCCGTGCCCCCAAGACCCATCCCGGAGAGCCGTCCCAGAAGGATACCATGGTTGATGGTATTGAAAGCCACTGAGATGTCCAAGAGAACCAGGAGGGTCACACTCCCCCTGTCCAGCTCGATGCAGAGATCATCTACCAAGATGAACTGTGCATGACCTCTCCTTGCGGTCTTGCGGGACCCCAGAGGTCAAAGACCAGGGCTCCGAGAAGGTGTCCCCCAGCTTCACCATCTGGAATTGACCCTCCAAGAAGGACTGGAGCCACGACAGAGCCGTGCCCCCAAGACCCATCCCGGAGAGCCGTCCCAGAAGGATACCATGGTTGATGGTATTGAAAGCCACTGAGATGTCCAAGAGAACCAGGAGGGTCACACTCCCCCTGTCCAGCTCGATGCAGAGATCATCTACCAAGATGAACTGTGCATGACCTCTCCTTGCGGTCTTGCGGGACCCCAGAGGTCAAAGACCAGGGCTCCGAGAAGGTGTCCCCCAGCTTCACCATCTGGAATTGACCCTCCAAGAAGGACTGGAGCCACGACAGAGCCGTTCCCCCGAGACCCGTCCCAGAGAGTCGTCCCAGAAGGATACCATGATCGATGGTATCGAAAGCCGCTGAGATGTCCAAGAGAACCAGGAGGGTCACACTCCCCCTGTCCAGCTCGATGCAGAGATCATCTACCAAGATGAACTGTGCATGACCTCTCCTTGCGGTCTTGCGGGACCCCAGAGGTCAAAGACCAGGGCTCCGAGAAGGTGTCCCCCAGCTTCACCATCTGGAATTGACCCTCCAAGAAGGACCGGAGCCACGACAGAGCCGTGCCCCCAAGACCCATCCCGGAGAGCCGTCCCAGAAGGATACCATGGTTGATGGTATTGAAAGCCACTGAGATGTCCAAGAGAACCAGGAGGGTCACACTCCCCCTGTCCAGCTCGATGCAGAGATCATCTACCAAGATGAACTGTGCATGACCTCTCCTTGCGGTCTTGCGGGACCCCAGAGGTCAAAGACCAGGGCTCCGAGAAGGTGTCCCCCAGCTTCACCATCTGGAATTGACCCTCCAAGAAGGACCGGAGCCACGACAGAGCCGTGCCCCCAAGACCCATCCCGGAGAGCCGTCCCAGAAGGATACCATGGTTGATGGTATTGAAAGCCACTGAGATGTCCAAGAGAACCAGGAGGGTCACACTCCCCCTGTCCAGCTCGATGCAGAGATCATCTACCAAGATGAACTGTGCATAACCTCTCCTTGCGGTCTTGCGGGACCCCAGAGGTCAAAGACCAGGGCTCCGAGAAGGTGTCCCCCAGCTTCACCATCTGGAATTGACCCTCCAAGAAGGACTGGAGCCACGACAGAGCCGTGCCCCCAAGACCCATCCCGGAGAGCCGTCCCAGAAGGATACCATGGTTGATGGTATTGAAAGCCACTGAGATGTCCAAGAGAACCAGGAGGGTCACACTCCCCCTGTCCAGCTCGATGCAGAGATCATCTACCAAGATGAACTGTGCATGACCTCTCCTTGCGGTCTTGCGGGACCCCAGAGGTCAAAGACCAGGGCTCCGAGAAGGTGTCCCCCAGCTTCACCATCTGGAATTGACCCTCCAAGAAGGACCGGAGCCACGACAGAGCCGTGCCCCCAAGACCCATCCCGGAGAGCCGTCCCAGAAGGATACCATGGTTGATGGTATTGAAAGCCACTGAGATGTCCAAGAGAACCAGGAGGGTCACACTCCCCCTGTCCAGCTCGATGCAGAGATCATCTACCAAGATGAACTGTGCATGACCTCTCCCAGCGGTTTCATGTAGATGTCAAATAGCATGGGAGACAGAATGGAGCCTTGCAGGACCCCACAGGTCAAGGACCAGGGCTCCGAGAAGGTGTCCCCCAGCTTCACCGCATGACCTCTCCCAGCGGTTTCATGTAGATGTCAAATAGCATGGGAGACAGAATGGAGCCTTGCAGGACCCCACAGGTCAAGGACCAGGGCTCCGAGAAGGTGTCCCCCAGCTTCACCATCTGGAATTGACCCTCCAAGAAGGACCGGAGCCACGACAGAGCCGTGCCCCCAAGACCCATCCCGGAGAGCCGTCCCAGAAGGATACCATGGTTGATGGTATTGAAAGCCACTGAGATGTCCAAGAGAACCAGGAGGGTCACACTCCCCCTGTCCAGCTCGATGCAGAGATCATCTACCAAGATGAACTGTGCATGACCTCTCCCAGCGGTTTCATGTAGATGTCAAATAGCATGGGAGACAGAATGGAGCCTTGCAGGACCCCACAGGTCAAGGACCAGGGCTCCGAGAAGGTGTCCCCCAGCTTCACCATCTGGAATTGACCCTCCAAGAAGGACCGGAGCCACGACAGAGCCGTGCCCCCAAGACCCATCCCGGAGAGCCGTCCCAGAAGGATACCATGGTTGATGGTATTGAAAGCCACTGAGATGTCCAAGAGAACCAGGAGGGTCACACTCCCCCTGTCCAGCTCGATGCAGAGATCATCTACCAAGATGAACTGTGCATGACCTCTCCCAGCGGTTTCATGTAGATGTCAAATAGCATGGGAGACAGAATGGAGCCTTGCAGGACCCCACAGGTCAAGGACCAGGGCTCCGAGAAGGTGTCCCCCAGCTTCACCATCTGGAATTGACCCTCCAAGAAGGACCGGAGCCACGACAGAGCCGTGCCCCCAAGACCCATCCCGGAGAGCCGTCCCAGAAGGATACCATGGTTGATGGTATTGAAAGCCACTGAGATGTCCAAGAGAACCAGGAGGGTCACACTCCCCCTGTCCAGCTCGATGCAGAGATCATCTACCAAGATGAACTGTGCATGACCTCTCCTTGCGGTCTTGCGGGACCCCAGAGGTCAAAGACCAGGGCTCCGAGAAGGTGTCCCCCAGCTTCACCATCTGGAATTGACCCTCCAAGAAGGACCGGAGCCACGACAGAGCCGTGCCCCCAAGACCCATCCCGGAGAGCCGTCCCAGAAGGATACCATGGTTGATGGTATTGAAAGCCACTGAGATGTCCAAGAGAACCAGGAGGGTCACACTCCCCCTGTCCAGCTCGATGCAGAGATCATCTACCAAGATGAACTGTGCATGACCTCTCCTTGCGGTCTTGCGGGACCCCAGAGGTCAAAGACCAGGGCTCCGAGAAGGTGTCCCCCAGCTTCACCATCTGGAATTGACCCTCCAAGAAGGACCGGAGCCACGACAGAGCCGTGCCCCCAAGACCCATCCCGGAGAGCCGTCCCAGAAGGATACCATGGTTGATGGTATTGAAAGCCACTGAGATGTCCAAGAGAACCAGGAGGGTCACACTCCCCCTGTCCAGCTCGATGCAGAGATCATCTACCAAGATGAACTGTGCATGACCTCTCCTTGCGGTCTTGCGGGACCCCAGAGGTCAAAGACCAGGGCTCCGAGAAGGTGTCCCCCAGCTTCACCATCTGGAATTGACCCTCCAAGAAGGACCGGAGCCACGACAGAGCCGTGCCCCCAAGACCCATCCCGGAGAGCCGTCCCAGAAGGATACCATGGTTGATGGTATTGAAAGCCACTGAGATGTCCAAGAGAACCAGGAGGGTCACACTCCCCCTGTCCAGCTCGATGCAGAGATCATCTACCAAGATGAACTGTGCATGACCTCTCCTTGCGGTCTTGCGGGACCCCAGAGGTCAAAGACCAGGGCTCCGAGAAGGTGTCCCCCAGCTTCACCATCTGGAATTGACCCTCCAAGAAGGACTGGAGCCACGACAGAGCCGTGCCCCCAAGACCCATCCCGGAGAGCCGTCCCAGAAGGATACCATGGTTGATGGTATTGAAAGCCACTGAGATGTCCAAGAGAACCAGGAGGGTCACACTCCCCCTGTCCAGCTCGATGCAGAGATCATCTACCAAGATGAACTGTGCATGACCTCTCCTTGCGGTCTTGCGGGACCCCAGAGGTCAAAGACCAGGGCTCCGAGAAGGTGTCCCCCAGCTTCACCATCTGGAATTGACCCTCCAAGAAGGACCGGAGCCACGACAGAGCCGTGCCCCCAAGACCCATCCCGGAGAGCCGTCCCAGAAGGATACCATGGTTGATGGTATTGAAAGCCACTGAGATGTCCAAGAGAACCAGGAGGGTCACACTCCCCCTGTCCAGCTCGATGCAGAGATCATCTACCAAGATGAACTGTGCATGACCTCTCCCAGCGGTTTCATGTAGATGTCAAATAGCATGGGAGACAGAATGGAGCCTTGCAGGACCCCACAGGTCAAGGACCAGGGCTCCGAGAAGGTGTCCCCCAGCTTCACCATCTGGAATTGACCCTCCAAGAAGGACCGGAGCCACGACAGAGCCGTGCCCCCAAGACCCATCCCGGAGAGCCGTCCCAGAAGGATACCATGGTTGATGGTATTGAAAGCCACTGAGATGTCCAAGAGAACCAGGAGGGTCACACTCCCCCTGTCCAGCTCGATGCAGAGATCATCTACCAAGATGAACTGTGCATGACCTCTCCTTGCGGTCTTGCGGGACCCCAGAGGTCAAAGACCAGGGCTCCGAGAAGGTGTCCCCCAGCTTCACCATCTGGAATTGACCCTCCAAGAAGGACCGGAGCCACGACAGAGCCGTGCCCCCAAGACCCATCCCGGAGAGCCGTCCCAGAAGGATACCATGGTTGATGGTATTGAAAGCCACTGAGATGTCCAAGAGAACCAGGAGGGTCACACTCCCCCTGTCCAGCTCGATGCAGAGATCATCTACCAAGATGAACTGTGCATGACCTCTCCCAGCGGTTTCATGTAGATGTCAAATAGCATGGGAGACAGAATGGAGCCTTGCAGGACCCCACAGGTCAAGGACCAGGGCTCCGAGAAGGTGTCCCCCAGCTTCACCATCTGGAATTGACCCTCCAAGAAGGACCGGAGCCACGACAGAGCCGTGCCCCCAAGACCCATCCCGGAGAGCCGTCCCAGAAGGATACCATGGTTGATGGTATTGAAAGCCACTGAGATGTCCAAGAGAACCAGGAGGGTCACACTCCCCCTGTCCAGCTCGATGCAGAGATCATCTACCAAGATGAACTGTGCATGACCTCTCCTTGCGGTCTTGCGGGACCCCAGAGGTCAAAGACCAGGGCTCCGAGAAGGTGTCCCCCAGCTTCACCATCTGGAATTGACCCTCCAAGAAGGACCGGAGCCACGACAGAGCCGTGCCCCCAAGACCCATCCCGGAGAGCCGTCCCAGAAGGATACCATGGTTGATGGTATTGAAAGCCACTGAGATGTCCAGCAGAACAATTGATATTCATTGTGAAACATGCCTATCTGTTGCCATGATTCACATGTTTAACCATTTTGCCTAACAATCCCATTATATTATTATTATTATTACTACTAGTAGTAGTAACAGTTGTGAGAATTCAAAGCCTGGTCTCCAGAGTCCTCGTCAAAGCACTCCTCCAGCGCTGACTCTCAGGTTCACTTTAAGGTCTCATTAACCCAGAAATTGCACAATAACAACAACAAATTACATAAATGGAGCCATAATCAGCAGAGCCGCTAGATGTCAGGCTTTGAACATCAAGTCAAGCATTAAATTGAGCACTGCACACATAACAACTGAGCTGGAAAAAAGAAGTATCTGACTCTATACACTCGAGGCCAGTGTTTCTCAACCTTCCTAATGCCGCGACCCCTTAATACAGTTCCCCGTGTTGTGGTGACCCCCAACCACCACATTATTTTCGTTGCTACATCATTGTGATCTTCTTATGAATCGTAATGTAAATATCGGATAAGTATTTTCATTCAATGGATCGAATTTGGCACAAAACCCTGATACTCCCAAATATGAATACTGGTGGGGCTGGGGGGAGATTGATTTTGTGATTTGGGAGTTGTGGTTGCTGGGATTTATAGTTCTCCTACAATCAAAGAGCATTCTGAACTCCACCAATGATGGAATTGAACCAAACTTGGCACACAGAACTCCCACGACGAACAGAAAATACTGGAATGGTTTGGTGAGCATAGACCTTGAGTTTTGGAGTTGTAGTTCACCCACATCCAGAGAGCACTGTGGACTCTAACAATGATGGATCTGGACCAAACTTGGCATGAATCCTCAGTATACCCAAATATGAAAACTGGTGGAGTTTGGGGGAAATAGACCTTGACATTTGGGAGTTGTAGTTGCTGGGATTTGTAGTTCATACAATCAAAGAGCATTCTGAACTCCACCAATGATGGAATTGAACCAAACTTGGCACACAGAACTCCCACGACGAACAGAAAATACTGGAATGGTTTGGTGAGCATAGACCTTGAGTTTTGGAGTTGTAGTTCACCCACATCCAGAGAGCACTGTGGACTCTAACAATGATGGATCTGGACCAAACTTGGCATGAATCCTCAGTATGCCCAAATATGAATACTGGTGGAGTTTGGGGGAAATAGACCTTGACATTTGGGAGTTGTAGTTGCTGGGATTTATAGTTCATCTACAATCAAAGAGCATTCTGAACTCCACCAATGATGGAATTGAACCAAACTTGGCACTCAGAACTCCCATGACAACAGAAAATACTGGAAGGGTTTGGTGGGCATTGACCTTGAGTTTGGGAAGTTGTAGTTCACCTACATCCAGAGAGCACTGTGGACTCAAACAATGATGGATCTGGACCAAACTTGGCATGAATACTCAATATGCCCAAATATGAACACTGGTGGAGTTTGGGGAAATAGACCTTGACATTTGGGAGTTGTAGTTGCTGGGATTTATAGTTCACCTACAATCAAAGGTCATTCTGAAGCCCACCAATGATAAAATTGGACCAAAATTCTAATTTTAGAGCTTTTTAATACTGGCAGCCAGATTTTGTTCATTTTCAGCACAACAACAGCGAGGAAACAAACAAGGACATCTAATCACATCTCAACAAAAGATTGCTCCAGGCACTGCCAGGCAATCAAATGCTAATCAAGGTGGTCAGTTGAAACATTCACACCTAGCTCCAGCAGACAAGAGTCCTTTGTCCCACCCTGGTCATTCCACAGATATATAAACCCAATTTTCCTAGTTCCAACAGACCTCACTACCTCTGAGGATGCTTGCCATAGATGCAGGCGAAACGTCAGGAGAGAATGCCTCTAGAACATGGCCGTATAGCCCAGAAAAACCTACAACAACCCAACTTAGAGGGAGGGATTGTGAGTGATTTTCACTGAACCACAATTCCTATCTCGCTGCCCTTCAAGAGCCTGGTCCTCTCTGGGGTTTTGTCTGGTTTGGATCCGAGTTGCACGGCTAAGGCACCTGAAGCCCCTTCGAGTTACCTGCAAGTTGGAGTCTTGCACCAGCTGGAGCTGCTCCTTGATCACGTGCAGTTCTTCTTGCTGCGTCTTGATGTCGGCCTGCAAGATGCGGGTCCTTTCCTCCAGCTGTTCCTTCAGCTGATGCATCATCCCCATCTGGGCTGGGAAGTGATACACCGGCTGCAAGCACAGAAGGGACAACAGGCGTGTTACTCAGCCAGACCTTTGGAGCCACCATTTACACCAGGGATCCACAAACCTTTTAAACAGGTCACAGTTCCACAAACTGTTGCAGGGACAGATTATAATTTGGAAAAAGCACGGATGAATTTTTACGCACACTGCACATATCTTATTTGTAGTGCAAAAAAGCACTTAAAAACAATACAATAATTAAAATGAAGTACAATTTTAACAAATATAATCTTATTAGTATTTCAATGGGAAGTGCGGGTCTTCTTTTGGCTGATGAGAGAGGAGACCACACCTGGAATATTGTATGCAATTCTGGGCACCACAATTCAAGAGAGATATTGACTCTAAGCTGGAATGTGTCCAGAGAAAGAGGGCGACTCAAATGATCAAGGGTCTGGAGAACAAGCCCTATGAGGAGCGGCTTAAGGAGCTGGGCATGTTTAGCCTGAAGAAGAGAAGGCTGAGAGGAGATGATGAGCCATGTATAAATATGTGAGAGGAAGCCACAGGGAGGAGGGAGGGAGCAGATCAAGGGTCTGGAGAACAAGCCCTATGAGGAGCGGCTTAAGGAGCTGGGCATGTTTAGCCTGAAGAAGAGAAGGCTGAGAGGAGATATGATGAGGGCCATGTATAAATATGTGAGAGGAAGCCACAGGGAGGAAGGAGCAGATCAAGGGTCTGGAGAACAAGCCCTATGAGGAGCGGCTTAAGGAGCTGGGCATGTTTAGCCTGAAGAAGAGAAGGCTGAGAGGAGATATGATGAAGGCCATGTATAAATATATGCGAGGAAGCCAAAGGGAGGAGGGAGCAGATCAAGGGTCTGGAGAACAAGCCCTATGAGGAGCGGCTTAAGGAGCTGGGCATGTTTAGCCTGAAGAAGAGAAGGCTGAGAGGGGATATGATGAGGGTCATGTATAAATATGTGAGAGGAAGCCACAGGGAGGAGGGAGCAGATCAAGGGTCTGGAGAACAAGCCCTATGAGGAGCGGCTTAAGGAGCTGGGCATGTTTAGCCTGAAGAAGAGAAGGCTGAGAGGAGATATGATGAGGGCCATGTATAAATATGTGAGAGGAAGCCACAGGGAGGAGGGAGCAGATCAAGGGTCTGGAGAACAAGCCCTTTGAGGAGCGGCTTAAGGAGCTGGGCATGTTTAGCCTGAAGAAGAGAAGGCTGAGAGGAGATATGATGAGCCATGTATAAATATGTGAGAGGAAGCCACAGGGAGGAGGGAGCAGATCAAGGGTCTGGAGAACAAGCCCTATGAGGAGCGGCTTAAGGAGCTGGGCATGTTTAGCCTGAAGAAGAGAAGGCTGAGAGGGGATATGATGAGGGTCATGTATAAATATGTGAGAGGAAGCCACAGGGAGGAGGGAGCAGATCAAGGGTCTGGAGAACAAGCCCTATGAGGAGCGGCTTAAGGAGCTGGGCATGTTTAGCCTGAAGAAGAGACGGCTGAGAGGAGATATGATAGCCATGTATAAATATGTGAGAGGAAGCCACAGGGAGGAGGAGGGAGCAAGCTTGTTTTCTGCTTCCCTGGAGACCAGGACGCAAGGGAACAATGGCTTCAAACTACAAGAGAGGAGATTCCATCTGAACATGAGGAAGAACTTCCTGACTGTGAGAGCCGTTCAGCAGTGGAACTCTCTGCCCCGGAGTGTGGTGGAGGCTCCTTCTTTGGAAGCTTTTAAACAGAGGCTGGATGGCCATCTGTCAGGGGTGATTTGAATGCAATATTCCTGCTTCTTGGCAGAATGGGGTTGGACTCGAATTGTGGTGCCCAGAATTGGACATAATATTCCACGTGTGGTCTAACCAAAGAGGAATAGAGCATGGGGAGCATGACTTCCCTAGATGTTCAGATGGAATCTCCTTTCTTGTAGTTTGAAGCCATTGTTCCATTGCGTCCTAGTCTCCAAGGAAGCAGTAAACAAGCTTGCTCCCTCCTCCCTGTGGCTTCCTCTCACATATTTATACATGGCTATCATATCCCTCTCAGCCTTCTCTTCTTCAGGCTAAACATGCCCATCTCCTTAAGCCGCTCCTCATAGGGCTTGTTCTCCAGACCCTTGATCATTTTAGTCACCCTCCCCTGGACACATCCCAACTTGTCAACATCAATTGCGGTCCCCAGATCCCAATTTAAGGGCTGCCTGAAGCCACATCATTCATTTCCCTGTTGCTAAAAGTCATTGATCTAAGACGAAGGCAAGGAAAATCATTGCAACAAGCTCTCACAGCACACATTGCACAACAAAATTTGGAGAAAAAAATATGTTCCTAATTTTAAAGTATTATTTCCTGTTTAATTGTGCGGTCCTGACTGTGAAAGTAGTTCTTCAACTCTGAAAAGTTTGTTTTTGTGGCACAAACTATGTAGAATTGGTACGAATGGAGGGAAATCCATTAAAATCTAGGGCAGCTTCATATTATTATTATTATTATTATTATTATTATTATTATTATTATCTTTTCATAAACTTTTCCCATAACGTACCATAACCGTCTGCTGTGCGGGAACCGTGGGCTGTGCCATATGATGCTGCGGGAGATGCTCGGTGGGCGTTTGGGGTGTTGTTATTCCCTTCAAAAGAAAGAAAGAAAGAAAGAAAGAAAGAAAGAAAGAAAGAAAGAAAGAAAGAAAGAATGTAAGAAGAGAAAAGAGGGAGAGACGGATTCATAACACACCCAATGCAAGAATGAATAAGACTGTCTTACTTTTCGTGCAACACACACATCCAGAATCTGTATTTTTGTAATACTGGTAGCCAGATTTTCATGCTTTCCTGCTTTCTGTTGAAATTGTCCACATGCACGCATCTATCAGGGACGGCTAATACCTCCCAACAAAGGATTCCCCCCGGCAGGAACGACTTCCCGTGGGAGTTGTAGTTTCCCAAGGTCCATACCCTTTTCTGGGTGCATTTCCACTATGAAATGAATCCTCTTGAACCCTATTTTAAATATCATAGTTCCATACTATATGGTCCTAGAGTTATAGTATCCCAAGATCCATACTCTTCTCTGGAAGCATCTGCACCAGAGAATAAATGCAGCTTGGACCCATATGATGATGATGATGATGATGATGATGATGATGATGATTATTATTATTATTATTATTATTATTATTATTATCATGCCATGTCTCCATGGATGCAACATGTAGTGTTTGAACAGACTGAGCATGCTCAGAACTTCTCAGATCTCGATTAGCATTAGATGGCCTGATGATTTTTAGGTGTGGCTTGTTACTGCCTGGGGGAATCCTTTGTTGAGAGGTGATTAGCTGTCCCTGATTGTTTCTGGTCTAGAGTTCCCCTATGTTTGAGTTTTTTTTTAATTTACTGTTATAATTTTAGTGTTTTTCCTGTGTTTTTATGATAGAACCAATCAGCAAACGACGTTGTTAAGCCAGGAACAAAAACAGTGTTACATAGTGTAATCAGTTGATGGCTTGAGTCCACCATAGAAACAATGAAATGCATTGTCGAAGGCTTTCATGGCTGGAATCACTAGGTTCTTGTGGGGTTTTTCGGGCTATAGAGCCATGTTCTAGAGGCATTTCTCCTGACGTTTCGCCTGCATCTATGGCAAGCATCCTCAGTAGTCTGACTGTTGGAAATAGGACAATGGGTTTATATATCTGTGGAATGACTGGGGTGGGGCAAAGAGCTCTTCTCTGCTGAGCTAGGTGTGAATGTTTCAACTGACCACCTTCATTAGCATTTGAAGGCCTGGCTGAGCCTGGGAAAACTTTTGTTGAGAGGTGTTAAGATGTGCCTGGTTGTTTCCTCTCTGTTGTTTTGCTGTTGTAATTTTAGAGTTTTTTAATACTGGTAGCCAGATTTTGTTCATTTTCATGGTCTCTTCCTTTCTGTTGAAATTGTCCACATGCTTCTTGTGGATTTCAATGGCTTCTCTGTGTAGCCTGACATGGTGGTTGTGAGAGTGGTCCAGCATTTCTGTGTTCTCAAATAATCTGCTGTGTCCAGGTTGGTTCATCAGGTGCTCTGCTATGGCTGACTTCTCTGGTTGAAGTAGTCTGCAGTGCCTTTCATGTTCGTGGATTCTTGTTTGGGCGCTGCGTTTGGTGGTCCCTATGTAGACGTGTCCACAGCTGCATGGTATACGGTAGACTCCTGCAGAGGTGAGAGGATCCCTCTTGTCCTTTGCTGAACGGAGCATTTGTTGGATTTTCCTGGTGGGTTTGTAGATTGTTTGTATGTTGTGTTTCCTCATCAGCTTCCCTCTGCGGTCAGTGGTTCCCTTGATGTCTGGCAAGAACCCTTTCCCTCTGGGTGGATCTTGTCTTGACTCTCGTGGCTTCTTCTCGGTGGTCTTGCAGCTCTTCTGATGTCTGAGGTGGAGTCTCCCTTGGCCTGGAGAGCCCAGTTGAGGTGGTTCAGTTCATCTTGGAGGAGGTGGGCTTCGCAGATTCTTTTTGCACGGTCTGCCAAGGCAATGGATCCTCTCACCTCTGCAGGAGTCTACCGTATACCATGCAGCTGTGGACAAGTCTACATAAGGACCACCAAACGCAGCATTGCCCAGACACGAATCAAGGAACATGAAAGGCACTGCAGACTCCTTCAACCAGAGAAGTCAGCCATAGCAGAGCACCTGATGAACCAACCTGGACACAGCATATTATTTGAGAACACAGAAATGCTGGACCACTCCAACAACCACCATGTCAGACTACACAGAGAAGCCAATGAAATCCACAAATCAACAGAAAGGAGGAAACCATAAAAATGAACAAAATCTGGCTACCAGTATTAAAACTCTAAAGTTAGAACAGCAACAACAGAGAGGAAAAACCAGGCACAGATTAACACCTCCCAGCAACAGATTTTCCCAGGCTCAGGCAGGCCTTCAAATGCTAATGAAGGTGATCAGCTAAACATTCACACCTAACTGCAGCAGGGAAGAGCTCCTTGCCCCACCCCAGCCATTCCACAGATATATAAACCCATTGTCCTAATTCCAACAGACCTCACTACCTCTGAGGATGCTTGCCATAGATGCAGGCAAAACGTCAGGAGAAATGCCTCTAGAACATGGCCCTATAGCCCGAAAAAACCCACAAGAACCTAATGAAATGCAATCACTTCCTTGGTTTCTCGGTGGCTTTTTGGAGAGGTGGCCATAACTTACGGGTGTGCTGCTGCTTGAAGGAAGCCTCAAAGGCGTCTTCTCCGATGGCCCCATGGGCAACGACTGCCGCGTCGGAGTGCTGGCTTCGGTGTGCCGAATGGAGGACGTGGCTGCAAAGGAGAAGAAGCAATGGTGAAGGGATGTGTTGACAACGAGAGAATTGGTGCGCAAAAGGGCTTTCTAGCTCCAACCCCACCCTAAGCATTCGTGGAGATGTTGAACATGCAACTAGGTTTAGCCCCGAAGAGGGGAGATAGTTTCCCTCCATGAATAACTCCACGAATACGCTGGGGAAATCCTTGCAAGAATCCTTGCAAACCGCCTTCTACCCCTCTCAGAAGACACCCTCCTTCTAACAAAACAGAGGTATTACGTCTCTGCTTGTGGGTAAACAGTATTTCTTGCTGTTTCTTTGTCAGTGTTGATGTGGAGAGTGTCTGGTTTGCTCACTCTGGAACATGCAACATATCGTTGTCCTTCTTTAGGGGTCCCTTTCAAATCTGTGATACTATATCTGTGTGTGTGTGTGTGACAGAATCATCTATCTATCTATCTATCTATCTATCTATCTATCTATCTATCTATCTATCTATATTTATGACTGGATGGCTCTTGTCAGGAGGGCTCTGATTACATTTTCTTGCCCTGGTGAAGAGAGTTGGACTGGATGGCCTTAAGTATTTTCTGTTGGTCATGGGGGTTCTGTGTGGGAAGTTTGCCCCATTTCTGTCGTTTGTGGGTTTCAGAATGCTCTTTAATTGCAGTAACTACAAATCCCAAATGTCAAGGTCTATTTCCTCCAAACTCCATCTGTGTTCATGTTTAGGCATATGGAATTTTTGTGTCAAGTTTGGTCCAGATCCATCATTGTTTGAGTCCACAGTGCTCTCTGGATGTAGGTGAACTACAACTCCCAAACTCAAGGTCAATGCCCACCAAACCCTTCCAGTGTGTTCTGTTGGTCATGGAAGTCCTGTATGCCACGTCTGGTTCAATTCCATCATTGGTGGAGTTCAGAATGCTCTTTGATTGTAGGTGAACTATAAATCCCAGTAACTACAACTCCCAAATGTCAAGGTCTATTTTCCCCCAAACTCCATCTGTGTTTATATTTGGGCATATTGAGTATTCAGTGCCAAGTTTGGTCCAGATCCATCATTGTTTGAGTCCACAGTGCTCTCTGGATGTAGGTGCACTACAACTCCCAAACTCAAGGTCAATGCCCACCAAACCCTTCTGTTTTCTGTTGGTCATGGGAGTCCTGTGTGCCACCTTTGGTTCAATTCCATCATTGGTGGAGTTCAGAATGCTCTTTGATTGTAGGTGAACTATAAATCCCAGTAACTACAACTCCCAAATGTCAAGGTCTATTTCCCCCAAACTCCACTAGTGTGTTCACATTTGGGCATATTGAGTGTTTGTGCCAAGTTTGGTCCAGATCCATCATTGTTTGAGTCCACAGATGTAGACGAACTACAACTCCCAAACTCAAGATCCACCAACAATAGAATTGGATCTAACTTTCCACACGTAACCCAGATGACCAAGAGAAAATATTGTGTTTTCTTATGGTCTTTGGCGACCCCTCTGGCACCCCCTCGCAAGCCCCCCAGGGGTCCCGACCCCCAGGTTGAGAAACGCTGTCCTAGTTCAAACAGACCTCACTACCTCTGAGGATGCTTGCCATAGATGCAGGTGAAACGTCAGGAGAGAATGCCTCTAGAACTTGGTCTTATATCCCAAAAAAACTTACAACAACCCAAGAAAGTGGCGGTTGGGCAGATATAAACAAGGCTTCCCCTTTTCAGAGGCTTGTTGACTGAGATATGAATCCTTGGCCCAACCGGGCGGTCCATGTTCTCTTGTGATTGTGTCGCGAAAGCCACGGCCGGCCGCCCCCTTTCTGTGCTTAGTCCTTGCTAGCGGATTAATCCCAGCGCCAGTCATGTGCCGGGTGTTTTGCAGTGAGGAGGGTGGGAAGAGCCGAAGATAAACCCAGCCGCTTAGGAAGTGCCGCGTTCCCGAACCTTGTGTTCTTTCCTCCCGTGTCCTGTCCCTCTTGCGATGGAAGCAGATTGCCAGATTGGGGCCTAATCCTTGGGTCTTGGTTCAGCCACAGAAGGGAGCAGGCTGTCCTTTTCCCGCATCGTGCGCACAAAGGAAAGGCTTTCCGTGCTCTGCTCTTCCGCCAAGGCGGTTAATGCGTCTGTTTCAGCTGATTTTAGTCCTATAGATTAGTTTGGTTGCATGGATGGGAAAGACGTTCTGTGCCTCTAGGCTAGCGCTTCTCAAGCTGGGGGTTGGGACCCCTGGGGGGAGTTGTGAGGGTCTTTCAGAGGGGTCGCCAAAGACCATCCGAAAACACAGTATTTTCTGTTGGTCATGGGGGTTCTGTGTCAGAGGTTTGGCCCAATTCTATCTTTGGTGGGGTTCAGAATGCTCTTTGATTGTAGGCGAACTATAAGTCTCAGCAACTACAATTTCCAAATATCAAGGTTGATTTCCCCCAAACTTCATCTGTGTTCAGATTTGGGCATATTGAGTATTCATGCCGGATTTGGTCCAGATCTATCATTGTTTGAGACCACAGTGCTCTCTGGATGTGGTGAACTACAACTCCCAAACTTACGGTCAATGCCCACAAACCATTCCAGTATTTTCTATTGGTCATGGAAGTTCTGTGTGCAAAGTTTGGTTCAATTCCATCGTTGGTGGAGTTCAGAATACTCTTTGATTGTAGGTGAACTATAAATCCCAGCAACTACTACTACCAAACTTACAGTCAATGCCCACAAACCATTCCAGTATTTTCTGTTGGTCATGGGAGTTCTGAGAACCAAGTTTGGTTCAATTCCATCATTGGTGGAGTTCAGAATACTCTTTGATTGTAGGTGAACTATAAATCCCAGCAACTACAACTCCCAAACTTACGGTCAATGCCCACAAACCCTTCTAGTGTTTTCTGTTGGTCATGGGAGTTCTGTGTGCCAAGTCTGATTCAATTCCATCTTTGGAGTTCAGAATACTCTTTGATTGTAGGGGAACTATAAATCCCACCAAACCCTTCCAGTATTTTCTGTTGGTCATGGGAGTTCTGTGTGCCAAGTTTGGTTCAATTCCATCATTGGTGGAGTTTGGAATACTCTTTGATTGTAGGTGAACTATAAATCCCAGCAACTACTACTACCAAACTTACAGTCAATGCCCACAAACCATTCCAGTATTTTCTGTTGGTCATGGGAGTTCTGTGTGCAAAGTTTGGCTCAATTCCACCATTGGTGGAGTTCGGAATACTCTTTGATTGTAGGTGAACTATAAATCCCAGCAACTACAACTCCCAAACTTACGGTCAATGCCCACAAACCCTTCTAGTGTTTTCTGTTGGTCATGGGAGTTCTGTGTGCCAAGTCTGATTCAATTCCATCTTTGGAGTTCAGAATACTCTTTGATTGTAGGGGAACTATAAATCCCACCAAACCCTTCCAGTATTTTCTGTTGGTCATGGGAGTTCTGTGTGCCAAGTCTGATTCAATTCCATCTTTGGAGTTCAGAATACTCTTTGATTGTAGGGGAACTATAAATCCCACCAAACCCTTCCAGTATTTTCTGTTGGTCATGGGAGTTCTGTGTGCCAAGTTTGGTTCAATTCCATCATTGGTGGAGTTTGGAATACTCTTTGATTGTAGGTGAACTATAAATCCCAGCAACTACAACTCCCAAATGACAAAATCAATCCACCACCCAACGCCACCAGTATTCAGATTTGGGTGTATCAGGTATTTCATTCACTGGCCAAATTTGGTTCAGTGAATACATCTTGCATATCAGATATTTACATCATAACTGTAGCAAAGTTCCAGTTATGAAGTAGCAACAACAATAATGTTATGGTTGCGGGTCACCACAACAGGAGGAACTGTATTAGGGGTCGCGACATTAAGAAGGTTGAGAACCACTGCTCTAGGCGCTTATCCCTTTTTAATTTGGGCTTACCACTTTGAGAAAAAAGTCAGGATCTAAAATCATCGTTGTCGCCGTCAGCACGGACCCGTTTTCTGAAATGCCTCCTTTCGGAGTCGGGAAAAGGATCCCTCTTGATCCAAGATCCTCATTAGTGTTTGCAAGTGGTTCTCAACCTTCCTAATCATGCAACCCCTTCATACAGCTCCTCATATTGTTGTGACCTCTCAACCACAACATTATTTGGGTTGCTACTTCATAACTGTCATTTTGCTCCTGTTATGAAGTGTCGTGTAAACATCTGATCTGCAAGATGCTTCTTCTTCGTCTTGGAAAGAAGTGGCGAGTGGAGTGCCGCAGGGTTCCATCCTGGGCCCGGTCCAGTTCAACATCTTTATTGATGACTGAGATGAAGGGTGAGAAGGCAGGATCATCAAGTTTGCAGACGACACCAAATTCAAAGGGATCTTGGCAGATTAGAGAGATGATGGGCCAAAACGAACAAAATGAAGTTCAACAGGGACAAATGCAAGATACTCCACTTTGGCAGAAAAAACGAAATGCAAAGATACAGAATCGGGGACGAGGCCTGGCTCGAGAGCAGTATGTGTGAAAAAGATCTTGGAGTCCTCGTGCACAAGGAAGTTGAACATGAGCCAACAATGTGATGTGGCGGCAAAAAAAGCCAATGGGATTTTGGTCTGCATCAATAGGAGCCTAGTGTCTAGATCCAGGGAAGTCATGCTACCCCTCTATTCCGCTTTGGTTAGACCACACCTGGAATATTGTGTCCAATTCTGGGCACCACAATTCAAGAGAGATATTGACAAGCTGGAATGTGTCCAGAGGAGGGCGACTCAAAATGATCAAGGGTCTGGAGAACAAGCCCTATGAGGAGCGGCTAAAGGAGCTGGGCATGTTTAGCCTGAAGAAGAGAAGGCTGAGAGGAGATATGATAGCCATGTATAAATATGTGAGAGGAAGCCACAGGGAGGAGGGAGCAGATCAAGGGTCTAGAGAACAAGCCCTATGAGGAGCGGCTTAAGGAGCCGGGCATGTTTAGCCTGAAGAAGAGAAGGCTGAGAGGAGATATGATAGCCATGTATAAATATGTGAGAGGAAGCCACAGGGAGGAGGGAGCAAGCTTGTTTTCTGCTTCCCTGGAGACTAGGATGGAACAATGGCTTCAAACTACAAGAGGGGAGATTCCATCTGAACATGAGGAAGAACTTCCTGACTGTGAGAGCCGTTCAGCAGTGGAACTCTCTGCCCCGGAGTGTGGTGGAGGCTCCTTCTTTGGAAGCTTTTAAACAGAGGCTGGATGGCCATCTGTCAGGGGTGATTTGAATGCAATATTCCTGCTTCTTGGCAGAATGGGCTTGGACTGGATGATGGCGCAGGAGGTCTCTTCCAACTCTAGGATTCTAGGATTCTATGACTGGACATTGGTCATTGTTTGGGTCCTCTTATCACATTCCTGGCTCATGTTCACCTTCCTCCCCACGAGGACTCCAAGGTCTTTTTCACACGTGCTGCTCTCGAGCCAGGCCTCATCGTCCCCCATTCTGTCTCTTTGCATTTCGTTTTTTCTGCCTAAGTTGAGTCTCTTGCATTTGTCCCTGTTGAACTTCATTTTGTTAGTTTTGGCCCATCATCTCTCTAATCTGTCAAGATCGTTTTGAATCCTGCTCCTGTCCTCTGGAGTCTTGGCTCTCCCTCCCAATTTGGTCCCGTCTGCAAACTTGATGATCCTGCCTTCTAACCCTTCATCTAAGTCATTAATGAAGATCCTGAGCAGGACCGGGCCCAGGACGGAACCCTGCGGATGGCACTCCACTTGTCACTTCTTTCCAGGATGAAGAGGAGGAAGCCTTGGGGAGAATCACCCTCTGGGTTCGTCCATTTAACCAATTCCAGATCCACCTCACCGTAGTTTTGCCTCGCCCACCTTGGACTAGTTTCCTTGCCAGAAGGTCATGGGGGACCTTGTCAAAGAAGGCCTTCCTGAAATCCAGACACGCTCACATCCACGGCATTCCCCGCATCTACCCAGCTTGTAACTCTATCGAAAAAAGAGATCAGATGAGTCTGGCATGACTTGTTTTTGATAAATCCATGTTGACTATTAGCGATGACCGCATTTGTTTCTAAGTGTTTGCAGACCACAGTCAGCCTGACATCAGGACCAGGAGCAGATCTTGAAGGAGGCAGTCTGTAATCCTTTAGGAAGAAATGTTGGGATCACAAAAAGTCAGCAGGGATTCCTCAAAAACAAGTAATGATAGACTCATCTCTTTTTTGATGGAGTTACAAGCTTGGTAGATGCAGGAAATTGCGTGGATGGAGCAGATCTTGAATCCAGGAAGGCCTTCAACTTCCTGGAGTCATCTATTCATCATGGAGGATGATATATATATATGTACCATGGACGATGGGACTTGCAATACCTGCACTCACTTCCTAAGACCATTACAACTACCAACAATGATGGATCAGGAACACAATTTACACAGAGAGCCCGCATGACCCACTCTACATCCTGGTGAGGTTTGGAAGAATTTGACAATGGATGATGGGACTTGCAGTCACTTCACTCACTTCCTGAGACCACTGAGACCCTCACCAATGACTGATCAAGACCAAACTTGGCACACAGTGTCCCCATGTCCCACTCTACATCCTGGTGCGGGTTGGAAGAATTTGACAATGGATGATGGGACTTGCAGTCACTTCACTCACTTCCTGAGACCACTGAGACCCTCACCAATGACTGATCAAGACCAAACATGGCACACAGTGTCCCCATGTCCCACTCTACATCCTGGTGCGGGTTGGAAGAATTTGACAATGGATGATGGGACTTGCAGTCACTTCACTCACTTCCTGAGACCACTGAGACCCTCACCAATGACTGATCAAGACCAAACTTGGCACACAGTGTCCCCATGACCCACTCTACATCCTGGTGCGGTTTGGAAGAATTTGACAATGGATGATGGGACTTGCAGTCACTTCACTCACTTCCTGAGACCACTGAGACCCTCACCAATGACTGATCAAGACCAAACTTGGCACACAGTGTCCCCATGACCCACTCTACATCCTGGTGCGGTTTGGAAGAATTTGACAATGGATGATGGGACTTGCAGTCACTTCACTCACTTCCTGAGACCACTGAGACCCTCACGCCAATGACTAATCAAGACCAAACTTGGCACACAGAGCCCCCATGACCCACTCTACATCCTGGTGCGGTTTGGAGGAGGATGGACCATGGATGATGGGACTTGCAGTACACCTGCACTCCCTTCCTGAGACCATTACAACTGCCAACAATGATGGATCAGGACCACAATTCACACAGAGAGCCCGCATGACCCACTCTACATCCTGGTGCGGTTTGGGAGAATTTGACAATGGATGATGGGACTTGCAGTCACTTCACTCACTTCCTGAGACCACTGAGACCCATGCCAATGACTCATCAAGACTAAACTTGGCACATGGAGCTTCAATGACCCACTCTACATCCTGGAGCAGTTTGGAGGACAGACCATGGATGATTGGGACTAGCAGTACCTTCACTCATTTCCAGAGACCGCTGAGACCCACACCAAACTGATCAAGGCCAAATTTGACACAAAAGACGACAATTCACACAGAGAGCCCGCATGACCCACTCTACATCCTGGTGCGGTTTGGAAGAATTTGACAATGGATGATGGGACTTGCAGTCACTTCACTCACTTCCTGAGACCACTGAGACCCTCACCAATGACTGATCAAGACCAAACTTGGCACACAGAGTCCCCATGACCCACTCTACATCCTGGTGCACTTTCGAGGAGGACAGACCATGGATGATGGGACTTCAAGTACCTCCACTCCCTTCCCAAGACTGCTGCAACCCTCATCTAATGTCCGATCAAAACCAAACTTGGCACACAGAGCCCCCATGACCCACTCTAGAGGAGGAACCATTGCGGAGAAACACCTTTTGGGTTCCGTTGCTCCAACAAGGACAGGTCTACCTGATGGTAGCCTTGCCTGGCCCACATTGGACTAGTTTTGACTAGTTAGCCCACATTGGACTAGTTTGCTTGCAAGGTCCCTTCGTTTGGCTGCTCCACACGGTACTTACACGCAGAGTCCGAAAGTGCCGTGTGTGAGGATCGACGGGAACTGGGCGAGGAGGCGGAGAGCCTTTCGCAGCTGGGCTCCTGGTTGGGAGCGCACTGGCGGATGTCGATGTAACTCCCGTGACTCTGGAAAGAAGCCAAGCAAGCATTGCATTATTTATGTATTTATTTATTTACGACATTTATATGCCGCTCTTCGCACCCCGAAGGGGACTCAGAGTGGCTTACGAGATATATATATATATATATATATATATATATATATATAATATATATATATAAATGCTCTGTACATAATGAGTACCTTAAAAACAAAAGAACCAATGAACGAAATCACACCAAATTTGGCAACAAAACGTCTCACACCACAAGGAGTGACCATCACTCAAAAATTATGATTTCGTCATTTGGGAGTTGTAGTTGCTGGGATTTATAGTTCACCTCCAATCAAAGAGCATTCTGAACTCCATCAACGATGGAATTGAACCAAACTTGGCACACAGAACTCCCATGACCAACAGAAAATACTGGAAGGGTTTGGTGGGCATTGACTTTGAGCTTTGGGAGTTGTAGTTCACGTACATCCAGAGAGCACTGTGGACTCAAACAATGATGGATCTGGACCAAATTTGCCACGAATATTCCATATGCCCAAATATGAACACAGATGGAGTTTGGGGGAAAGAAACCTTGACATTTGGGAGTTGTAGTTACTGGGATTTATAGTTCACTTACAATCAAAGAGCATTCTGAACCCCACCAATGAAAGATTTGGGCCAAACTTCCCACACAGAAAATACTATTTTCTGATGGTCTTTGGCGACCCCTCTGACACCCCCTTGCGACCCCCCCGAGGGGTCCCGACCCCCAGGTTGAGAAACACTGAGTTGACCCAATAACTGCAAAGCAAGGAAAGCCATCTAACTGCAAAGGCATAGAACTTTGTTTTTGGAGTTGTAGTTCACCTACATCCAGAGATCACTGTGGACTCAAACAATAATGGATCTGGACCAAACGCTACAGGAATACTCAATATGCACAAATGTGAACACTGGTGGAGTTTGGGGCAAATAGAATCTTGACATTTGGGAGTTGCAGTTGCAGGGATTTATAGTTCACCTACAATCAAAGAGCATCTGAACCCCACCAAGGATGGAATTGAACCAAACTTGGCACACAGGACTCCCCTGACCAACAGAAAATACTGGAAGGGTTTGGTGGGCAGTGTCCTTTGGTTTTGGAGTTGTAGTTCACCTACATCCAGAGATCACTGTGGACTCAAACAATGATGGATCTGGACCAAACTCTACACGAATACTCAGTATGCCCAAATGTGAACACTGGTGGAGTTTGGGGCAAATACAATCTTGACATTTGGGAGTCGTAGTTGCTGGGATTTATAGTTCACCTACAATAACAGAGCATTCTGAACCCCACCAACAATAGAATTGGGCCAAACCTCCCACACAGAACCCCCATGTGGGCCAAAGCAATGCGTGGCAGGGGACGGCTAGTAATAAAATAATAATAATAATAATAATAATAATAATAATAATAATAATAAATCAGTGGAGAACTACAGAGACTATTCTGGAGAAAGGCTGAAGAAGCTGCAAAAAGTTTTTGTCAACAGTTTTGCATTTCTTCTGCCACTTTTGCATCTTGATATGAAAACACTGCCAGTGGTTTATTTTTGACACGTTAACTGAGTTGACCCTGTTAACTGGGCAGCCGTGACGAGGCCGGATTGATTATTTCAGAAGGCAATGGAAAGTGTCGTCATGGCCACAGTCCTGCCATGACACCCAAAGAGCATGAGGCCGGGCGCTCATACGGAGGGAAAACAGATCAATGCACCATCGTCCGTCCCGCACTCTCAGTCTCGGATACAAACTGGTGAGTCAGCACAGAGGCCCCACAGGTGAAAGGGAAGCTTCCAGACATTTCATTTCACATATGGGGCAATATGATGATGCTGCCAAGGTGATGCATGCCATATGCCAGCAAATATGGAAAACACAAGAATGGCCATCAGACTGGAAAAAATCAACTTCTATCCCCATACCAAAAAAGGGAAATGCAAAAGACTGCTCCAACTTCCGTACAGTGGCCCTTATTTCTCCTCATGCCAGGAAGGTAATGCTCAAGATCCTGCAAGGAAGAAGACTCCAGCAATACATGGAGAGAGAGTGGCCAGATGTTCAAGCTGGGTTCAGAAAAGGCAGAGGAACCAGAGACCAGATTGCCAATATCCGGATGCTGGAGAATGGAGAAAAGCAGGGAGTTTCAGAAAAACATCTATTTCTGCTTCATTGACTATTCTAAAGCCTTTGACTGTGTGGATCATAATAAATTGTGGCAAGTTCTTGGTGGGATGGGCATCCCAAGCCCCCTTCCCTCTCTCCTGAGGAATCTGTACAAGGACCAAGGAGCAACAGTCAGAACTGACCACGGAACACAGACTGGTTCAAGATTGGGAAAGGCGTACGGCAAGGCTGCATCCTCTCACCCAACCTTTTTAACTTGTATGCAGAACACATCATGCGAGGATGTGCGGGGCTTGAGGAATGCAAAGCTGGGGTGAAAATGGCTGGAAGAAACATTAACAACCTCAGATATGCAGATGACACCACTCTGATGGCCGAAAGCGAGGAGGAGCTGAGGAGCCTTCTAATCAAGGTGAAAGAAGAAAGCGCAAAAGCCGGGTTGCAGCTAAACGTCAAAAAAACCAAGATTATGGCAACAAGAATGATTGACAACTGGGAAATAGAGGGAGAAAACGTGGAGGCCGTGACAGGGTTTGTATTTCTAGGTGCAAAGATGAGTGCAGATGCAGACTGTGGCCAGGAAATCAGGAGACGCTTCCTTCTTGGGAGGAGAGCAATGTCCAGTCTCGATAAAATAGTAAAGAGTAGAGACATCAGACTGGCAACAAAGATCCATTGCCTAGTCAAAGCCATGGTATTCCCTGTAGTCACCTACGGATGTGAGAGCTGGACCTTAGGGAAGGCTGAGCGAAGGAAGAGATGCTTTTGAACTGTGGTGTTGGAGGAAAGTTCTGAGAGTGCCCTGGACTGCGAGAAGATCCAACCAGTCCATACTTCAGGAAATAAAGCCCGACTGCTCATTGGAGGGAAGGAGACTAGAGGCAAAGATGAAGTCCTTTGGCCACATCATGAGGAGACAGCAAAGCCTAGAGAAGGGAATGATGCTGGGGAAAGTGGAAGGCAAAAGGAAGAGGGGCCGACCAAGGGCAAGGTGGATGGACGGCATCCTTGAAGTGACTGGACTGACCTTGAAGGAGCTGGGGGTGGTGACGGCCGACAGGGAGCTCTGGCGTGGGCTGGTCCATGAGGTCATGAAGAGTCGGAGGCGACTGAACGAATGAACAACAATGGGGCAATATGGATATGTGTGGTTTGATAAGTGTTATTAAGTAGTTGTTCTCAGCAGACTGAAAGCCAAAACCAAGGTTACAATAACATCTGTTATAGAACTCCAGTATGCTGATGACAACGTCATCTGTGCGCATTCAGAAGAAGACCTACAAGACACTCTAAACACCTTCGCTGAAGCATACAAGAAGCTCGGCCTATCACTGAACATCGAGAAAACCAAAGTGCTGTTCCAGCGGTCACCAGCCAATCCCTCACTAATGCCAGAAATACAGCTTAATGGGGCAACATTAGAAAATGTTAACCATTTCACTCTGACCAAAAGGTCATGAGTTCAAAGCCAGCCCGGGTTGGAGTGGGTTTCCAACCAATTGTGTGTAGCCTGTTGTCGACCTTTGCAACCCAAAAGACAGTTGCATCTGTCAAGTAGGAAAATTAGGTTCCACCTTAAAAAGTAAGGTAAAGGTAAAAGTAGTCCCCTGACATTAAGTCCAGTCATATCTGACTCTGGGGTGTGGTGCTCATCTCCATTTCTAAGCCGAAGAGCCAGCGTTGTCCGTAGACACCTCCAAGGTCATGTGGCCGGCATGACTGCATGGAGCGCCGTTACCTTCCCGCCGGAGCAGTACCTATTGATCTACTCACATTTGCATGTTTTCGAACTGCTAGGTTGGCAGAAGCTAGGGCTGACAGTGGAAGCTCACGCCGCTCCCCGGAATCGAACCTGCGACCTTTCAATCAACAAGCTCAGCAGCTTACTGCTTTAACCCACTGCGCCATCGGGGGCACCCCTTAAAAAGTACCACCTTAAAAAGAAGACTCCAACAAAGCATTCCAGTGGGGAAGCATGCGGGGAATGCGGAAGTGCTTCATCAGCGTCGCAGATGGACGATGAAAGCGACAGCTCCCCTGGTGGCCAGAAAAAGTTAAATGGCCTCTGTGTATGTCTGTATATGTTTGTATGTCAAAAATTGGCATTGAATGTTTGCCATATATGTGTACGCTGTAATCCGCCCTGAGTCCCCTGCAGGGTGAGGAGAAGGGCGGAAGAGAAAAGCTGCAAATAAATAAATAAATAAATTTCCGCTCCCTTGGCAGCCCCCTCTCCACCAAAGTCAACATCGACACCGAAATACACCACCGCCTGAGCTCTGCGAGTGCAGCATTTTCCCGAATGAAGCAGAGAGTGTTTGAGGACCGGGACATCCGTAGGGAGACCAAGGGGCTTGCTTATAAAGCTATTGTCCTCCCAACCCTGCTATACGCCTGCGAGACGTGGACTGTCTACAGACATCACATGCAACTCCCGGAACGATTCCATCAGCGCTGCCTCTGGAAAATCCTGCAAATCTCTTGGGAAGACAGGCAGGGAAATGTCAGCATGCTGGAAGAAGAAGCAAAGACCACCAGCATTGAAGCGATGATCATCTGCCAATCACTCCACGTTGTCCAGATGCTCGACTACCATCTCCCAAAGCAGGTGCTCTACTCCGAACTCAAGAACGGAAAACGGAATGTTGGAGGACAGGAAAAGAGATTGAAAGATGGGCTCAAAGCCAACCTTCAAAACTCTGGCATAGACACTGAGAACTGGGAAGCCCTGGCCCTTGAGCGCTCCAGCTGGAGGTCAGCTGTGACCAGCAGTGCTGCAGAATTTGAAGAGGCACAAATGGAGAGCGAAAGAGAGAAACGTGCCAAGAGGAAGGCGCATCAAGCCAACCCCGACCGGGACCGCCTTCCGTCTGGAAACCGATGCCCTCACTGCGGGAGAAGATGCGGGTCAAGAAGAGGGCTCCACAGTCACCTATGGACACTAAAAATGTCGTGTTTTGCTGATGTGTTATTTCCAATGGTTTTGTATTGTACTTTTATTTTTTTTATTTTCCTTGTTTACTGCTGAGTTGATTTACTGATGTATGTATCGTCTGGCTTGGCCTCATGTAAGCCGCCCCGAGTCCTCCTGGGGAGATGGTGGCGGGGTATAAATAAAGCATTATTATTATTATTATTATTATTATTATTATTATTAAGTACCTTCAAGGACGAAGCTGCTAGTTCAACAGATGACTCTTCGAGGCCTAGATCCCGCCTTCTTTCCGCTCGGACCTCAGCATAACTGGAAGGGAAAAGGGAAAAGGAAAGGAGTTTGCAATGCAACAAATGCCAATGTCATTATGTTTTCTATTTGCATTCTCATTTCTTCATCTGAAGTGTCTACTACAGGTCCAGCATCCCCTGCCTTGAATCCCAAAATCCAAAGGGCACAGAAATTGTCCATCTGAGCGGCTGAGATAACTGATACCTTTGCTTTCTGATGCACCAAACATACAAAATTCTATATATATAGACCTTGACATTTGGGAGTTGTAGTTGCTGGGATTTACAGTTCACCTACAATCAAAGAGCATTCTTTTTATTTATCGTGTCAATGCAACCAGTCGATTATATTACATTTCTAACAGAAAAAAGGAAAAAAAACCAGAAAAATACAAAATTTGTGAGTTTGGAAGTTGATTAGATGTCCTTTGACCAGTCTCTGGCCCCTTGGAGTGCCTCTGGTGTTGCCGCAAGAAGGTCCTCCCTTGTGCATGTGGCAGGGCTCAGGGTGCATTGCAGCAGGTGGTCAGTGGTTTGCTCCTCTCCGCACTCGCATGTCGAGGATTCCACTTTGTGGCCCCATTTCTTGAGGTTGGCTCTGCATCTCGTGGTGCCAGAGCGCAGTCTGTTCAGCGCCTTCCAAGTCGCCCCGTCTTCTGTGTCTCTCATTTGGTATCAGCCATGGATTGAGGTTCTGGGTTTGAGCCTGCCACTTTTGGACTCTTGCTTGCTGGGGTGTTCCAGCGAGTGTCTCTGTAGATCTTAGAAAACTATGTCTTGATTTAAGTCGTTGACGTGCTGGCTGATACCCAAACAGGGATGAGCTGGAGATGTCTCTGCCTTGGTCCTTTCACTATTGGCTGCTACTTCCCAGCGGATGTCAGGTGGTGCAACACCAGCTAAGCAGTGTAATTTCTCCAGTGGTGTAGGGCGCAGACACCCCGTGATAATGTGGCATGTCTCATTAAGAGCCACATCCACTGTTTTAGTGTGGTGAGATGTGTTCCACACTGGGCATGCGTAGTCAGCAGCAGAGTAGCACAGCGCAAGGGCAGATGTCTTCACTGTGTCTGGTTGTGATCCCCAGGTTGTGCCAGTCAGCTTTCGTATGATATTGTTTCTAGCGCCCACTTTTTGCTTGATATTCAGGCAGTGCTTCTTGTAGGTCAGAGCACGGTCCAGAGTGACTCCCAGGTATTTGGGTGCGCTGCAATGCTCCAGTGGGATTCCTTCCCAGGTAATAATCCTCAGAGGTCGGGATGCTTGTCTGTTCTTAAGGTGAAAGGCACATGTCTGTGTTTTAGATGGATTAGGGATCAGCTGGTTTTCCCTGTAATAGGCAGTAAGAGCACCTAGAGCTTCGGAGAGCTTCTGTTCAACCATCTCAAAGCTCCCTGCTTGAGCGGTGATGGCACGTCATCAGCATAGATGAAACTCTCTGTCCCTTCTGGCAGTGGCTGGTCATTTGTGTAGATGTTAAACATGGATGGAGCAAGCACGCTCCCCTGAGGCAGGCCGTTCTTCTGTTTCCGCCATCTGCTTCTCTGGCCCTGGAACTCAACAAAAAAGCTCCTGTTCTGCAGCAGGTTTCCTATGAGGCGGGTGAGGTGGTCGTCCTTTGTGATACTATACATTTTTCTCAGGAGGAGGCGGTGGTTCACAGTATCATAGGCTGCTGACAGGTCTATGAAGACAGCTCCTGTGATCTGCTGCCTTTCAAAAAGAGCATTCTGAACTCCACCAATGATGGAATTGAAGCAAATATGGCATACAGGACTTCCATGACTAACAGAACACACTGGAAGGGTTTGGTGGGCATTGACCTTGAGTTTGGGAGTTGTAGTTCACCTACATCCAGAGAGCACTGTGGACTCAAACAATGATGGATCTGGACCAAACTTGACACGAAAATTCCATATGCATAAATATGAACACAGATGGAGTTTGGGGGAAATAGACCTTGGCATTTGGGTGTTGTAGTTACTGGGATTTATAGTTCACCTTCAATCAAGGAGCATTCTGAACCCCACCAATGACAGAATTGGGCCAAACTTCCCACACAGCACCCCCCGGCCATCCAGTCCAACTCCCTTCACCAGGTCAAGAAAACATAATCAAAGCCCTCCCCAGATAGGACCACCCAGCCATAAATATAGATAGATAGATATGATTCTCTCTCACACACACAGATATAGTATCATAGAGTTGAAAGAGACCCTTAAAGAAGGACAATGATATGTTGCATATTCCAGAGAAGGCAAACCAGACAGTCTCCACGTCAACACTGACAAAGAAACAACAAGAAATACTGTTTACCCAAATGCATAAAGAAATTACATATATTAGAAACCAATACTTTCTCATTACTTTATTTTCCAGATCACCAGACTGGGCCGGAGCAACGCCTGGCAGGGGACAGCTAGTGGTTTTATCTAAGCGAGTATCTCAGGGATCCGAAGGGGACGGTGTCCTTACCTGACCACCGTGTGGGTGCAGACAATAAATTCGGGCTTGGAGTTCCACTGATGGTAGGTGATGTAGTAGTGGGTTTGCAGCCATATCCACTGCTGCCCTTTGGTCAGGAATCGGTAGTAGCAAGACTTCCCTTTGCCAAACTGCATCACTGTGGACGTAGAAAGAACAACGGGTTTCGTTAAACACGTGGAACCTGGAAAGGGATTTCTTGGACTGCTCCTCCCAACGTCCCTCGTGGAAAATACCCTAAAATATATAGAAGAGCACCCAAAAACAAACAGGATACCTCTAGTTGAGAATGTAGAGGTTAGGAAAGCAAACATGCAGAGTCCAATCTTAAAAAAAAATCACAAAAGGTTTATTTACAACTAGCTGTATTTATTTATTTACTTATTTATTTACAGATTTTCTATTCAGCCCTTCTCCTCACCCCGCAGGGGACTCAGGGCGGATTACAGCGTACACATATATGGCCAACATTCAATACCAAGTTTTGACATACAAACATATACAGACATACACAGAGGCTATATAACTTTTTCTAACCACCAGGGGAGCTGTCGCTTTCCTCGTCCATCTGCGACGCTGATGAAGCACTTCCGCATTCCCCACATGCTTCCCCGCTGGAATTTTTTTTATGGCCTCATAAATCAGTTAATTTAGCCTCCCCACACTTTAAGGTGGTACCTAATTTTCCTACTTGACAGATGCAACTGTCTTTCGGGTTGCAAAGGTCGATAACAGGCTACACAATTGGTTGGAAACCCACTCCAACCCGGGCTGGCGTCGAACTCATGACCTTTTGGTCATCACACATTGCTCTGGCCAACCTTCCCTCCCTCCTTCTCTCCTTCCTTCTCTTCCTCTTCCCTTCCTTCCCCCCTTTTCTTTCCCTTCCTCTTTCTCTCCTTCCTTCCTTCTCTACCTATTCTTGTACTGCAACTCCCCACAGTCCTCCTACTCAATCTACCTACCTACCTACCTACCTACCTTTATCTAATCTATCTATCTTATCTATCTGGTTCATAGTTATTTTTCTGAGTATTTTTGTGAATATTTTTGTGTATATATTTTATGCAGATAATTTTGTGATTACTTTTGTGAATAGGTTCGTGGTTATTTTTGTGAATATTTTTGAGTATATATTTTATTGAATAGTTTCCTGATTTTTTGATGAATATTTTTGTGTATATATTTTATGTGGATATTTTTGTGATTATTTTTGTGAGTAGGTTCATGGTTATTTTTGTGAATATTTTTGTGTATGCATTTTACGTGAATATTTTAGTAAATAGTTTCCTGATTTTTTGTGAATATTTTTGTATATATATTTTATGCGGATATTTTCATGATTATTTTTGTGAATGTTTTTGTGAATATTTTTTGTATATATTTTATGTGAATATTTTAGTGAATAGTTTCCTGATTTTTTTGGTGAATATTTGTGTGTATATATTTTATGCGAATATTTTCATGATTATTTTTGTGAATTTTTTTGTGTATATATTTTATGCAAATATTTTAGTGAATAGTTTCCTGATTTTTCTGTGAATACTTTTTGTGTATTTTTTTTGTGTATATATTTTATGTGAATATTTTAGTGAATACTATCCTGATTTTTTTGCTGAATATTTTTGCGTATATATTTTATACGGATATTTTTGTGATTATTTTTGTGGATAGGTTCATGGTTATTTTTGTGAATATTTTTTGTTTATATATTTTATTCGAATATTTTCATGATTATTTTTGTGAATATTTTTGTGTATATATTTTATGTGACTATTTTAGTGAATAGGTTCCTGATTTTTCTATGAATATGTTTGTGAATATTTTTGTGTGTATATATTTTATGCAAATATTTTCATGATTATTTTTTGTGAATAATTTTGTGTATATATTTTATGTGAATATTTTAGTGAATACTTTCCTGATTTTTTTTGGTGAATATTTTTGTGTATATATTTTATGCGGATATTTTGGTGATTATTTTTGTGAATAGGTTCATGGTTATTTTTGTGAATATTTTTTGTGTATATATTTTATTTGAATATTTTCATGATTATTTTTTGTGAATGTTTTTGTGAATATATTTTATGTGAATATTTTCATGATTATTTTTGTGAATATTTTTGTGTATATATTTTATGTGAATATTTTAGTGAATAGTTTCCTGATTTTTTTGGTGAATATTTTTGTGTATATATTTTATGCGGATATTTTGGTGATTATTTTTGTGAATAGGTTCATGGTTATTTTTGTGAATATTTTTTGTGTATATATTTTATTTGAATATTTTCATGATTATTTTTTGTGAATGTTTTTGTGAATATTTTTGTATATATTTTATGTGAATATTTTCATGATTATTTTTGTGAATATTTTTGTGTATATATTTTATGTGAATATTTCAGTGAATAGTTTCCTGATTTTTTTTGGTGAATATTTTTGTGTATATATTTTATGTGAATATTTCATGATTATTTTTTGTGAATGTTTTTGTGAATATTTTTGTGTGTATATATATATATATTATGCGAATATTTTCATGATTATTTTTGTGTATATATTTTATGTGAGAAGGGAAGACTGAGAGGTGATGCAATTGCTATCTTGACATATCCGAAGGGATGTCGTGGAGAAGATGGGGCCAGATTGTTTCCTGCAGCTCCAGACTGTCGGACAAAGGACAATGGATTTGGTTCACAAAAGAGAGAGGAGATTTGACCTAAACATGAGGAAGAGTGCAAGAGACTACCTTGGAGGGAGGCCGGATTTGGAGATGCCCAAGGAGAGCGAGCTCAAAGGGAAGCAAACTGCAAAACTTGGCAGGGAGTTAAATATGCCTCTTAATCTGGTTAATGAGAACATCCAGCACACGGTGTAATAGGTCATGCAATGGAGGCTCTGCCAAGCGCTTGCTGGGGTGAGCTTTGCAGAAGAGATCACTTTAATTCTTGCTCCTTTCGCCCCATCTCGATGGAGGTTGAAGGTGGAAATCAAAGGCAACCAAGCCTTGGTGGGTTGCCCTAGTTACCATCCCCGAGAGCCGGAGAAAGAGAGCTTCTTTGTGTAATCCCAAAACGATGGATGAAGGAGAGAGAAAGAAGATGGAGGAGGAGGAGGAG
>NW_026844478.1:36328902-36359362 GCF_025583915.1 Anolis sagrei ordinatus | reverse complement strand
AATTGCCATTAAACTCCTTTTGTTAACCCTTAAGCGGCTGTTTCGCCTCGTTGGTCTGCCTGGGTCTTGACACTCAATCCATTTTCCTAGTTTTTTGTCGTAAAATTAGGTGCCTCGGCTTATATTTGGGTCGGCTTATACTCGAGTATATACAGTATATTAAAACAAAACAAACACCCAAACCTTTAAATATCGGTTTTGGCTTCACGGTGAGAATGAAAGGCAAAGTGAAATTGCTTTCCTAAGTGTTTTTTGCATGTCAGTAGAGGTTTGCATCAACGATTTAAATTAAGTAGCTCTTTAAATAAACCGAAGCCCATGGCAACAAGGAGTAAAATCACTTACAGTGCTCGTGGCACCGAGCGAGGAGCTCCAAGTCGTCGGCGTGATAATAGTCGTACCCAGATGTCCCAAGCACCTCGAACGGCAAATATCCTATAATAGGCGGCGCCCTGGAATCAAAGAAAGAAGCAATGAATACAAAGCGTGGTGTCATTTCATGTCGAGAGTCCTTTGGCATGGAAAAATAATACGCTTTTTCAAAATCAAACTCCGCAAAAACCAATTTACCCAGATCCGACACAGTATATTGATACCATATATATAGCTTCACTTTCACTTCACTTCACTACAAGAAGCACTGCCTGAACATCAAGCAAAAAGTGGGCGCTAGAAACAATATCATACGAAAGCTGACTGGCACAACCTGGGGATCACAACCAGACACAGTGAAGGCATCTGCCCTTGCGCTATGCTACTCTGCTGCTGAGTACGCATGCCCAGTGTGGAACACATCTCACCACGCTAAAACAGTGGATGTGGCTCTTAATGAGACATGGAGTGTCTGCGCCCCACACCACGGGAGAAATTACACTGTTTAGCCGGTATTGCACCACCTGACATCCACCGGGAAGTAGCAGCCAATAGTGAAAGGACCAAGGCAGAGACATCTCTGACTCATCCTCTGTTTGGGTATCAGCCAGCATGTCAATGACTTAAATCAAGAAATATTTTTCTAAGATCTACAGAGACACTCGCTGGAACACCTCAGCAAATGAGAGTCCAAAAGTGGCAGGCTCAAACCCAGAACCTCAACCAATGGCTGATACTATGATAGATAAAGGGACCTTTAATACTGTCAGGGGACAAATATATCACTTCCCACCTGCTGACACCACTTGAAAGGATCATAGTTACTAATCCTACAACTGGACACCAATTTAAAGGAATTTAATTCTTGGCACGGAGTGTTTATATATATATATATATGAGGTAACATGTGTACTCTGGTAGATTTGCTGCCACCACCTAAAATACTTTAGGATATTAAAGATGATTCCCTGAGGTAAACTTCTTCCTGCCACCCAGCTCTCCCTTAGCTCCCTGAGATGACGGTGATGTTAAGATGTTACCCAGTATTGAACCACCTGACATCCGCGGGGAAGTAGCAGCCAATAGTGAAAGGACCAAGGCAGTGACATCTCCAGCTCATCCCGTTTGGGTATCAGCCAGCACGTCAACGACTTAAATCAAGACATAGTTTTCTAAGATCTACAGAGACACTCTCTGGAACACCTCAGCAAGCGAGAGTCCAAAAGTGGCAGGCTCAAACCCAGAACCTCGGCTGATACCAAATGAGAGACTCCCCCTGGGCACACAGAAGACTGGGCGACTTGGAAGGCGCTGAACAGACTGCGCTCTGGCACCACGAGATGCAGAGCCAACCTTAAGAAATGGGGCCACAAAGTGGAATCCACGACATGCGAGTGTGGAGAAGAGCAAACCACTGACCACCTGCTGCAATGCAACCTGAGCCCTGCCACATGCACCATGGAGGACCTTCTTGCGGCAACACCAGAGGCACTCCAAGGGGCCAGAGACTGGTCAAAGGACATTTAATCAACTACCAAGTTTGCAAAATTTGTGTTTTTTATCTGTTTGTTTGTTTTGTTCTGTTAGAAATGTAATACAATGGTCTGGTTGCCCTGACACGATAAATAAATAAATAAATAAATAAGGGTACTCATTACATACAGAGCATTTAGATAGATCAGTGGTTCTTAACCTTCCTAATGCCGTGACCCCTTAATACAGTCCCTCATGTTGTGGTGACCCCCAACCATAATATTGTTTTCGTTGCTACTTCATAACAGTCATTTTACTACTGTTATAAATCATAATGTAAATATCTGATATGCAGGATGTATTTTCATTCACTGGACCAAACTGGGCACAAATACCCAATACACCCAAATGTGAATGGTAGTGGGGTTGGGGGAGGACTGATTTTGTAATTTGGGAGTTGTAGTTGCTGGGATTTATAGTTCACTTATAATCAAAGAGCATTCTGAACTCCACCAGTGATGGATTTGAACCAAACTTGGCTCCCATGACCAATGGAAAACACTGGAAGGGTTTGATGGGCATTGACCTTGAGTTTGAGAGTTGTAGTTCACCTATATCCAGAGAGCACTGTGGACTCATGCAATGGTGGATCTGGACCAAACTTGGCATGAATACTCAATATGCCCAAATGTGAACACTGGTGGAGTTTGGGGAAAATAGACCTAGACATTTGGGAGTTGTAGTTGCTGGGATTTATAGTTCAGGTACAATCAAAGAGCATTCTGAACTCCACCAACGATAGAATTTGGCTCAAACTTCCCACATGGAATCTCCATGACCATCAGAAAATACTGTGTTTTCTTATTTATTTATTTATTTATTTATTTATTTATTTATTTACTCCATTTGTATACCGCATTTATCAGCCTGGAGCGGCGACTCAATGCGGTTTACAGTAAAAATAAACAGTGAACAATAAATAAGACGCACATCGACAAACAATACACATAATCATCAACGCCTACTTAGAATCAGATCCCGTTCTCATAGTCCTTAATTCAATCCTTGTTCAATGCCGTCATTATTGGGGTGGTTGTTACTGCATAGCTAACCGAATGCCTGCTCATAGAGCCACGTCTTAACCCTCCTTCGAAACACCAGCAACGAAGGGGCCTGCCTGATGTCCACTGGTAACGCATTCCATAGCCGAGGGGCCACTACCGAGAAGGCCCTGTCTCTCGTGCCCGCCAACCGCACTTGTGACGCTGGCGGGACCGAGAGCAGGGCCTCCCCGGACGATCTTAACGCCCTTGCGGTCTTTGGCGACCCCTCTGACACCCCCTTGCGACCCCCTCAGGGGTCCCGACCCCCAGGTTGAGAAACACTGAGATAGATAGATAGATAGATAGATAGATAGATAGATAGACACACACACATGCACACACATACACATGCATGCATGCTTCCCAACAGTAATGTCAACACGAGGAGGCATATGAGCCATGCCATTTGGGAAGCATTCCTCCTCTTCAGCTGATTCATGCCCAGGATATTGGTCACTTCCTGTGCTGCTCTGAACGGGATCTTTTTGTCTAGATGTCCAAGTCGGAAATGGGTGACTCAGCCGAGGATGAAAGGCTTCGATTTTTAAAGTGCTCGAAGAGGCAGCGCAAAAAGCCTTGCAAAATTGCAGGGAAAGAACATTAGACGAGGTACAAATTCAATGAGTGCGAGACATTTTACAGGAGATCCAGAAAAGTGCGACAGTTCCTCATGTTGTCGTGACCCCCAACCATAACCGTTGCTACTTCACAACTGTAATTTTGCTCCTGTTATGAATCGTAATGTAAATATCTGATAGGAGGATGTATTTTCATTCACTGGACCAAATTTGTCACAAATACCCAATACATCCAAATTTGAAGACTGGTGGGGTTGTGGGGGATTGGTTTTGTCATTTGGGAGTTGTAGTTATTATTAACTAGCTTGGGGACCCGGCACTGCCCGGGTAATTTGAGAAAGGCATTGTGTGCCAAGGTTGGTCTTTATCAGTTATTTATGTGGCTCGCAGTGCTCTCAGGAAGTTAGTGAAGGTACTGCGAGTCCCATCGTCCATGGTCCATCCTCCTCCAAACAGCAGCAGGATGTAGAGTGGGTCATGTGGGTTCTGTGTGCCAAGTTTGGTTTGGATCAGTCATTGGATGAGGGTCACTGTGGTTTCAGGAAGTGAGTGAAGGTACTGCAAGTCCCATCATCCATTGTCCGTCCTCCTCCAAACAGCACCAGGATGTAGAGTGGGTCATGGGGGCTCTGTGTGCCAAGTTTGGTCTTGATCAGTCATTGGATGAGTGTCACAGCAGTCTCAGGAAGCAAGTGGAGGTACTTGAAATCCCATCATCTGTGGTCTATCCTCCTCCAAACCCCACTAAGAGTGGGTCATGGAGGCTCTGTGTGCCAAGTTTGGTCTTGATCAGTCATTGGATGAGTGTCACAGCAGTCTCAGGAAGCAAGTGGAGGTACTTGAAATCCCATCATCTGTGGTCTATCCTCCTCCAAACCCCACTAAGAGTGGGTCATGGAGGCTCTGTGTGCCAAGTTTGGTCTTGATCAGTCATTGGATGAGTGTCACAGCAGTCTCAGGAAGCAAGTGGAGGTACTTGAAATCCCATCATCCGTAGTCCATCCTCCTCAAAACTGCACCAGGATGTAGAGTGGGTCATGGGGGCTCTGTGTGCCAAGTTTGGTCTTGATCAGTCATTGGCGAGGGTCTCAGTGGTCTCAGGAAGTGAGTGAAGTGACTGCAAGTCCCATCATCCATTGTCTATCCTCCTCCAAACCCCACCAAGAGTGGGTCATGGAGGCTCTGTGTGCCAAGTTTGGTCTTGATCAGTCATTGGATGAGTGTCACAGCAGTCTCAGGAAGCAAGTGGAGGTACTTGAAATCCCATCATCCGTAGTCCATCCTCCTCAAAACTGCACCAGGATGTAGAGTGGGTCATGGGGGCTCTGTGTGCCAAGTTTGGTCTTGATGGGTCAGTGCTGCTCGTGCTATTGGATCTCACAGCAGCATTTGACACAGTCGACCACAATCTCTTGACCCACCGCCTTGCTGTTGCTGGAATCAGGGGGAGAGCTTTAAACTGGCTCCCCTCCTTTCTTCACAACCGTGGACAGCGAGTGGAGAGGGGAGGCCTGGTCTCTGAGAGGTCCCCTCTCTCTCTCTTGTGGGGTTCCTCCTCAGGGGGCCATTCTCTCCCCTCTCTTGTTTAACATCTCTATGCGACCACTTGCTCAGCTGGTTCGAGGTTTTGGGCTTGAGTGTTACCAGTACGCTGATGACACTCAGCTTGTGCTGAAGATGGAAGGCCGACCGGACTCTGTACCCGATTGTTTCCATCAGTGCCTCGAGGCCGTGACTGGATGGCTGCGTGCCAGCAGGTTGAGGGTGAATCCAGCAAAGACGGAGATCCTATGGCTGGGTCGAACCGGGCAGTGGGGATATCCAGCTGCCTACCCTGGATGGCAAGGCGCTACGCCCGTCATCGTTGGTCAAGAGTCTGGGAGTCCTTTTGGACCCTCTGCTGACGATGGAGGCCCAGGTCTCCGCCGTGAGCAGAACCGCCTTCTTTCACCTGCGGCAGGCTAGACGGCTGGCCCCCTCCCTGTCCAGGGACGACCTAGCTACGGTGATCCAGGCCACGGTCATCTCAAGACTGGACTACTGTAACGCCCTCTACATTGGCCTTCCTCTGTCGGTGATCCGGAAGCTCAAGTTGGTACAAAACGCAGCTGCTCGGCTTCTTGCGGGAATTCCGATGAGATGCCACATCACCCCAATCTTCCTGCAGCTGCATTGGTTACCCATTGAGCACCGGATCACTTTCAAAGGGATGGGACTCACCTTGAAGGCCTTGCATGGTCTGGGGCCGATGTACCTGAGGGACCGCCTCACCCCCTCCCAACCCCAGAGATCCCTCCGTTCTGCGGACCAAGATTTGTTGGCACAGGGTAAGGCAAGTCTGTATTAAATTATGAAACTGGCCAGCAATTTATGCAACTTTAAAAATGTATTGCGCATAGACTTGCAAAATACGATGCAAGGAGCGAAGCGGGTGCCCTACTTCAGGGCTTCCCAAAGACGGCTGTTTGGCTTCTGCAGAAGGAAGGAAGGAAGGAAGGAAGGAAGGAAGGAAGGAAGGAAGGAAGGAGGAAGGAGGGAAGGGAAGGGAGGAAGAAGGAAGGAAGGAAGGAGGGAAGGGAAGGGAGGGAGGGAGGGAGGGAGGGAGGGAGGGAAGGAAGGAAGTAGGGAAGGAAGGAAGGAAGGAAGGAAGGAAGGAAGGAAGGAAGGAAGGAGGAGAGGGAAGGGAGGGAGGGAGGGAAAGAAGGAAGGAAGGAAGGAAGGAGGGAAGGGAGGGAGGGAGGGAGGGAGGAGGGAGGGAGGGAGGAGGAGGAAGGAAGGAAGAGGAAGGAAGGAGGAAGGAAGGAAGGAAGGAAGGAAGGAAGGAAGGAGGAAGGAAGGAAAGCAGGAAGGAAGGAAGGAAGGAAGGAAGGAAGGAAGGGAAGGGAAGGAGGAAGGAAGGAAGAAGGAGGAAGGAAGAAGGAGGGAAGGAAGGAAGGAAGGAAGAAGGAAGAAGGAAGGAAGGAAGGAAGGAAGGAAGGAAGGGATGGAAGGAAGGAAAGAAGGAAGGAAGGAAGGAAGAAAGGAAGAAAGGAAGAAAGGAAGAGGAAGGAAGGAAGGAAGGAAGGAAGGAGGAAGGAAGGAAGGAAGGAAGGAGGAGGAAGGAAGGAAGGGAGGAAGGGAGGGAGGGGGGAGGGAGGAAGGAAGAGGGAAGGAAGGAAGGAAGGAAGGAAGGAAGGAAGGAAGGAAGGGAAGGAAGAAGGAAAGAGAGAAGGGGGGAGGGAGGAGAAGGAAGAGAAGGAAGGAAGGAAGGAAGGAAGGAAGAAGAAGGAAGGAAGGAGGGAAGGAGGGAAGGAGGGAGGGAAGGAGGGAGGGAGGGAGAGAATCATAGAATCAAAGAGTTGGAAGAGACCTCCTGGGCCATCCAGTCCAACCCCATTCTGCCAAGAAGCAGGAATATTGCATTCCAATCACCCCTGACAGATGGCCATCCAGCCTCTGTTTAAAAGCTTCCAAAGAAGGAGCCTCCACCACACTCTGGGGCAGAGAGTTCCACTGCTGAACGGCTCTCACAGTCAGGAAGTTCTTCCTCATGTTCAGATGGAATCTCCTCTCTTGTAGTTTGAAGCCATTGTTCCATTGCGTCCTAGTCTCCAGGGAAGCAGAAAGGAAGCTTGCTCCCTCCTCCCCCCTGTGGCTTCCTCTCACATATTTATACATGGCTATGATGTCTCCTCTCATCCTTCTCTTTTTCAGGCTCAACATGCCCAGCTCCTTAAGCCGCTCCTCACAGGGCTTGTTCTCCAGACCCTTGATTATTTGAGTTGCCCTCCTCTGGACACATTCCAGCTTAGAGTCAAGATCTCTCTTGAATTGTGGTGCCCAGAATTGGACACAGAATTCCAGGTAAAGCGGTCTAACCAAAGCGGAATAGAGCATGGGGAGCAGGACTTCCCTAGATCTAGACGCTGGGCTCCTCTTGATGCAGGACAAAATCCCATTGGCTTTTTTTGCCGCCACATCACATTCCTGGCTCATGTTCGCCTTCCTCCCCACGAGGACTCCAAGATCTTTTCCACACGTCCTGCTCTCGAGCCAGGCCTCATCGTCCCCCATTCTGTCTCTTTGCATTTCGTTTTTTTCTGCCTAAGTGGAGTCTCTTGCATTTGTCCCCATTGAACTTCATTCTGTTACTTTTAGCCCATCATCTCTCTCATCTGTCAAAATCGTTTTGAATCCTGCTCCTGTCCTCTGGAGTATTGGCTCTCTCTCCCAATACATCCATACTAATGAAATGTATGCAACCCAACATATATATATGAATTATAACTTAACAAACTAAAATTAAATAAAAAGCACCGCCTGCTATAACAGACATAAGACAAAATATCAAAGGGAAACAATAATTTGAGGCACATGCAGTGCAGGCTGAGCTAGGCCAATGTCTCTCCTCTTCTCAGCAATACTCCCAAGTTTTGCAGGCGCTCTCCGCGGTGCTGAATCCCACCCCTGATGGGATTCCCATTGCAAGCTCCGGCCTTGAAGACAGCCAAACCATGCCTTGCCCTGAAAACAATGCAGACCTTTTCCCCCTCCATGGATTTAACAAGCAACAATCAATCGCAAAGGCCCAGACGGCGTGACTAATACGCAAAGCAATGCCTCCGACGACAGCGAGAGGCTGAGAGTGTGAGTGGCTTCACACTCCCGTCTCAAGATAGGATTTCCTGTGACATTTTCCCCGTTTAAAATAGCAACATGATTGTTTCCACAATACATTTTTTTCCAGGACGCTGCGTACAATCCGCGTCTCTCCTAAGGTCCTCGTTTTCAGAGTCAAGTAGAATCATAGATTCATAGAATCATAGAATCAAAGAGTTGGAAGAGACCTCATGGGCCATCCAGTCCAACCCCATTCTGCCAAGAAGCAGGAATATTGCATTCAAATCACCCCTGACAGATGGCCATCCAGCCTCTGTTTAAAAGCTTCCAAAGAAGGAGCCTCCACCACACTCCGGGCAGAGAGTTCCACTGCTGAACGGCTCTCACAGTCAGGAAGTTCTTCCTAATGTTCAGATGGAATCTCCTCTCTTGTAGTTTGAAGCCATTGTTCCCTGGCGTCCTAGTCTCCAAGGAAGCAGAAAACAAGCTTGCTCCCTCCTCCCTGTGGCTTCCTCTCACATATTTATACATGGTTATCATATCTCCTCCCAGCCTTCTCTTCTTCAGGCTAAACATGCCCAGCTCCTTAAGCCGCTCCTCATAGGGCTTGTTCTCCAGACCCTTGATCATTTTAGTCGCCCTCCTCTGGACACATTCCAGCTTGTCATTTCTCTCACATATTTATACATGGCTATCATATCTCCTCTCAGCCTTCTCTTCTTCAAGCTAAACATGCCCAGCTCTTAAGCCGCTCCTCATAGGGCTTGTTCTCCAGACCCTTGATCATTTTAGTCGCCCTCCTCTGGACACATTCCAGCTTGTCAATATCTCTCTTGAATTGTGGTGCCCAGAATTGGACACAATATTCCAGGTGGTCTAACCAAAGCAGAATAGAGCATGGGGAGCATGACTTCCTTAGATCTAGACACTATGCTCCTATTGATGCAGGCCAAAATCCCATTGGCTTTTTTTGACGCCACATCACAGAGGTGAGACCTCACCTCTGAGGATGCTTGCCATAGATGCAGGCGAAACGTCAGGAGAAATGCCTCTAGAACATGGCCCTATAGCCTGAAAAAACCCACAAGAACTATTTGAAAATGCCTGCATCTTCTACGTCGCTTTATACCGGGTTGCTTTATACTACATCGCTTTATACCGGGATTGTGGCGCAGCAGGCTGAGTGTCAGCTGCATTAAGATCACTCTGACCAAAAGGTCATGAGTTCGAAGCCAGCCCGGGTTGGAGTGGGTTTCCAACCAATTGTGTAGCCTGTTGTCGACCTTTGCAACCCGAAAGACAGTTGCATCTGTCAAGTAGGAAAATTAAGGTACCACCTTAAAGTGTGGGGAGGCTAAATTAACTGATTTATGAGGCCATAAAGAAGACTCCAGCAAAGCATTCCAGCAGGGAAGCATGCGGGGAATGCGGAAGTGCTTCATCAGCGTTGCATGGGTGAATAGAGCTTATTAGGTGAAAGAGATGTTGGAAATCCTGAAAATGCAAGCTTAAGAAAGAGGTTTGTCCTTTGGCCTCCCAATTTGGTGTCGTCTGCAAACTTGATGATCATGGAGATTCCACCTGAACATGAGGAAAAAATTCCTGACTGTGAGAGCCATTCAGCAGTGGAACTCTCTGCCCCGGAGTGTGGTGGAGGCTCCTTCTTTGGAAGCTTTGAAGCAGAGGCTGGATGGCCATCTGTCAGGGGTGATTTGAATGCAATATTCCTGCTTCTTAGCAGAATGGGGTTGGACTGGATGGCCCAGGAGGTCACTTCCAACTCTTTGATTCTATGATTCTATGGTCAGGAGACTCCAAAGACATTGCAGGTTATGGTGAACACCATGAACATGTCCAAGAGCCATGCCAAGGCCCTCCACAAAAAACCAAACTGCCCACCACCCAAGGGAAGGCCTAGGAGGTCTCTTCCAACTCTAGGATTCTATGAAACTATGATTCTATGATTCCCAAACTACATTTCCCAGAGTTCTGTGCTTCCTCTATCTCTTTCCCACAGAACTCTGCTTCCTCCCTGCAGCCTTTTTGGCTTTGCTTTGGCAGCCTTTTTGGCCCATGAGGTCTCTTCCAACTCTTTGATTCTATGATTCTATGCCTTGGTGCACAAGTCTTAGTTGTGCAAACACCCCCCTGGTCACCACCGAAACCTGAGGTTCCAGGCTCAGTGATGAGTCCAGGAGGACCCCAAGCTGCAAACCTGTGCTTTCAAGGGGAGTGTAACCCCATCCAGTGCATCCGATACCTTGCTCGGCCTTGCGACTGACCAGGAAGACCTCTGTCTTGTCTGGATTCAACTTGTTCACCCTCATCCAGCTCGACACAGCGGACAAAAACCTAAACATCCTCCTTAGTAGCGGGTGAAAAGGAGTAGTAGAGTTGGACGTCATCTGCGTATAGATGATACCAAACTCCAAAACTCCAGATGATCTCACGCAACGGCTTCATGTAGATGTTAAACAACATGGAGGGACAGTACCGAACTATCTTGAGTGCGACAAAGAGACTGAAGGTCTAGAGAAGAAAAGAAGAGTTTCTCTGGACTTCGGTTTGGTTTGTTTTAACACGTGAAGCAGAACCAAAGACAGTGATGTCTACGCCTCTCGTCAATAACAAAAGCGACAACTATGTTTGCCTTCCCAACGATCACAACATTTCTGCTGGGCCTATAAACTACCAAAGTCAATGTTGTCAAGCTTTCATCACAAAGCAGGAGGAAGGACCGTTTTAGAGGTCAACGAGCGTTCCGTCCTCATATATTGTAATTGCTCCGTTTCCACTTTTAGCTTTAATGAAACTCAAAGTAAACCTTCTAAAGCAGACAAACATGACCCAGAATGAATTGTAGATTTGAGAGATGAAAACCTTCCCATAAGGAGGCCATGTAGGAGATAGATCGATCGATCACTTAGTTGCCCTCCCACTGCATATAACCATTGGAGCCCAATAAGCCACGTTGCTAAGGGAATATATAAAGCAACACTCATCTCTATAGAATGATTAAGACGATTAATGATTAAGATGATTAAGACGATCATTGCCATGCCTTTCATTATGAATCCATCATCATTGTTATGACCCGTGTCTGATCCCACAGCAAGCTGGCTTCAGGAAAGGCAGAAGCTGCACATTGCAAGTGCTGAACCTGACTCAACACATAGAAGGTGGCTTTGAAAGGCAGCAGATCAAAGGAGCTCTCTTCATAGACCTGTCAGCAGCTTATGATACTGTGAACCACCGCCTCCTCCTGAGAAAAATGTATAGTATCACAAAGGACGACCACCTCACCTGCCTCATAGGAAACCTGCTACAAAACAGGAGCTTTTTTGTTGAGTTCCAGGGCCAGAGAAGCAGATGGCGGAAACAGAAGAACGGCCTGCCTCAGGGGAGCGTGCTTGCTCCATCCATGTCCAACATCTACACAAATGACCAGCCACTGCCAGAAGGGACAGAGAGCTTCATCTATGCTGATGACCGTGCCATTACTGCTCAAGCAGGGAGCTTTGAGATGGTAGAACAGAAGCTCTCTGAAGCTCTAGGCGCTCTTACTGCCTATTACAGGGAAAACCAGCTGATCCCTAATCCATCTAAAACATGTGCTTTTCATCTCGAGAACAGACAAGCATCCCGAGCTCTGAGGATTATTACCTGGGAAGGAATCCCACTGGAGCATTGCAGCGCACTCAAATACCTGGGAGTCACTCTGGACTGTGCTCTTACCTACAAGAAGCACTGCCTGAACATCAAGCAAAAAGTAGGCACTAGAAACAATATCAAATGAAAGCTGACTGGCACAACCTGGGGGTCACAACCAGACACAGTGAAGACGTCTGCCCTTGCACTATGCTACTCTGCTGCTGAGTACGCATGCCCAGTGTGGAACATATCTCACCACGCTCAAACAGTGGATGTGGCTCTTAATGAGACATGCCGCATTATCACGGGGTGTCTGCGCCCTACACCACTGGAGAAATTACACTGCTTAGCTGGTATTGCACCACCTGACATCCGCCGGGAAGTAGCAGCCAATAGTGAAAGGACCAAGGCAGAGACATCTCCAACCCATCCTCTGTTTGGGTATTAGCCAGCACGCCAGAGCCTTACATCTAAGATCTACAGAGACACTCGCTGGAACACCTCAGCAAGTGAGAGTCCAAAAGTGGCAGGCTCAAACCCAGAATCTCAATCAATGGCTGATACCAAATGAGAGACTCTCCCCTGGGCACACAGAAAACTGGGCAACTTGGAAGGTGCTGAACAAACTGCACTCTGGCACCACGAGATGCAGAGCCAATCTTCAGAAATGGGGCCACAAAGTGGAATCCACGACATGCGAGTGTGGAGAGGAGCAAACCACTGACTGCCTGCTGCGATGCACCCTGAGCCCTGATACATGCACAAGGGAGGACCTCCTTGAGGCAACACCAGAGGCACTCCAAGGGGCTAGAGACTGCTCAAAGGACATTTAATCAACTACCAAGTTTGCAAAATTTGTGTTTTCGGGTTTTTATTAATCTGTTTGTTTGTTTTGTTCTGTTCGAAATGTAACATAATGGTCTGGTTGCTGATGACACGATAAATAAATAAATAAATATTTATATTACATGTAATATTACTAATAATATTACAATATTATGCTATAGTACAATATAGTGATATATAATACTGATATTGTACTATGCTAATAATATAATATATTGTATGTATATATATCTTGTAAGCCACTCTGAGTCGTCTTCAGGGTGGGAAGGGTGGCATATAAGTTTTGCAAATAAATAAATAAATACATAAATAATAGAGATAAGGAGTGGAAAAGCAGGTGCATGAGAAATGATGTTATGGGAGGGTCAGACGCCTTTTAAAGTGGTTCCTACTGGTACAATCCTTTGTGAGAGCAATGTTATTTTCAGGTGAACAGATCTCGGTTTTTGGTCCTATATTCTTGGAATTCGTGTATCCAAGTGTCTAAGTGTGTTCTTGCTTCTAGTTCATGTGTGGCATAGGTTGACTGCCCTGGATTCATGCTCTCTCGATTATGGATATATTTGTGGCTTGACTCTGTAGACTGTATTTGAAAAGTGTTAGGAATTGTAGAAGTTGAAGTCCAAAACACCTGGAGGGCCAAAGTTTGCCCATGCCTGATCTAGATAAAGGCACTTGTAATTGCGGAGACAGAGCATGCAACAAAGACAGACTCGCTTTTCCCAGAGGCTTAGAGATAAGGAGAGGAACAGGTGTGTGCGAAATGATATTATGGGAGGGACGGAGGCCTTTTGAAGTAGTTCCTGCTGGTATAATCCTTTGTGAGAGCAACATTGCATTCAGGTGAACAGTTCTTGGTTTTTGGTCCTATATTCTTGGAAATCAAGTATCCATTGTTGTGTAGGTGTGTTCTTGCTTCATGTGTGGCATAGGTTGGCTGCCTTGGATTCGTGCTCTCTTGTTTGTGGATATATTTGTGGCTTGTCTCTGGAGACTGTATTTGAAAGGTGTTAGGAATTGTAGGAGTTGAAGTCCAAAACACCTGGAGGGCCAAAGTTTGCCCATGCCTGATCTAGATAAAGGCACTTGTAATTGCGGAGACAGAGCATGCAACAAAGACAGACTCGCTTTTCCCAGAGGCTTAGAGATAAGGAGAGGAAAAGCAGGTGTGTGTGAAATCATATTATGGGAGGGACGGAGGCCTTTTGAAGTAGTTCCTGCTGGTATAATCCTTTGTGAGAGCAACATTGCATTCAGGTGAACAGTTCTTGGTTTTTGGTCCTATATTCTTGGAAATCAAGTATCCATTGTTGTGTAGGTGTGTTCTTGCTTCATGTGTGGCATAGGTTGGCTGCCTTGGATTCGTGCTCTCTTGTTTGTGGATATATTTGTGGCTTGTCTCTGGAGACTGTATTTGAAAGGTGTTAGGAATTGTAGGAGTTGAAGTCCAAAACACCTGGAGGGCCGAAGTTTGCCCATGCCTGGTGGAGATGCACCCGGGGTACCAAAACTTCAAGGACACAGTAGATAAAGTTGAAAGTTCATTTCCATTTTGGAAAAAAGGCAAACCAAGAGACGCCGGTCGTAACCTATTACGACAAACATCTTTTGGATTAAGAGCGGGCAAACAAAGTATTCGAGATTATGAATATGGATAAACTTACCTATTGGCTTTCACTAAACCAAGGCTTACCAAAGAAAGAAACTAATTGGGATCCAGCAAAAGATTATTTCAGTCAGTTGAAAATAGAGTTGATATGCTAAATAGAATCAATCAAGAAATGGGGCCGCAAAGTGGAATCCTCAACATGCGAGTGTGGAGAAGAGCAAACCCCTGACCACCTGCTGCAATGCAACCTGAGCCCTGCCACATGATGCAGAAGGGAGGACCTCCTTGAGGCAACACCAGAGGCACTCCAAGTGGTCAAAGGACATTTACTCAACTACCAAGCTTGCAAACTTTGTGTTTTGTTTGTTTGTTTGTTTGTTAAAAATGCAATACAACTGTTTGGTTTGCTCCTGTCACAATAAATAAATAAATAACTCTTAAGACTCTGCATCTTACTTAATGTGGTGAGTAATCCAGCCCCAAGCAGTGACTTAAGGAACCTTGCTGCCGTTTGCAAACCAGTGCCATGCGTCCCTGTTTCCCCCTCCAGAATTGCATTGCTTTCAAACCAATATCCATTTACCTGTGGTCTAAAAACAGAAACTTCCATTCCAGGCTGTGCCTCGATGTGAATTCTTCGCACGGCTCTTCCACGTTGCAAAGTTCCTGCAGAAAACAGATGGCAATGTGAGCGGCCGCTTCTTTCGTCCTCCCTTTCAATAAATGCACTTCTTGAAAAATAAATAAAGACATCGGGCCATCTGGTGAACAGGGCTGCCGGCTATGCAGGCCTTACATTGGGACACAACGACTCCGAACAGCTTTCCTCTGAAGAGCAACCTTAGTCTGGTTTCCAAAGGGTTCAGATGGATTCTGGAGCAGATTGGTGTCGAAAAGGAGGATTCAGTGTCGAGAATCCCTTAACCCAGTGCTTCCCAATCTGGGGGTTGGGACTCCTGGGGCAGGGGGTTGTGAGGGGGTTTCAGAAGAGTCACCAAAGACCATCAGAAAACACATATTTCTGATGGTCTTAGGAACCACTTTGGCAGAGGCGGCCCTAGGTAATTTTCAAAGGTAAGCAAACAGTATTTTGCCCCCCCCCCCAACCAATCATTGATATATATTTTCTGTTTGTTGTGGGAGTTCTGTGTGCCATATTTGGTTCAATTCCATCATTGGTGGAGTTCAGAATGCTCTTTGATTGTAGGTGAACTATACATCCCAGTAACTACACTTGCCGCACTTGCTCCCTTGCCTGGCCCGCTTTGGGTTCAGAGGCGTGCCTGAAGACCCCGGCGTGTGCACCAAAAGTCACCTCTTCTCCTGACTTTCTCCTCAGCCATTGGGACCGAGAGAGAGAGAGAGAGAGAAAGAGAGGTGGAGATGCCCACCTTTCCTGAAGGTAGGCGCAAAAACAAAGGAGGGAGCGGAGGTGGGAGATACCTCCAGCCGGAGGGGCTCTCTCTCTCTCTCTTGGTCCCAATGGCTGAAGAGAAAGTCAAGAGAAGAGGTGACTTTTGGTGCGCACGCTGGGGTCTTCAGACACGCCTCCAGACCCGAAGCGGGCCAGGCGTGGCGGCTCCACCCCTTGGCCCACCCGCGGATTGGGGAGGGGAGAGGAGGCGGGTGGAGCGCCGGGGGATCAGGGAAAGGGAGCCGGTCATGGGGAAGGGATCGAACGCGGAGAACGATTGAGCACCGGCTCTGCTCGCGCACCCGGTGGCCGGGTGGAGCAGGAACGAGAGGGGCGAGGCGAGGCTCAAGGGCCCGGCCCCTTTGGGAAGAGGATCGCCCGGCAGCGAGGCAAGAAAGCCGAGGCTCCCCCCGGACTGCTAGGGCTGTTGTGAGCTGAGGGGGCGCTCCTCAAGTGGCGGTCGAGGGGCATTTACAGAGGCGCCTCTGCACCCCTGGCAAAAAAAAAGTGTTCTGCGACCGCTTACTTTGCGTAATGGACGAGCCGCCCCTGCACTTTGTCAGAGAAGGCTGAAGATCTAGAGGGGCCCTGCTCTCGGTCCCACCACCCTCGCTGCTTGAAACGAATTGCCTTTAAAACAGGACGTGCAACTTTAGCCCAGTGGGAAGCCAGGGGGCCCGAAGAGAAATTCTTAAGGATTTTCACCATAAACAGTCTCTAGAGGGCTTGTAAAATATAACAAAGTCTTTTATTGGTGAACAATCAACAGAAACTTCTTTTGTCTTCAAAAGGTTAAACAAATGCTTCCAGGCTTTTGTGCAACTGGTGGCTTCTAACTGTTACTTTTACTCTAAAGGAAAATCCCTTTCCAAACTTCTCCCAGTGTGCTGGTACAGCTGTACCAGGAGCTCCAATTTTGTTTGCTTTGCATTGAATGTTTGTTGCAGTCCTAAGTTTCAGGGACTCTGCAGATAGGTGGCTTCTTTTGGCTGCAATCATAGGGCAAGCCACCTGTCAATTATAGTTAGGTTCCCTGGTCCCGCCCTTTTTGAGTTTTGGAGGGAATAGGAGCCTTTTTGAGTCAGTTCTCACAGAGAAGCCTTTCGCACAGGACATAAAACCAAGAGCTCCTGTAGAAAGCTTCGTCTTCTACAGCTTGGCCAGGGAGATATACAGCCTACAGCTTGGCCGGGGAGAAAAGGCCCCACAGCTTGGCTGAGGATTTTACAGCCTTACAGCTCCTTTGCTGAAGGACTTCAGCCAGCCATCACCAAAATACACCAGTATTCAAATCTGGGTTTATCAGGGATTTGTGCCAAATTTGGTCCAGTGAATGAAAATACATCCTGCATATCAGATATTCACATTATGATTCATAACAGTAGCACATCACAAGTGCTGAACCTGACTCAGCACATCGAAGATGGCTTTGAAAGGCAGCAGATCACAGGAGCTGTCTTCATAGACCTGTCAGCAGCCTATGAGACTGTGAACCACCGCCTCCTCCTGAGAAAAATGTATAATATCACAAAGGACGACCACCTCACCCGCCTCATAGGAAACCTGCTACAAAACAGGAGCTTTTTTGTTGAGTTCCAGGGCCAGAGAAGCAGATGGCGGAAACAGAAGAACGGCCTGCCTCAGGGGAGCATGCTTGCTCCATCCATGTTCAACATTTACACAAATGACCAGCCACTGCCAGAAGGGACAGAGATTCATCTATGCTGATGATCGTGCCATTACCGCTCAAGCAGGGAGCTTTGAGATGGTTGAACAGAAGCTCTCCGAAGCTCTAGGTGCTCTTACTGCCTACTACAGGGAAAACCAGCTGATCCCTAATCCATCTAAAACACAGACATGTGCCTTTCACCATAAGAACAGACAAGCATCCCGAGCTCTGAGGATCATTACCTGGGAAGGAATCCCACTGGAGCATTGCAGCGCACCCAAATACCTGGGAATCACTCTGGACCGTGCTCTGACCTACAAGAAGCACTGCCTGAATATCAAAAAAGTGGGTGCTAGAAAAAATATCATACGAAAGCTGACTGGCACAACCTGGGGATCACAACCAGACACAGTGAAGACATCTGCCCTTGCGCTATGCTACTCTGCTGCTGAGTACGCATACCCAGTGTGGAACACATCCCACCACACTAAAACAGTGGATGTGGCTCTTAATGAGACATGCCGCATTATCACAGGGTGTCTGCACCCTACACCATGGAGAAATTACACTGCTTAGCCGGTATTGCACCACCTGACATCCGCCGGGAAGTAGCAGCCAATAGTGAAAGGACCAAGGCAGAGACATCTCCAGTCCCCTGTTTGGGTATCAGCCAGCACGTCAACGACTTAAATCAAGAAATAGTTTTCTAAGATCTACAGAGACACTCGCTGGAACACCTCAGCAAGTGAGAGTCTAATAGTGGCAGGCTCAAACCCAGAACCCCAATCCATGGCTGATACCAAATGAGAGACTCCCCCCTGGGCACACAGAAGACGGGGCAACTTGGAAGGCGCTGAACCGACTGTGCTGTGGCACCACGAGATGCAGAGCCAACCTCAAGAAATGGGGCCACAAAGTGGAATCCACGACATGCGAGTGCGGAGAAGAGCCAACCACTGACCACCTGCTGCAATGCACCCTGAGCCCTGCCACATGATGCACAATGGAGGACCTTCTTGCAGCAACACCAGAGGCACTCCAAGGGGACAGATACTGGTCAAAGGACATTTGATCAACTACCAAGTTTGCAAAATTTGTGTTTTTTTTATCTGTTTGTTTGTTTTGTTCTGTTAGAAATGTAATGCAATGGTCTGGTTGCTGATGACACGATAAATATAATCAGATATTCACATTGCGATTCAAAACAATAGCAAAATGACTGTTATGAAGTAGCAACGAAAATAATTTTATGGTTGGGCGTCACCACAACATGAGGAACTGTATTAAGGGGTCGCGGCATTAGGAAGATTGAGAAACTCTGCCTTAGCCCATTGGGTTTAAAGATTGCATTGGTTTCTGGGTTATTTGGGAGACGGGTCTCGAGCAAAGAGATGGCCTACCTTCAAGAACTGTGGCGTGACCAGGCGGACTGTGGCTACGAGGCAGATCTGCTCTTCGTTTGCGGATCGGAACACCCGGGCGATGGCAGATTCAAACCCATTGTGAGATGATGTAGGCACTGGGAACAAACAAACAAAATGCATAAATATAAATACCTAAAAAAATTCAAACGTTGAAGATTCTTTTATTTTTCTCTTGTCCTTGTGTTAGCAAAAGGAACACTTCCACTGTTTGGGTTGCAAATGCCTCTTCTCAAAGACAGGATGACAAACCTGATGCCAATAAAAGAGCAACACAATTAAAACATGCCAACTTATGGGTCCATTCTTAAGAAGCTATAATAGAAAAATGCACAATATCAATGACATAGAATTGCAGAAGTACATATACACACATATATCCAAGGTGGGTGAAAAAGTAATGCCTCCATCCAGAGGCGGCCCTAGGTAATTTTCAATGGTAAGCAATAGGGCTGGGCGGTTTCGTTTCGTTAATTCGTAATTCGTTAATAATTCGTTAATTTTTTCAATTACAAAACGATAACGAACCATTCTGGAGCAATTATTTAAAAAAAGAATTTTCAAAAACGTTTTGTAAATGCTTCGTATTTCGATATTGTATTCGTTTCGTTATTGTTTTGAGGTCGTTTCGTTATTATTTCCGCATGTCTGGGCCAGTTTTATGGTTTAATTAGTGAAAAAAAAATTATAATATCACACCAACAGTCAACAACAGAAGGAGAGGGAAGCTTCAGAAGGTTTTGGAGGTTTTTTAGCGTATTTCGCGGTCGCGTCCGCCATTAACGAATCGATTCGTTATTGTTTCGGAAATCGATTCGTTAATTTTTTACCATTTACGAAATTTCGTAAATATCGAACTTTTTAAAAGGAAAATTTTGTAATTATTTTAAATATCGAAACAAAAAAAACCCCCAAATACAAATCGATTTTAGAAACAAATTTTTCCGTTGTTACCCAGGCCTAGTAAGCAAACAGTATTTTGGTGCCCCCCCCCCCATGCAGCTGTGGACAAGTTTACACAGGGACCACCAAACGCAGCATTGCCCAGACACGCATCAAGGAACATGAAAGGCACTGCAGACTCCTTCAACCAGAGAAGTCAGCCATAGCAGAGCACCTGAGGAACCAACCTGGACACAGCATATTATTTGAGAACACAGAAATGCTGGACCACTCTCACAACCACCATGTCAGACTACACAGAGAAGCCATTGAAATCCACAAGCATGTGGACAATTTCAACAGAAAGGAGGAAACCATGAAAATGAACAAAATCCGGCTACCAGTATTAAAAAAACTCTAAAATTACAACAGCAAAACAACAGAGAGAGAGGAAACAACCAGGCACAGATTAACACCTCCTAGCAACAGATTTTCCCAGACTCAGGCAGGCCTTCAAATGCTAATGAAGGTGATCAGCTAAACATTCACACCTAACTGCAGCAGGGAAGAGCTCCTTGCCCCACCCCAGCCATTCCACAGATATATAAACCCATTTTTCCTACTTCCAACAGACCTCACACCTCTGAGGATGCTTGCCATAGATGCAGGCGAAACGTCAGGAGAAATGCCTCTAGAACATGGCTCTATAGCCCGAAAAAACCCACAAAACTGATATATATTTTCTGTTTGTCGTGGGAGTTCTGTGTGCCATATTTGGTTCAATTCCATCATTGGTGGAGTTCAGAATGCTCTTTGATTGTATGTGAACTATACATCCCAGTAACTACACTTGCCGCACTTGCTCCCTTGCCTGGCCCGCTTTGGGTCCGGAGGCGTGCCTGAAGACCCCGGCGTGTGCACCAAAAGTCACCTCTTCTCCTGACTTTCTCCTCAGCCATTGGGACCAAGAGAGAGAGAGAGAGAGAGAGATGGAGATGCCCACCTTTCCTGAAGGTAGGCACAAAAACAAAGGAGGGAGCGGAGGTGGGAGATACCTCCAGCCGGAGGGGCTCTCTCTCTCTCTCTCTCTCTTGGTCCCAATGGCTGAAGAGAAAGTCAGGAGAAGAGGCGACTTTTGGTGCACACGCTGGGGTCTTCAGACACGCCTCCGGACCCGAAGCAGGCCAGGCATGGCGGTTCCGCCCCTTGGCCCACCCGCGGATTGGGGAGAGGAGAGGAGGCGGGTGGAGCGCCGAGGGATCGGGAAAGGGAGCCGGTCATGGGGAAGGGATCGAACACGGAGAACAATTGAGCGCCGGCTCTGCTCGCACACCCGGTGGCCAGGTGGAGCAGGAACGAGAGGGGCTAGGCGAGGCTCAAGGGCCCGGCCCCTTTGGGAAGAGGATCGCCCGGCAGCGAGGCAAGAAAGCCGAGGCTCCCCCCAGACTGCTAGGGCTGTTGTGAGCTGAGGGAGCGCTCCTCAAGTGGCAGTTGAGGGGCATTTACAGAGGCACCTCTGCGCCCCTGGCAAAAAAAGTGTTCTGCGACCACTTACTTTGCATAATGGATGAGCCGCCCCTCAAAGCAACTAGACTAACAAGACAAAGTTAATATCTATATTTTCTTTTAATTCTTTTTAACCTTTCCTTTTTCCTATACACCTATTCTTTAAACATTCATTTTGCTATTCTCTCTCTCTTTTGTCTCTTCTTCCTTCCTTCTCTCCTTCCCTCTCTCTTTCTTCAATTCTTTCATTTTTTTATTTCTTTCTCTCCTTCCTTCCTTCACTACGTTTCTCTCTTTCTCTCTTTTGTTCCTTCTCTCCTTCCTTCCCTCTCTCTTTCCTTCCTTCTTTCATTTTTTTATTTCTTTCTCTCCTTCCTTCCTTCACTACGCCTCCCTCTTTCTCTCTTTTGTTCCTTCTCTCCTTCCTTCCCTCTCTCTTTCCTTCCTTCTTTCACTTTTTTATTTCTTTCTCTCCTTCCTTCCTTCACTACGTTTCTCTCTTTCTCTCTTTTGTTCCTTCTCTCCTTCCTTCCCTCTCTCTTTCCTTCCTTCTTTCATTTTTTTATTTCTGTCTTTATTCTTCCTTCCCTCTTTCTCTCTTTTGTTCCTTCTCTCCTTCCTTCCCTCTCTCTTTCCTTCCTTCTTTCATTTTTATTTCTTTCTCTCCTTCCTTCCTTCACTACGTTTCTTTCTTTCTCTCTTTTGTTCCTTCTCTCCTTCCTTCCCTCTCTCTTTCCTTCCTTCTTTCACTTTTTTATTTCTTTCTCTCCTTCCTTCCTTCACTACATTTCTTTCTGTCTTTCTTTCTTTTGTTCCTTCTCTCCTTCCTTCCCTCTCTCTTTCCTTCCTTCTTTCACTTTTTTATTTCTTTCTCTCCTTCCTTCCTTCACTACGTTTCTTTCTCTCTCTCTTTTGTTCCTTCTCTCCTTCCTTCCCTCTCTCTTTTCCTTCCTTCACTACATTTCTTTCTGTCTTTCTTTCTTTTGTTCCTTCTCTCCTTCCTTCCCTCTCTCTTTCCTTCCTTCTTTCACTTTTTTATTTCTTTCTCTCCTTCCTTCCTTCACTACATTTCTTTCTCTCTTTTGTTCCTTCTCTCCTTCCTTCCCTCTCTTTCCTTCCTTCTTTCACTTTTTATTTCTTTCTCTCCTTCCTTCCTTCACTACATTTCTTTCTTTCTCTCTTTTGTTCCTTCTCTCCTTCCTTCCCTCTCTCTTTCTCTTCCTTCTTTCTTCCTCTCCCCTTCTACCTTTCTTCCTTCTCTCCTTCCTCCCCTCTTTCTTCCTCCTCCCTCCTTTCTGTGTATGTGTTTTTTGTGTGTATGCATATATGTGTGTATATGTGTGTGTTTGTGTATATATGGGTTTTGCACATGCGTTGTGATGTATTTTTTGTTTTTTGGCTTTTAAAGTCCCTTCTGCTGTGTTTTTCATTGTTTTTATGAGTGATGGTCGCTCGTTTCTTCGTCCTTACATCTTTTCTTTCCGTCTTCTTTCCACGTTTTCTTCCTTTACTATACTACCTCTTTATTTCCTCACTTACATAGCTATTGGTTACCAAACTCATTCATCTCTTTCCTTCCCTCACACCCATAATACTTATTTATTATTTACTTACTCCTTCTCACAATAATTATTAGTTATTAACTATTTTCCTGTCCCTCTTTTTCTTTCCCTTTTCTTTCTTCCTTCTCTACCTGTTCTTGGACTGCAACTTCTCTTTCCTTCCCTCCTTCCTTCTCTTCCTTCCTTCCTTATTTCTTCTCTCCTTTCTTTCCTTTCTTTCTCTCCTTCCTTCCCTCTTTTTCTTTTCCTTCTTCTTTCCCTTTCTTTCTCCATCTCTACCTGTTTCTTTCCTCCCTTCCTTTGCTCTTTGGTTCCATCCTTCCTTCTCTTTCCTTCCTTCCTTCCTTCCTTCCTTCCTTCCTTCCTTTTCTCTTTCCTTCCTCCTTCCTTCCTTCTTCCTTCCTTCCTCTCCTTCCTTCCCTCCTCTTTCTTCTTCCTTTGTTCTTTCCTTCTTCTTTCTTCTTTCTCTTCCTCTTTCCTTCCTTCCTTGGCTTTTTGTTTGCTTCCTTCCTTCTCTCTTTCCTTCTCTCTTTCTTTCCTTCCTCCCTCTTTCTCCTTTCCTTTCTCTATCTTTTCTTCCTTCACTCTCCTCTTCCTTCTCTCTCCTTCCTTCCTTCTTCCCTCCCTTCTCCCTCCCTCTTTTCTTTCTTTCTTTCCTTCTTCTTTCTTCTTCTCTGTTTCTTTCCTCCCTTCCTTTGCTCTTTGGTTCCATCCTTCTGTCTCTTTCCTTCCTTCCTTCTCTCCCTCTTTCTTTCTTTTTTCTTCCTTCCCTCTTTCCTTCCTTCTGTCCCCTCTTTCCTTCCTTCCCTCTTCCTTCCCTTCCCTTAATAAACAAATCGTCGATAGGAAATAGAAATGAAATATTATTACGAAAAGCAAGGGGAAAATAGGAAATGTAATGTCGAAGAAAGGTGACAAAAGAATTAGAAGAAATACTCATAGTAGAAAGGAATATAAGAAAAAGATGAGACGATATAAAAAAGAAAAAAGATCAGCAAGAAAGAAAAATGGAATTTTTTAAAAACCCTAATTCTGTTTGTTTTTCCTCCTCAAAAGATATTGTGAATTGGGCGGGGAGAAATGGTCCAGATATGAGGACATCCTAGTGAAAAATAGGGGAGAATTCAGAATCAAGACATTGGACGAAACAAGACGAACCTACGGAGAGATTACATGGTTCCAACATAGGCAACTGAAAAAGATCTTGGAGTCCTCGTGGACAACAAGTTAAACATGAGCCAACAATGTGATGTGGCGGCAAAAAAATCCAATGGGATGTTGGCCTGCATCAATAGGAGCCATAGTGTCTAGATCTAGGGAAGTAATGCTACCCCTCTATTCTGCTTTGGTTAGACCACACCTGGAATATTGTGTCCAATTCTGGGCACCACAATTCAAGAGAGATATTGACAAGCTGGAATGTGTCCAGAGGAGGGCGACTAAAATGATCAAGGGTCTGGAGAACAAGCCCTATGAGGAGCGGCTTAAGGAGCTGGGCATGTTTAGCGTGAAGAAGAGAAGGCTGAGAGGAGATATGATAGCCATGTATAAATATGTGAGAGGAAGCCACAGGGAGGAGGAGGGAGCAAGCTTGTTTTCTGCTTCCTGGAGACTAGGACGCAAGGGAACAATGGCTTCAAACTACAAGAGAGGAGATTCCATCTGAACATGAGGAAGAACTTCCTGACTGTGAGAGCCGTTCAGCAGTGGAACTCTCTGCCCCGGAGTGTGGTGGAGGCTCCTTCTTTGGAAGCTTTTGAAAAAGAGGCTGGATGGCCATCTGTCAGGGGTGATTTGAATGCAATATTCCTGCTTCTTGGCAGAATGGGGTTGGACTGGATGGCCCATGAGGTCTCTTCCAACTCTTTGATTCTATGATTCTATGATAGAAGCCTTCAACAAAGATAAAAAAGTGGGCTTTGAACCAGGAGAAAAACAATGGGACAAGATTATGTGCTTAGAAAGAAAGGGGATTACTAAAATATACAAGATCCTATTGGAATGGAAGACTGAGAAACATCAAAACAAAAACTGCCTTACGAAATGGACAAGAAACATAGGGCACACGATAAGACCAAGAGACTGGGAAGAGATCTGGAACACAAAGCTAAAGTGGATAAACTCATATGATCTGAGGGAAAACTGGCTCAAATTGATGTCCTGGTGGTACATTACACCCAGCAAATTAGCCAAATGGTATAAAAATGTATCGGGGTTATGTTGGAAGTGCCAGGAAAAAAAGGGAACCTTCTTCCACTGCTGGTGGACTTGCGACAAAATTAAAAAATTCTGTAATGAGATCCACGATATAACAAACAAAATTTCTCCAAAGCTCAAGGTGCTCTACTGCCTATGACAGGGAAAACCAGCTGATCCCTAACCCATCTAAAACACAGACGTGCGCCTTTCACCTTAAGAACAGACAAGCATCCCGAGCTCTGAGGATTATTACCTGGGAAGGAAGGAATCCCACTGGAGCATTGCAGCGCACCCAAATACCTGGGAGTCACTCTGGACCGTGCTCTGACCTACAAGAAGCACTGCCTGAACATCAAGCAAAAAGTGGGTGCTAGAAACAATATAATACGAAAGCTGACTGGCACAACCTGGGGATCACAACCAGACACAGTGAAGACATCTGCCCTTGCGCTGTGCTACTCTGCTGCTGAGTACGCATGCCCAGTATGGAACACATCTCACCATGCTAAAAGAGTGGATGTGGCTCTTAATGAGACATGCCGCATTATCACGGGGTATCTGGAGATATTACACTGCTTAGCCGGTATTGCAACACCTGACATCCGCCGGGAAGTAGCAGCCAATAGTGAAAGGACCAAGGCAGAGACATCTCCAGCTCATCCTGTTTGGGTATCAGCCAGCACGTCAACAACTTAAATCTAGAAATAATTTTCTAAGATCTACAGAGACACTCGCTGGAACACCTCAGCAAGCGAGAGTCCAAAAGTGGCAGGCTCAAACCCAGAGCCTGATACGAAATGAGAGACTCCCCCCTGAGCACACAGAAGATGGGGCGACTTGGAAGGCGCTGAACAGACTGAGAAATGGGGCCACAAAGTGGAATCAACGACATGCGAGTGTGGAGAAGAGCAAACCACTGACCACCTGCTGCAATGCAACCTGAGCCCTGCCACATGCACAAGGGAGGACCTCCTTGCGGCAACACCAGAAGCACTCCAAGTGGCCAGATACTGGTCAAAGGACATTTAATCAACTACCAAGCTTGCAAACTTTGTTTTTTATCTGTTTGTTTGTTTTGTTCTGTTAGAAATGTAATACAATGGCCTGGTTGCCCCTGACGAAATAAATAAATGGTATAAAAATGAAATATAAAAACCCAAAACATTTGATTCAAAAAGGCAAGGCAATTAAAACCTTTAAAATGTTAAACCCAATGCTTCTTTTTAGAGGAATGGCTTATTGACGCCGTGTTATTACAGGCGGAGAGATTGGGAAACTGGGCCATGGAGGAGCAATTAAACAAATTAGATGGCAGGGAAAGAAACACAATACCATTAGAGTTGCCAAGGAGAAGCAGAAGGAAAGAGGAGAAGAGAGATGAAAAAGATTTCTGGAGCAATATATTGTCAAAGGCTTTCATGGCCGGAATCACTGGGTTGGGTTGTTGTAGGTTTTTCCGGGCTATATGGCCATGTTCTTGAGGCATTTTCTCCTGACGTTTCGCCTGCATCTATGGCAAGCATCCTCAGAGGTAGTGAGGTCTGTTGGAATAGGAAAATGGGTTTATATATCTGTGGAATGACCAGGGTGGGACAAAGGACTCTTGTCTGCTGGAGCTAGGTGGGAATGTCTCAACTGACCACCTGGATTAGCATTTGATGACCTGGCAGTGCCTCTAGCATTCTCTCCTAACGTTTCGCCTGCATCTACGGCAAGCATCCTCAGAGGTAGTGAGATCTGTTGGAAGTAGGAAAATGGGTTTTATATATCTGTGGAATGAACAGGGTGGGACAAAGGACTCTTGTCTGCTGGAGCTAGGTGGGAATGTCTCAACTGGCCACCTGGATTAGCATTTGATGACCTGGCAGTGCCTCTAGCATTCTCTCCTAACGTTTCGCCTGCATCTATGGCAAGCATCCTTGGAGTTAGTGAGATCTGTTGGAAGTAGGAAAATGGGTTTTATATATCTGTGGAATGAACAGGGTGGGACAAAGGACTCTTGTCTGCTGGAGCTAGGTGTGAATGTTTCAACTGACCACCTTGATTAGCATATAATGGCCTGGCAGTGCCTGGAGCAAACTTTTGTTGAGAGGTGATTAGATGTCCTTGTTTGTTTCCTCTCTGTTGTTGTGCTGTTGTAATTTTAGAGTTTTTTAATACTGGTAGCCAGATTTTGTTCATTTTCATGGTTTCCTCCTTTCTGTTGATATTGTCCACATGCTTGTGGATTTCAGTGGCTTCTCTGTGTAGTCTGACATGGTTGTTATTAGAGTGGTCCAGCATTTCTGTGCTCTCAAATAATATGCTGTGTCTAGGTTGGTTCATCAGGTGCTCTGCTATGGCTGACTTCTCTGGTTGAAGTAGTCTGCAGTGCCTTTCATGTTCCTTGGTTCGTGTTTGGGCAATGCTGCGTTTGGTGGTCCCTATGTAGACTTGTCCACAGCTGCATGGTATACGGTAGACTCCTGCAGAAGTGAGAGGATCCCTCTTGTCCTTTGCTGAACGGAGCATTTGTTGGATTTTCTTGGTGGGTCTGTAGATAGTTTGTATGTTGTGTTTCCTCATCAGCTTCCCTCTGCGGTCAGTGGTTCCCTTGATGTCTGGCAAGAACACTTTTCCTCTGGGTAGATCTTCGTCTTGACTCTCGTGGCTTCTTCTCGGTGGTCTTGCCGCTCTTCTGATGTCTGAGGTGGAGTCTCCATTGGCCTGGAGAGCCCAGTTGAGGTGGTTCAGTTCATCTTGGAGGAGGTGGGGTTCGCAGATTCTTTTTGCACGGTCTGCCAAGGCTTGAATGGGGCTTCTTTTTTGACTTGGGTGATGGTTGGAGTTTTTGTGTAGATATCTATCTGTGTGTGTGGGTTTTCTGTAAACGGTGTGACCCAATTGTTGATCTGGTTTGCGGATGACTAGGACATCTAGAAAAGGCCGTCTTCCTTCATTTTCTTTTTCCATGGTGAACTGGATGTTTGGGTGGATGCTGTTGAGATGGTCCAGGAACCTGTTGAGTTCTTCTTCTCCATGGCTCCAAATGGTGAAGGTGTCATCCACATCTCTGAACCATATGTTTGGGTGGATGCTGTTGAGATGGTCCAGGAACCTGTGGAGTTCTTCTTCTCCATGGCTCCAAATGGTGAAGGTGTCATTCACATCTCTGAACCATATGTTTGGGTGGATGCTGTTGAGATGGTCCAGGAACCTGTGGAGTTCTTCTTCTCCATGGCTCCAAATGGTGAAGGTGTCATTCACATCTCTGAATCATATGTTTGGGTGGATGCTGTTGAGATGGTCCAGGAACCTGTGGAGTTCTTCTTCTCCATGGCTCCAAATGGTGAAGGTGTCATTCACATCTCTGAATCATATGTTTGGGTGGATGCTGTTGAGATGGTCCAGGAACCTGTTGAGTTCTTCTTCTCCATGGCTCCAAATGGTGAAGGTGTCATTCACATCTCTGAATCATATGTTTGGGTGGATGCTGTTGAGATGGTCCAGGAACCTGTTGAGTTCTTCTTCTCCATGGCTCCAAATGGTGAAGGTGTCATCCACATCTCTGAATCATATGTTTGGGTGGATGCTGTTGAGATGGTCCAGGAACCTGTTGAGTTCTTCTTCTCCATGGCTCCAAATGGTGAAGGTGTCATCCACATCTCTGAATCATATGTTTGGGTGGATGCTGTTGAGATGGTCCAGGAACCTGTTGAGTTCTTCTTCTCCATGGCTCCAAATGGTGAAGGTGTCATTCACATCTCTGAATCATATGTTTGGGTGGATGCTGTTGAGATGGTCCAGGAACCTGTGGAGTTCTTCTTCTCCATGGCTCCAAATGGTGAAGGTGTCATTCACATCTCTGAATCATATGTTTGGGTGGATGCTGTTGAGATGGTCCAGGAACCTGTGGAGTTCTTCTTCTCCATGGCTCCAAATGGTGAAGGTGTCATTCACATCTCTGAATCATATGTTTGGGTGGATGCTGTTGAGATGGTCCAGGAACCTGTGGAGTTCTTCTTCTCCATGGCTCCAAATGGTGAAGGTGTCACCCACATCTCTGAATCATATGTTTGGGTGGATGCTGTTGAGATGGTCCAGGAACCTGTGGAGTTCTTCTTCTCCATGGCTCCAAATGGTGAAGGTGTCACCCACATCTCTGAATCATATGTTTGGGTGGATGCTGTTGAGATGGTCCAGGAACCTGTTGAGTTCTTCTTCTCCATGGCTCCAAATGGTGAAGGTGTCATCCACATCTCTGAACCATATGTTTGGGTGGATGCTGTTGAGATGGTCCAGGAACCTGTTGAGTTCTTCTTCTCCATGGCTCCAAATAGTGAAGGTGTCATCCACATCTCTGAACCATATGTTTGGGTGGATGCTGTTGAGATGGTCCAGGAACCTGTGGAGTTCTTCTCTGTGGCGGCCCACTTTATGGTTCAGATATGTGGATGACACCTTCACCATTTGGAGCCATGGAGAAAAAGAACTCAACAGGTTCCTGGACCATCTTAACAGCATCCACCCAAACATCCAATTCACCATGGAAAAAGAAAATGAAGGAAGACTGCCTTTTCTAGATGTCCTAGTCACCCGCAAACCAGATCAACAATTGGGTCACACCGTCTACAGAAAACCCACACACACAGATAGATATCTACATAAAAACTCCAACCATCACCCAAGTCAAAAAAGAAGCACCATTAAAGCCTTGGCAGACCGTGCAAAAAGAATCTGCGAAGCCCACCTCCTCCAAGATGAACTGAACCACCTCAACTGGGCTCTCCAGGCCAAGGGAGACTCCACCTCAGACATCAGAAGAGCGGCAAGACCACCGAGAAGAAGCCACGAGAGTCAAGACGGAGACCCACCAGAAGGGAAAGTGTTCTTGCCAGACATCAAGGGAACCACTGACCGCATAGGGAAACTGATGAGGAAACACAACATACAAACTATCTCCAGACCCACCAAGAAAATCCAACAAATGCTCCGTTCAGTAAAGGACAAGAGGGACCCTCTCACTTCTGCAAGAGTCTACCATTGTATACCATGCAGCTGTGGACAAGTCTCCATAGGGACCACCAAACGCAGCATTGCCCAGACACAAATGAAGGAACATGGAAAGCACTGCAGACTACTTCAACCAGAGAAGTCAGCCATAGCAGAGCACCTGAGGAACCAGCCTGGACACAGCAGATTATTTGAGAACACAGAAATACTAGACCATTCTCACAACCACCCTGTCAGACGACACAGAGAAGCCATTGAAATCCACAAGCAGGTGGACAATTTCAACAGAAAGGAGGAAACCATGAAAATGAACAAAATCTGGCTCCCAGTATTAAAAATACTCTAAAATTACAACAGCAAAACAGCAGAGAGGAAACAATCAGGGATATCTAATCACCTCTCAACAAAAAATTGCCCCAGGCACTGCCAGGCCATCAAATACTAATTTTTTTTTTGTCGTGTCAGGAGTAACTTGGGAAGCTGCAAGTCGCTTCCGGTGTGAGAGATTTGGCCGTTGCCCAGGGAACGCCCGGATGATTTGATGTTTTTATCATCCTTGTGGGAGGCTTCTCTCATGTCCCCGC
>NW_026844478.1:36262549-36323501 GCF_025583915.1 Anolis sagrei ordinatus | reverse complement strand
AAGGACCAAGGCAGAGACATCTCCAGCTCATCCCTTGTTTGGGGATCAGCCAGCACGTCAACGACTTAAATCAAGAAATAGTTTTCTAAGATCTACAGAGACACTCGCTGGAACATCTCAGCAAGCGAGAGTCCAAAAGTGGCAGGCTCAAACCCAGAACCTCAAGCCATGGCTGATACCCAATGAGAGACTCCCCCCTGGGCACACAGAAGACTGGGCAACTTGGAAGGCGCTGAACAGACTGCGCTCTGGCACCACGAGATGCAGAGCCAACCTTAAGAAATGGTCACCAAGTTGTGTCATCCGCAACCAGAACATTGTATTACATTTCTAACTGAACAAAACAAACAAACAGATAAAAAACCACACAAATTTTGCAAACTTGGTAGTTGATTAAATGTCCTTTGACCAGTCTCTGGCCCCTTGGAGTGCCTCTGGTGTTGCCGCAAGAAGGTCCTCCATTGTGCATGTGGCAGGGCTCAGGTGCATTGCAGCAGGTGGTCAGTGGTTTGCTCTTCTCCGCACTCGCATGTCAAGGATTCCACTTTGTGGCCCCATTTCTTGAGGTTGGCTCTGCATCTCGTGGTGCCAGAGCGCAGTCTGTTCAATGCCTTCCAAGTCGCCCAGTCTTCTGTGTGCCCAGGGGGGAGTCTCTCATTGGGTATCATATTCTGTAGGGCTGGGCGATTTCGTTCGTTAATTTCATAATTCGTTATTAATTCGTTATTTTTTTGATAACGAAGCGATATTGAACCATTCAGGAGCAACGAAACAAATTTTTCAATTCGTTTCGTAATTGTTTCGTAATTGTTTCGAAATCGTTTCGTTATTATTTCCGCATGTCTGGTGCAAGTTTTAGGGTTGCTGTTTGTTTTCTCAGTGAAAAAAAATATATAATTATCGCACCAACAGTCAACAACAGAGGGAGAGGGAAGCTTCAGAAGTTCCCCCTGTCCCATTTGGAGGTTTTTTTAGCGTATTGCGCGATCGCGTCCGCCATTAACGAATCGATTCGTTATTGTTTCGTAATTGTTTCGTAATTTCCGAAATTTCGTAAATTTCGAACTTTTTTAAAGGAAAATTTCGGAATTCTTTTAAAAAATCGAAACGCAAAAACCCCCTAAAAACGAATCGAGTTTAGAAACAAATTTTTCCGTGGTTGCCCAGCCCTAATATTCTGGGTTTGAACCTGCCACTTTTGGACTCTCGCTTGCTGAGGTGTTCCAGCGAGTGTCTCTGTAGATCTTAAGAAATGGGGCCACAAAGTGGAATCCACGACATGCGAGTGCAGAGAAGAGCAAACCACTGACCACCTGCTGCAATGCAACCTGAGCCCTGCCACATGATGCACGATGGAGGACCTTCTTGCGGCAACACCAGAGGCACTCCAAGGGGACAGATACGGGTCAAAGGACATTTAATCAACTACCAAGTTTGCAAATTTTGTATTTTGTCTGTTTGTTTGTTTTGTTCTATTAGAAATGTAATACAATTGACTGGTTGCTCTGACACGACAAAAAAAAAATAGAATCATAGAATCCTAGAATCCAAGAGTTGGAAGAGACCTCATGGGCCATCATCATGATTCGGGGGGGGGGGGGGGCTGAGTCTGAGTGAAAGAGGGTCTAGCCTAGCAAACCTTTTGTATCATTACCCCAATACCCCCATGCATATGGGATATATTGAGTATGGTGATCAGATCATGATATGAATAAACATAACAGTTTAAATAATGCACCAGTAAGGCCTTTTCGCGAACCACCATGAGAATTTCGGGGGGGGGGGGGGCTGAAGCCCCCCGAGGCCCCCCCCCCCCCCCGCTCCATCCAGTCCAACCCCATTCTGCCAGGAAGCAGGAATATTGCATTCAAATCACCCCTGACAGATGGCCATCCAGCCTCTATTTCAAAGCTTCTAAAGAAGGAGCCCCCACCACACTCTAGGGCAGTGAGTTCCACTGCTGAACGGCTCTCAGTCAGGAAGTTCTTCCTCGTGTTCAGATGGAATCTCCTCTCTTGTAGTTTGAAGCCATTCTTCCATTGTGTCCTAGTCTCCAAGGAAGCAGAAAACAAGCTTGCTCCCTCCTCCTCCCTGTGGCTTCCTCTCACATATTTATACATGGCTATCATCATATCTCCTCTCAGCCTTCTCTTCTTCAGGCTAAACATGCCCAGCTCCTTAAGCCACTCCTCATAGGGCTTGTTCTCCAGACCCTTGATCTGCTCCCTCCTCCCTGTGGCTTCCTCTCACATATTTATACATGGCTATCATATCTCCTCTCAGCCTTCTCTTCTTCAGGCTAAACATGCCCAGCTCCATAAGCCACTCCTCATAGGGCTTGTTCTCCAGACCCTTGATCTGCTCCCTCCCTCCTCCCTGTGGCTTCCTCTCACATATTTATACATGGCTATCATCATATCTCCTCTCAGCCTTCTCTTCTTCAGGCTAAACATGCCCAGCTCCTTAAGCCGCTCCTCATAGGGCTTGTTCTCCAGACCCTGGTCATTTCAGTCGCCCTCCTCTGGACACATTCCAGCTTAGAGTCAATTTCTCTCTTGAATTGTGGTGCCCAGAATTGGACACAATATTCCAGGTAAAGTGGTCTAACCAAAGCAGAATAGAGCATGGGGAGCATGACTTCCCTAGATCTAGACACTAGGCTTCTATTAATGCAGGCCAAAATCCCATTGGCTTTTTTTGCCAACAAAAAACAGAGTATTACAGAGCCGAAACCGTCTTGCACCTCTTCCTGTAGACAACACTTCACATATGCTACATGGAGGCCTTTCGATACTGTTGGGGTTCCTTCCACAGAAGAAGGGTGTGCAAATTATAGGCGACAGAACGAAGCATCCGAATGCACGAGGCTCCGTTGGCCTCCATGCGTGTGTGTGTACGAGATTGCAAGTTTAACCTTTCCAGCAAAGTGTAACTGATTCAATTATGACACATTTTTATAGATGACATTTCAACAGCAGGCAAGCGCTCGGTTTTTCCTTATGGCTCGGTTAGACGCATATAGAGAGGGATAATTTAAGAGTCTATATCATCAGCATTAAAATCTACCTCCTGCTGTCGGAGGAATGTCGGAAATCCAAAGTGAATGGCATTTAGTCATCCAAAGGGGAATTAGGTGCGCACACAATGCCGAAAGCTGTACCAAAGAGCAGGAAATAGGGTTTGGACCATGTTCCTCCTCCTCCTCTTCTAGGGCAGGGAGACAGGCAGCCATGCTCCTGCCCCAGAAACACATTTCTTTAATTTTAAACCTCACACAAGCCTGTTCCGCTAACCTAGATACAACCGACAGCCGAGTACGTAATCGAGAGAGAGAGAGAGAGAGACTCCTGGCATTTGGATACCTTCTTCCTTGCTGTTTCACAAGCTTCAAAGGCTTGTTGTTGTTGTTGTTAGGCAATAGCTAACTGCTCTGGCTTATACAAAATACATATTGGCCTGGATAGATAGCATAACTCATCCTCATTATTGGCAGGGATGAGAGACAGGGCCTTCTCAGAGGTGGCCACTCGGCTATGGAACACCCTCCCTAGGGATATTCGATGCGATTAGCAGGATCAAGAGACAGGGCCTTCTCAGCGGTGGCCCCTCGGCTATGGAACACCCTCCCTAGGGATATTAGATATGATTGGCTGAATGAAGAGACAGAGCCTTCTCAGTAGTGGCCCCTCGGTTATGGAACGCCCTCTCTAGGGATATTAGATGTGATTGGCAGGATCAAGAGACAGGGCCTTCTCAGCGGTGGCCCCTCGGCTATGGAACGCCCTCCTGAGGGATATTAAATGCGATTGGCAGGATCAAGAGACAGGGTCTTCTCAGCAGTGGCCCCTCGGCTATGGAATGCCCTCCCTAGGGATATCAGACGCGATTGGCAGGATCAAGAGACAGGGTCTTCTCAGCGGTGGCCCCTCGGCTATGGAATGCCCTCCCTAGGGATATCAGACGCGATTGGCAGGATCAAGAGACAGGGTCTTCTCAGCAGTGGCCCCTCGGCTATGGAATGCCCTCCCTAGGGATATCAGACGCGATTGGCAGGATCAAGAGACAGGGTCTTCTCAGCGGTGGCCCCTCGGCTATGGAATGCCCTCCCTAGGGATATCAGACGCGATTGGCAGGATCAAGAGACAGGGTCTTCTCAGCAGTGGCCCCTCGGCTATGGAATGCCCTCCCTAGGGATATCAGACGCGATTGGCAGGATCAAGAGACAGGGTCTTCTCAGCAGTGGCCCCTCGGCTATGGAATGCCCTCCCTAGGGATATCAGACGCGATTGGCAGGATCAAGAGACAGGGTCTTCTCAGCAGTGGCCCCTCGGCTATGGAATGCCCTCCCTAGGGATATCAGACGCGATTGGCAGGATCAAGAGACAGGGTCTTCTCAGCAGTGGCCCCTCGGCTATGGAATGCCCTCCCTAGGGATATCAGACGCGATTGGCAGGATCAAGAGACAGGGTCTTCTCAGCAGTGGCCCCTCGGCTATGGAATGCCCTCCCTAGGGATATCAGACGCGATTGGCAGGATCAAGAGACAGGGTCTTCTCAGCGGTGGCCCCTCGGCTATGGAACGCTCTCCCTAGGGATTAGAATCATAGAATCAAAGAGTTGGAAGAGACCTCAAGGGCCATCCAGTCCAACCCCATTCTGCCAAGAAGCAGGAATATTGCATTCAAATCACCCTGACAGATGGCCATCCAGCCTCTGTTTAAAAGCTTCCAAAGAAGGAGCCTCCACCACACTCCGGGGCAGAGAGTTCCACTGCTGAACGGCTCTCACAGTCAGGAAGTTCTTCCTCATGTTCAGATGGAATCTCCTCTCTTGTAGTTTGAAGCCATTGTTCCATTGCGTCCTAGTCTCCAAGGAAGCAGAAAACAAGCTTGCTCCCTCCTCCTCCCTGTGGCTTCCTCTCACATATTTATACATGGCTATCATATCTCCTCTCAGCCTTCTCTTCTTCAGGCTAAACATGCCCAGCTCCTTAAGCCGCTCCTCATAGCGCTTGTTCTCCAGACCCTTGATCATTTTAGTCGCCCTCCTCTGGACACATTCCAGCTTAGAGTCAATATCTCTCTTGAATTGTGGTGCCCAGAATTGGACACAATATTCCAGGTAAAGTGGTCCAACCAAGGCGGAATAGAGCACGGGGAGCATGACTTCCCTAGATCTAGACACTAGGCTCCTCTTGATGCAGGCCAAAATCCCATTGGCTTTTTTTGCTGCCACATCACATTCCTGGCTCATGTTTAACTTCCTGTCCACGAGGACTCCAAGATCTTTTCCACACGTACTGCCCTCGAGCCAGGCCTCATTGTCCCCCATTCTCTATCTTTGCATTTCATTTTTTCTGCTTAAGTGGAGTATCTTGCATTTGTCCCCATTGAACTTCATTTTGCTAGTTTTGGCCCTTCATCTCTCTAATCTGTCAAGATCGTTTTGAATCCTGCTCCTGTCCTCTGGAGTCTTGGCTCTCCCTCCCCATTTGAAGGGATGAAGGGAGTTGGACTGGATGGCCTTAACTATTTTCTGTAGGTCATGGGGGTTATTAATTATTTTCTGTTGGTCATGGGTGCTCTGTGTGGGAAATTTGCCCCAATTCCGTCGTTTGTGGGGTTCAGAATGCTCTTTGATTGTAGGTGAACTATAAATCCCAGTAACTACAACTCCCAAATGTCAAGGTCTATTTCCCCCAAACTCCACCAGTGTTCACATTTGGGCATATTGAGTATTCGTGTAGAGTTTGGTCCAGATCCATCATTTTTTGAGTCCACAGTCCTCTCTGGATGTAGGTGAACTACAACTCTCACACTCCAGGTCAATGCCCGCCAAACCCTTCTAGTGTTTTCTGTTGGTCATGGTAGTCCTGTATGCCACGTTTGGTTCAATTCCATAATCGGTGGAGTTCAGAATGCTCTTTGATTGTAGGTGAACTATAAATCCCAATAACTACAACTCCCAAATGTCAAGGTATATTTCCCCCAAACTCCATCTGTGTTCATATTTGGGCATATGGAATATTTGTGCCACGTTTGGTCCAGATCCATCATTGTTTGAGTCCACAGTGCTCTCTGGATGTAGGTGAACTACAACTCCCAAACTCAAGGTCAATGCCCACCAAACCCAGTGTTTTCTGTTGGTCATGGGAGTTCTGTGTGCCAAGTTTGGTTCAATTCCATAATTGGTGGGGTTCAGAATGCTCTTTGATTGTAGGTGAACTATAAATCCCAGCAACTACAACTCCCAAATGACAAAATCAATTTTTTTTGAGTGAAGGACATACATTGGGTTGTTAGGTGTCTTGTGTCCAAATTTGGTGTCAATTTGCCCAGTGGTTTTTGAGTTCTGTTAATCCCACAAATGAACAATACATTTTTATTTGTATAGATTGCTGTTGTTGTGTGTCTTCGAATTGCTTCTCGGATTTGTTCAGACTTGAATTTTTGATTGTACCAGCCATAGGCCAAGACATCAAATAATATGGAGCCCCTGATGGTGCAATGGGTTTAACCCTTGTGCTAGCAGGACCGCTGACCAAAAGGTTGGTGGTTCGAATCCGGGGAGAGGGGGTGAGCTCCCATCTGTCAGCTCTAGCTTCTCATGTGGGGACCTGAGAAAAAACCTCCCACAGGATGGTATTATTATTATTATTAGGGTGTTCCAGAGTCAGGGGGGCCACCACAGAGAAGGCCCTGTCCCTCGTCCCCACCAAACGCGCCTGTGACGCAGGTGGGATCGTGAGCAGGGCCTCTCCAGATGATTGATCATGTGGGTTCGTATACAGAGATGCGGTCACGCAGGTAGGCAGGTCCCAAACCATTTAGGGCTTTGTAGGTAAGCACCTGCACCTTGAATTGGGCTCGGTAAATAAACGGTAAGCAAAAAGTATTTTGGCCCCCCCCCCCCCCAATAATTGATATATATTTTCTGTTTGTCGTGGGCGTTCTGTGTGCCATATTTGGTTCAATTCCATCATTGGTGGAGTTCAGAATGCTCTTTGATTGTAGGTGAACTATACATCCCAGTAACTACACTTGCCGCACTTGCTCCCTTGCCTGGCCCGCTTTGAGTCCGGAGGCGTGCCTGAAGACCCCGGCGTGTGCACCAAAAGTCACCTCTTCTCCTGACTTTCTCCTCAGCCATTGGGACAGAGAGAGAGAGAGAGAGAGGTGGAGATGCCCACCTTTCCTGAAGGTAGGCGCAAAAACAAAGGAGGGAGCGGAGGTGGGAGATACCTCCAGCCGGAGGGGTCTCTCTCTCTCTCTCTCTCTCTCGGTCCCAATGGCTGAAGAGAAAGTCAGGAGAAGAGGCGAATTTTGGTGCGCACGCTGGGGTCTTCAGACATGCCTCCGGACCTGAAGCGGGCCAGACGCGGTGGCTCCGCCCCTTGGCCCACCCACGGATTGGGGAGAGGAGAGGAGGCGGGTGGAGCGCCGGGGGATCGGGAAAGGGAGCCGGTCATGGGGAAGGGATCGAACGCAGAGAACGATTGAGTGCCGGCTCTGCTCGCGCACCCGGTGGCCGGGTGGAGCAGGAACGAGAGGGGCTAGGCGAGGCTCAAGGGCCCGGCCCCTTTGGGAAGAGGATCGCCCGGCAGTGAGGCAAGAAAGCCGAGGCTCCCCCCGGACTGCTAGGGCTGTTGTGAGCTGAGGGGGCGCTCCTCAAGTGGCAGTCGAGGGGCATTTACAGAGGCGCCTCTGCACCCCTGGCAAAAAAAAAAGTGTTTTGCGACCACTTACTTCGCGTAATGGATGAGCCGCCCCTGCCTGCACCTTGAATTGGGACAGGAAAATGAACGGCAGGCAGTGGAGCTCCTTAAATAGGAGAGTTGACCTCTCTCTGTAAGGAGCACCAGTTAACAACCTGGCCGCCGCCCGTTGGACCAGTTGGAATTTCCAGGCCGTTTTCAAGGGCAGCCCCATGTAGAGCGCATTGCAGTAGTCCAATCTGGAGGTGACCAAGGCATGGACCACCCCGGCCAGATCAGCCTTTGCGAGGTACGGTCACAGTTGGCGCATGAGTCTCAGTTGTGCAAAAGCCCTCCCAGACACTGCTGATGCCTGAGCCTCAAGCGTAAGTGATGAGTCCAAGAGGACTCCCAAACTGCGGACCTGTGGTTTCAGGGGGAGTGTAACCCCGTCCAACACAGGTTGCCACCCTATACCCCGGTCAGGTTTACGATCGACCAGGAGGACCTCTGTCTTGTCGGGATTGATCTTCAGCTTGTTCCTCCTCATCCAGATAGACACAGCGGCCAGGCACTCGTCCAGCACTCGAGGGGTTTCCTTGGAGTTAGGTGGAAAAGAGTAGTAGAGTTAGGTTCTTGTGGGTTTTTTCGGGCTATAGGGCCATGTTCTAGAGGCATTTTTTTCCTGACGTGCCTCTAGAACATGGCCCTATAGCCTGAAAAAACCCACAAGATCCTAGTGATTCCAGCCATGAAAGCCTTCGACAATACAGTAGTAGAGTTGTGTGTCATCTGCATAGAGATGGCACCCAACTCCAAAACTCCAGATGACCTCTCCCAGTGGTTTCATGTAGATGTTAAAAAGCATGGGAGACAGAATGGAGCCTTGCGGGACCCCACAGGTCAAAGGCCAGGGGTCCGAGCAGGCGTCTCCCAGCTTCACCATCTGGGATCAACCCTCCAGGAAGGACCGGAGCCACGACAGAACCGTGCCCCCGAGACCCATCCCAGAGAGTCGTCCCAGAAGGATACCATGATCGATGGTATCGAAAGCCGCTGAGATGTCCAAGAGAACCAACAGAGTCACACTCCCCTTGTCCAGCTTCCTACGGAGATGGGCAAGGGTCTAAAGACGATGTGGTCGCCCTCACAGCACCAAGGACCTCCTCCACGGTCTCAGGAAGAACAAGCCTAAAAGAATCCCACAAAATCGGACAAGCAGATGCCTCAGTCACCTTCTTCTGGCACTGTGATGAAATTGGAGTCCAGCTCAAGGCGTATCTGAGCAACTTTGCCTGCAAAATGGTGTGCGAACTCGCAACACCGAGTTGTTGGGTCATCGAAGGTCTCCTCCACCACAGGTGGATGAAGGAGTTCCCCAACAACCCGTAACACATCTGTATGGCCCATGTGGTCTCTTACAACTCTATGAATCTCTGATTCTCTGGATTTCTCTTGTTTCCTTTCACTGCCATCAAAGTTGAGCAAATAACATGACAGCCACACCTATTTTGAAATATTTCCACTGAGGACAGATCTGGCATTGTTTAATATTAAAGAGGTGTGATTGTAAAGTCAACGTTATAAGATCTTTGGATATGTTTCTGCTTGGGGGAAAATCTTTGGTACTGAAGTTCATGTTAAAAATAATTACTCAAATGTAGGAGAGGAACCTTTAACTGGAGGAATGGTGGCCGCACTTATGCTAAAAAGAGGGAAGAAGAGAAAGGAGGGAAAGAAGCAGGTAGGCAGAGTCTTACACCAGGTATTAAGGTGTTCCCCATGACTAACACATTTCTCTTCCCACAAAAGGATTTACTTATGAATTAAGCCCGTGTTTACCTTTCTGTAACCAACCACAAAACAAAATACCATAAGCGCAAGATGCGTAGGTGAGGGAAATGGCATGCTCTGGCAAACAGACTTTTTTTCCAACCAATAATAATAATAATAATAATAATAATAATAATAATAGAACAACAACAACAACAAAACAATAGTAATAATAATAATAGAATAATAATAATAATAATAATAATAATAATAATAATAATAGAACAACAATAATAATAGAACAATAATAATAATAATAGAATAATAATAATAATAATAAAATAATAATAGAACAACAAAACAATAGTAATAATATAATAGAACAATAATAATAATAATAATAAGAGAATAATAATAATAGAACAACAATAATAATAATAATAGAACAACAACAATAATAGAACAATAATAATAATAATAGAATAATAATAATAATAATAATAATAATAATAATAATAAAACAACAAAACAATAGTAATAATATAATAGAACAATAATAATAATAATAATAAGAGAATAATAATAATAGAACAACAATAATAATAGAACAAGAACAATAATAATAGAACAACAACAACAATAATAATAATAGAACAACAACAACAATAATAGAACAATAATAATAATAATAGAATAATAATAATAATAATAAAATAATAATAGAACAACAAAACAATAGTAATAATATAATAGAACAATAATAATAATAATAATAAGAGAATAATAATAATAGAACAACAATAATAATAGAACAAGAACAATAATAATAGAACAACAACAACAATAATAATAATAATAGAACAACAACAACAATAATAGAACAATAATAATAATAATAGAATAATAATAATAATAATAAAATAATAATAGAACAACAATAATAATATTAATAATATAATAGAACAATAATAATAATAATAATAAGAGAATAATAATAATAGAACAACAATAATAATAGAACAAGAACAATAATAATAGAACAACAACAACAATAATAATAATAGAACAACAACAACAATAATAGAACAATAATAATAATAATAGAATAATAATAATAATAATAAAATAATAATAGAACAACAAAACAATAGTAATAATATAATAGAACAATAATAATAATAATAATAAGAGAATAATAATAATAGAACAACAATAATAATAGAACAAGAACAATAATAATAGAACAACAACAACAATAATAATAATAATAGAACAACAACAACAATAATAGAACAATAATAATAATAATAGAATAATAATAATAATAATAATAATAATAATAATAATAATAATATAAAAATAATAAAAATTGCAAAGAGTCTGGCACAAGCCAGTCCAGGTAGTCCCAGTGGTGATTGGCACACTGGGTGCAGTGCCTCAAGACCTTGGCCTGCACTTAAACACAATTGGCGCTGGCAAAATTACCATCTGCCAGCTGCAAAAGGCCACCCTATTATCTGCACACGATACATCACACAGTCCTAGACACTTGAGAAGTGTCCAGATCCATCCTAGTTTGAGTTCACAGTGCTCTCTGGATGTAGGTGAACTACAACTCCAAAACTCAAGGTCAATGCCCATCAAACCCTTCTAGTGTTTTCTGTTGGTCATGGGAGTCCTGTATGCTACGTTTAGTTCATTTCCATCATTGGTGGAGTTAATAATGCTCTTTGATTTTAGGTGAACTATAAATCCCAGCAACTACAACTCCCAAAAGTCAAGGTCTATTTCCCACAAACTCCATTTGTGTTCACATTTGGGCATATTGAGTATTCGTGCCAAGTTTGGTCCAGGTCCATCATTGTGTGAGTCCTCAGTGCTCTCTGGATGTAGGTCAACTAGAATTCCAAAACTTAAAGTCAATGCCCACCAAACCCTTTTAGTATTTTCTGTTGGTCATGGGAGCCCTCTGTGCCAAGTTTGGTTCAATTCCATCATCGGTGGAGTTCAGAATGCTCTTTGATTGTAGGTGAACTATAAATCCCAGCAACTACAACTCCCAAATGAAAAAAAACCAATTTTTTTGAGTGATGGTCACTCTTGTGGCCAAATTTGGCGGCAATTCATCCAGTGGTTTTTGAGTTATGTTAATTCCAGAAACTAACATTACATTTTTATTTATATAGATGTACCATATTTGTAATTTCTCCAGTGGTGTAGGGCGCAGACATTAAGAGCCACATCCACTGTTCCACACTGGGCATGCGTACTCAGCAGCAGAGTAGCAAAGCGCAAGGGCAGACGTCTTCACTGTGTCTGGTTGTAATCCCCAGGTTGTGCCAGTCAGCTTTCATATGATATTGTTTCTAGCGCCCACTTTTTGCTTGATGTTCAGGCAGTGCTTCTTGTAGGTCAGAGCACGGTCCAGGGTGACTCCCAGGTATTTGGGTGTGCTGCAATGCTCCCGTGGGATTCCTTCCTTCCCAGGTGATCCTTAGAGTTCGGGATGCTTGTCTGTTCTTGAGATGAAAAGCACATGTCTGTGTTTTAGATGGGTTGGGGATCAGCTGGTTTTCCCTGTAATAGGCAGTAAGAGCACCTAGAGCTTCGGAGAGCTTCTGTTCAACCATCTCAAAGCTTCCTGCTTGAGCGGTGATGGCACGATCATCAGCATAGATGAAGCTCTCTGTCCCTTCTGGCAGTGGCTGGTCATTTGTGTAGATGTTGAACATGGATGGAGCAAGCACGCTCCCCTGAGGCAGGCCGTTCTTCTGTTTCCGCCATCTGCTTCTCTGGCCCTGGAACTCAACAAAGAAGCTCCTGTTTTGTAGCAGGTTTCCTATGAGGCGGGTGAGGTGGTCGTCCTTTGTGATATTATACATTTTTCTCAGGAGGAGGTGGTGGTTCACAGTATCATAAGCCGCTGACAGGTCTATGAAGACAGCTCCTGTGATCTGCTGCCTTTGAAAGCCATCTTCATCATCATCATCATCATCATCATCATCATTTAATAACTTATTAATCGCCCTCCATCCGAGAATGCTCTAGGCGATTTACAGCTAAATTATAAAAGATAAAATACATACATACAAAAATTAAAAATTAACAGAGATCGAATGCTCTAGTAAAAAGCCAGGTCTTAAGTGCGAGAGTAAAAGGCCCGAAGTCACGCATGGCTCTCATGTAGGGCGGCAAGGAATCCCACAATAAGGCAGGAGGGGCAGAAAGAGAGAAAGCCCACCTGCGCCTGGTCCTTTCCAAGGGCACTTCTCTAGGACCCGGTATATGGAGTAAGTCACGTTGGGCTGGTCGTTGCGACCTCCGATGATGGGAGAAGGAGAGGCGGTCCCTAAGGTACGATGGACCCTGGCCGTAAAGAGTTTTAAAAGTCAGAACTAGCATTTTATACAGGCCACGGTACTCAGTTGGAAGCCAATGTAAATGTTGCAGCACTGGTGTTATATGGCATTTCATGGGCGTTCTTGTGAGTAGCCTGGCTGCCGCATTCTGAACAATACGGAGCTTTCGGGTCGTAGACATCGGAAGGCCAACATACAGGGCATTGCAATAGTCCAGCCTAGACGTGACCGTGGCATGGATGACAGTTGCCAGAGCCTCGTCAGATAGGTAGGGTGCCAGTTGCCTTGCTTGTCGTAGATGGAAAAAGGCCTGTTTGCTGAGCTTCCATTGTCAGCTGCGAATCCAGGATGACACCTAAGCTCTTAACAGTGGTCGATGGAGAGAGGGCGGCACCATCGAAGGTGGGTAGAGGATGGGTCAGACCTGCCGGGCGGCCATGCCAGAGAATCTCAGTCTTCGCCGGGTTCACCTTCAGTCTGCTAGCACGTAGCCAGTTCGACAGAGCTTCCAGACATCGGGTGAAATTGTCTGGAATTGACGTTGCTCCAGGCTCCAGGTGCAGAAGGAGTTGGGTATCGTCCGCATATTGGTAGCAGTCCAGGCCGAAACTCCGAGCCAAACTAGCAAGGGGTCTAACGTAGATGTTGAAGAGAAGAGGAGAGAGAATGGCACCTTGGGGGACCCCACATAGGAGGGGGGAATCTATTGAGAGACTTGATCCATATACTCCACGCATTGGCTCCGGTTTCGGAGAAATGAGTCGAACCAATTGAGGGCCTGACTATGAACTCCGGACATGGCAAGACGGTGAATCATTAGATCGTAGTCGACGGTGTCAAACACTGCGGTAAGGTCAAGAAGTACCAGTAGTGCGGATCCACCGTGGTCAGACTGGCGACGGAGTTCATTTGTAATGGCAACCAGGACTGTCTCCATCCCATGACCCGGGCGGAAACCTGACTGGAAAGGGTCCAGGCCGGCTGTGTCATCCAGGAATTGCTGCAATTGTCCCAGTACGGCCCACTCTATCACCTTGCCTAAGAATGGCAGATTAGAAACAGGACGGTAATTGGCAAGGGTCTTCTATGTGCTGAGTCAGGTTCAGCAGTTGCGATGTGCAGCTTCTGCCTTTCCTGAAGCCAGGATCAGACAGGGATCTATTTTTTCCATAATTCTCTGCAAAATGAGTCTCTCCAGAACTTTGTAGAGGTGGTACAACAGGGAGATTGGTCTGACCCAAAAAGCTATAGACCAATCCCTGGTGACGACAGTCAAATTCCGTATTTCCTTCTCTCCGTCTAATTCCATTGGCAAATGCTGAGAGTTTCAGCCCTGAGGGGAATGCCTTTTCTATTGCAAGCTGTCAATGTATGTAAGTGACATTTCTGAAACAAAAAGACTTGCTTTAAAATTAGAAGCTCCTGTTGAAGCTCTCCGCACGCTGACTCATACTCGGTTCGCTCGTTGGTCTGATTAACGACCCAGCCATGCAAAAGAGCCATCGGGGGAAAGACGCTTAGCATTTAAATCAAGCACATCAAAGTCAAAGGTCTGTTTTTGAAAAAATGCATTACTTATGACAACAATTAACCAGGACGTGTGGTCATAATGACGCCTTCGTTTCCAAAAGACTACCTCCAGTCACATTTGTGTCTTACTGTTGAGATAATAATACCATTTAATACAGATCTGCCATTACATATTTAGAGATAATAGTTTTCTAAGATCTACAGAGACACTCGCTTGAACACCTCAGCAAGCAAGAGTCCAAAAGTGGCAGGCTCCAACCCAGAACCTCAATCAATGGCTGATACCAAATGAGAGACAGAAGACTGGGCGACTTGGAAAGCGTTGAACAGACTGTGCTCTGGCACCACGAGATTTATTTATTGTGCCAATGGGATGTTGGCCTGCATCAAGAGGAGCATAGTGTCTAGATCTAGGGAAGTCCTGCTCCCCATGCTCTATTCCGCTTTGGTTAGACCACACCTGGAATATTGTGTCCAATTCTGGGCACCACAATTCAAGAGAGATATTGACAAGCTGGAATGTGTCCAGAGGAGGGCGACTCAAAAGATCAAGGGTCTGGAGAACAAGCCCTATGAGGAGCGGCTTAAGGAGCTGGGCATGTTTAGCCTGAAGAAGAGAAGGCTGAGAGGAGATATGATAGCCATGTATAAATATGTGAGAGGAAGCCACAGGGAGGAGGAGGGAGCAAGCTTGTTTTCTGCCTCCCTGGAGACTAGGACGCAAGGGAGGAATGGCTTCAAACGACAAGAGAGGAGATTCCATCTGAACATGAGGAAGAACTTCCTGACTGTGAGAGCCGTTCAGCAGTGGAACTCTCTGCCCCGGAGTGTGGTGGAGGCTCCTTCTTTGGAAGCTTTTAAACAGAGGCTGGATGGCCATCTGTCAGGGGTGATTTGAATGCAATATTCCTGCTTCTTGGCAGGGGGTTGGACTGGATGGCCCATGAGGTCTCTTCCAACTCTTTGATTCTATGATTCTAGAACAAACAAGGACATCTAATTACCTCTCAACAAAAGATTGCTCCAGGCACTGCCAGGCAATCAAATGCTAATCAAGGTGATCAGTTGAAACATTCACACCTAGCTCCAGAAGACAAGAGTCCTTTGTCCCACCCTGGTCATTCCACAGATATATAAACCCTTTTTCCTAGTTCCAACAGACCTCACTACCTCTGAGGATGCTTGCCATAGATGCAGGCGAAACGTCAGGAGAGAATGCCTCTAGAACATGGCCACATAGCCCGAAAATACCTACAACAACCCAGGTTCAAAAAGAGTTCATTGGGGTGAAAATGCAATGGGAGAGCCCTGTCAGGGTCAATGAGAGAGCGGACCATCATATGCAGAAGACGCCGTTAAAAATACCCCTGACCTTTAACAAACAGGCCCAGTTTCGGCAAGATTTCACAGCGCCGGGGATAGAATTGGGACTTCAAACCTGCCGTCCCTCTCCGTTCATTATGGCTTTTTATTGTCCCCCACAAAATACTTGTACGTGTTTGAAGTCGAACATGACCCCCCTCCCATAAGAGATAGTAACTTATAGTTTTGCTAAGGGCAAGGACACCAGACTGGATAATAAGGGTTAAGCCTTGGTCAGTTTGGTGTGTATCATTTAATCAAGGCTTTATGCTCTATTTTCATATGTTTACAGCAGAAAGTAACCAATTTATTGCTGAAAATCATGCCACAAAAGTATTTGAATTTTCCCACCTGAGGCACACCTGGGCTCCTGATGGTCCCCCACCTCACAAACAAGGGACTCTCTTTCCTCCTCATGGATATATTTCCCTTTCATATAACAATGGGGGGAATATGACCTTAGGAAAGTCCTCTTTTCCTCCAAGCCGTTTTTCTCTCAAATCTTTCCACTAAGGACATTCACAAAAGTTTCCCCTTTGTGCCCTATCTGATTGTAAGAGGAAAACCAGGATTAAGCCATCAATGCTTATCACAGACCCATCTCAGGACAATAAAGTGGCTTCTCTGGAAGGCCGATCCCCGGACTCGATAAGCCTAAGGACATTAAAACTCCATAATCCACTCCAGAATGCATTGTTTCCCTTCATCCCACTTCCCTCCCTTCTGTTTCACTGGAGTGTCAAGGCAGCAGGAGCCTCCTGATAGGCTCTGGCGCCCCGCGAAAGCCCTGTGATTGGCCCTGATGCATGGGGGACGGCCAAGCCTCCTCCCAGCTGTTTGCGCGTCAGCCAATCCCCTTCGAGCTGGGCGGGAGGGGGGAGTGGGAATTTTGAAACTCACAACTCTGTATTTTCTATAAAAATGGCCTTTACTTCTGTAACCACATGCTCTGCTTGGCGAATGATTGCTGCTAATAAAACATCTCGGTGGCACTTCCTTCCACTTGGTGAGACCTTTTATTGGGAAAAATCTGGGATTGGGTGCTTCTCTCTGTCTCGCCAGGGTAACAAACTCTTTAAGGAGTCTGATTGGTCTCTGCCTCCTGGCAAAGACCCCTAAATTCCAGCTCTATAACAAATCTTGTGTGGGCCTAGCCGAGCGATAACCCCGTGATGCCCAACAAAGGCTTCTCTGCAAGGATAGTATATTTGTTTTTGTTTATTTACAACAACACTAAACAAGACATGCATTGCATGAGAATGATTCCCTCTGCAAACTAGTTTAGCTCGAAAGTCACCACTGATATGTAACATAACAACGTCTGACAAGTTGCTTTGGGGGTAATAAGGACACAGAGAAGGATTTCAAATGCAACGAGTGCAAGGTTTTTCTAGTACTTTTTAGTGTTACTCGCTTAGGTCATTGTTGGAAACATTTCAAATCACTCTGTCAACTATTTTGCCCTGTTCACAACAATCCCGTTTCTGCCCCAAAGAAAACATAAACCGGAAACAACCAAGAATGTAATATGTTACCAAAAACTGTAACAGGTGTTTTGTGTGTGTGTGTGTGTGTGTGTGTTTTTTGTTGTGTCAGGAGGAAATTGAGAAACTGCAAGTCGCTTCTGGTGTGAGAGAATTGGCTGTCTGCAAGGACGTTGCCCAGGGGACGCTGCCCGGATGTTTTGATATATTGGCATCCTTGTGGGAGGCTTCTCTCATGTCTCTGCATGAGGAGCTGGAGCTGACAGAGGGAGCTCATCCGCGCTCTCCCCGGATTCAAACCTGCGACCTGTCGGTCTTCAGTCCTGTAACAGTAAGAGACTAGGTTGTTGTAGTAAGAGACTATCTATACCACGAATGGGTAAACCCAGGCCAGGGGGGCACTTCTACCCAAGCTGCCCTCTTTCTCTCCTCTTTGGAGGAACTTCATAATTCCCGTTGTCTTAAGAAAGCATTCCCATCTCACCTGGCATATTGAATTATTGCCATCTGGCAGACGGTACAGGGTGACAAAGAAAAGGACAAGCAGACTTGAAGGACAGCTTTGATCCTAGAGCTGTAACTATATTGAACTCCATGGTTTTGCATTGATGTGGCATTGAGGGCTGTGCGGTGGTGTATATATATATGTGTGTGTATGTATGTATGTATACATACACACACACACACATATATATAAATGCTCTGTGCATGATGAGTACCTTAAAAACAAAAGAACCAATGAACGAAATCATACCAAGCACAAGGAGTGACCATCACTCTAAAAATTATGATTTTGTCATTTGGGAGTTGTAGTTGCTGGGATTTATAGTTCACCTACAATCAAAGAGCATTCTGAACTCCACGATCGATGGAACCAAATGTGGCACACAGGACTCCCATGACCAACAGAAAACACAAGAAGGGTTTGGTGGGCATTGACCTTGAGTTTGGGAGTTGTAGTTCACCTACATCCAGAGAGCACTGTGGACTCAAACAATGATGGATCTGGACCAAACTTGGCACAAATATTCCAAATGCCCAAATATGAACAGAGATGGAGTTTGCGTAGAGCGCGTGTCTCAGGGGGGGCGCTCTTGAGGAGCTCTTGAGGTGCCCCTGCCCCGAACAACACCCAGAGGCAGCTCGCTCTCCCTCCCTCCTTCCCTCACAAGTGCGCGTGTGTGCGCACGTTGTCTTCCTCTCCTCCTCCTCCTCGCAGGCCAAGGGAGACAACGCCGGTATGCGTCCCTCTCCCGGTGTTAGGAAGTGTGCAGGGAAGGAGGGGCGATGCAGGCAGTGCCTTCCTCCTTGCCTCGCCATTGCTCCATGCCCTCCTCGTCAGGCTGGGCTCCCAAGCCTGGCAAGGAAGGAGCGCGGAGTAGCAGAGGGGGAAGCCTCTGCTGCCAAGGCCCTCTTGTGCACCAGTTGCGCCCGTACCTTGGGAAGTCAGATCTGGCCACAGTGGTCCACGCTCTTGTTACATCCCGAATAGATTACTGCAATGCACTCTACGTGGGGTTGCCTTTGAAGACTGTTCGGAAACTTCAATTAGTCCAGCGGGCGGCAGCCAGATTACTCACCGGAGCGTCATACAGGGAGCATACCACCCCCCTGTTATGTCAGCTCCACTGGCTGCCGATCCAATTCCGAGCACAATTCAAAGTGCTGGTTTTGACCTACAAAACCCTATACGGCTCCGGCCCAGCGTACCTGTCCGAACTCATCTCCCTCTATGTCCCATCTCGGAGTTTAAGATCTTCTGGGGAGGCCCTGCTCTCGATCCCACCTCTATCACAAGTGAGATTGGTGGGGACGAGGAGCAGGGCCTTCTCGGTGGTGGCCCCTCACCTGTGGAATTCACTCCCCGGGGAAATTAGGTCATCGACATCCCTCCTCTCTTTCAGAAGGAAATTAAAAACATGGTTATGGGACCAGGCTTTCGGGCAATCTGGCGGTTAGATAAGGACAATGATGACCAGAATCGAGAGTACTTGACAATGTGGAATGAATTTACGGACTATGAGATGGCGAACGCTGAGCATTAGATTGTTTTTATTGATTTTAATGTATGGACTGATTGATTTTAGCAAAAAGAATCTGCGAAGCCCACCTCCTCCAAGAGGAACTGGACCACCTCAACTGGGCTCTCTAGGCCAATGGAGACTCCACCTCAGACATCAGAAGAGCTGCAAGACCACCGAGAAGAAGCCACGAGAGTCAAGACAAAGACCCACCCAGAGGGAAAGTGTTCCTGCCATACATCAAGGGAACCACTGACCGCAGAGGGAAGCTGATGAGGAAACACAACATACAAACAATCTACAAACCCACCAAGAAAATCCAACAAATGCTACGTTCAGCAAAGGACAAGAGGGATCCTCTCACCTCTGCAGGAGTCTACCATTGTATACCATGCAGCTGTGGACAAGTCTCCATAGGGACCACCAAACGCAGCATTGCCCAGACACGCATCAAGGAACATGAAAGGCACTGCAGACTACTTCAACCAGAGAAGTCAGCCATAGCAGAGCACCTGATGAACCAACCTGGACACAGCATATTATTTGAGAACACAGAAATGCTGGACCACACCAACAACCACCATGTCAGACTACACAGAGAAGCCATTGAAATCCACAAGCATGGGGACAATTTCAACAGAAAGGAAGAGACCATGAAAATGAACAAAATCTGGCTACCAGTATTAAAAAACTCTAAAATTACAACAGCAAAACAGCAGAGAGGAAACAACCAGGCACATCTTAACACCTCTCAACAAAGGTTTTCCCAGGCTCAGCCAGGCCTTCAAATGCTAATGAAGGTGGTCAGTTGAAACATTCACACCTAGCTCCAGCAGACAAGAGTCCTTTGTCCCACCCTGGTCATTCCACAGATATATAAACCCCTTTTCCTAGTTCCAACAGACCTCACTACCTCTGAGGATGCTTGCCAAAGATGCAGGCGAAACATCAGGAGAGAATGCCTCTAGAACATGGCCATATAGCCCGAAAAAACCCACAAGAACCTAGTGATTCCAGCCATGAAAGCCTTCGACAATAGATTGAATTTATTGATTTTAATGTATGGACTGACTGTCTTAATTGTTATAATTGCTGTTTACATGTTTTATCCATTGTTATGTTTATGTTGGCATTGAATTGTGCCTTTTGTAAGCCGCCCTGAGTCCCCCCTCGGGAGTTGAGAAGGGCGGGGTAGAAATGTGCGAAATAAATAATAATAAATTTGTGCCTCAAAGGTTTGTGTGTGTGTATAAAAATTTTCAATGATTGGTTGGGGGGCACCAAAATTCTGTTTGCTTACCCCTGAAAACTACCCCTGAAAACGTCCCTGTCTGACACCCATACTACCCCTTGCAGGGTTACTAGTAGGCTTGGGTAACCACGGAAAAATTTGGTTCTAAACTCGTTTCGTTTTTAGGGGGGCCCTTGCGTTTCGTTTTTTTAAAGAATTCCGAAATTTTCCTTTAAAAAAGTTCGAAATTACGAAATTTCGTAAAATTACGAATCGATTCGTTAATGGCGGACGAGATTGCGCAATATGCTAAAAAAAACCTCCAAATGGGACAGGAGGAACTTCTGAAGCTTCCCTCTCCCTCTGTTGTTGACTGTTGGTGTGATAAAACAAACAACAACTATAAAACTTGCACCAGACATGCGAAAATAATTACGAAATAATTACGAAATAATTACGAAATAATTACGAAATAAATTGAAAAAATTGTTTCGAATCTTTATTACTCCTCACACAATTCCTGCATGGCTCAATATTGGATCGTAAGCTAATTTAAATACGAATTAATAACGAATTACGAAATTAACGAACGAAACCGCCCAAGCCTAGTTACTAGCAGGCTCTACTACAACAACTAGTATAGAATAGAACGCAATGTGCCTGCCTTTCATAAGCAGCACGAGCGGAATCAAATTAAGATCGCTGGATATCTGATAACTTGCTGGAGGTAAGTAAACGAGACTTCCTCTTTTGATGACTTTCTGAGGGCGCGCGCCCATGCTCTTTCCCCACGTTTTGGCATCTATGAGGAGGAGAGCTTATCGGGCGTCGCATCGTTTCTCCAGGCAAGCAATCTCAAGCTGTTGTCTTTTTCTAGCAAAAAGAAAGAGGAGGCGGGTGTCTCTTCCACATGCATAATTCCTTAAGAAACGAACGGGAACTGTTCCTCTGCAAGGGAAAACATAATGACTTCACACCTCTGTGCTCCTACACGCTCTGCAGGGCCCATCCTTTGATCCTTTGCGCTAGGACGAGATCGGGGCTCAAAGACGAGTGAGTAATGCGTTTGTTTCTCCGTCCCACAAGCAACTCCCACGTTCGTACGGTTCGTGTTGCAAAGCATTCCCGCCCAACAATGCAGAACAGAGGTGAGGAATGTTTGGCCTTCCAGATGTTTCTGGGGTGCAATTCGGCACACGTTGCATCATGGACTGCGGTATCTAGGTCTGACGGGAATTGCAGTCCAAAACATGTCTTTATACACGTAATAGAAAGTGAAAATATGTATGTATGTGAGTGGCTGGGGTGTCTGCGTTATAATCATTTTCTTCTACTGACCGCTACACATGAGGAAGAACTTCCTGACTGTGAGAGCCATTCAGCAGTGGAACTCTCTGCCTCGGAGTGTGGTGGAGGCTCCTTCTTTGGAAGCTTTTAAACAGAGGCTGGATGGCCATCTGTCAGGGGTGATTTGAATGCAATATTCCTACTTCTTGGCAGAATGGGGTTGGACTGGATGGCCCAGGAGGTCTCTTCCAACTCTTGGATTCTAGGATTCTATAACTTCCTGACTGTGAGAGGTGTTCAGCAGTGGAACTCTCTGCCCCGGAGTGTGGTGGAGGCTCCTTCTTTGGAAGCTTTTAAACAGAGGCTGGATGGCCATCTGTCAGGGGTGATTTGAATGCAATATTCCTACTTCTTGGCAGAATGGGGTTGGACTGGATGGCCCAGGAGGTCTCTTCCAACTCTTGGATTCTAGGATTCTATAACTTCCTGACTGTGAGAGGTGTTCAGCAGTGGAACTCTCTGCCCCGGAGAGTGTGGTGGAGGCTCCTTCTTTGGAAGCTTTTAAACAGAGGCTGGATGGCCATCTGTCAGGGGTGATTTGAATGCAATATTCCTGCTTCTTGGCAGAATGGGGTTGGACTGGATGGCCCAGGAGGTCTCTTCCAACTCTTCGATTCTATGATTCTATGGTCAGGAGACTCCAAAGACATTGTAGGTTATAGTGAACGCCATGAACATGTCCAAGAGCCATGCCAAGGCCCTCCACAAAAACCACACTGCCCACCACCCAAGGGAAGGCTTTCATACGGGGACACAGAACTCCCATGACCAATAGACACCAAATTGGGAGGGAGAGCCAAGACTCCAGAGGACAGGAGCAGAATTCAAAACGATCTTGACAGATTAGAGAGATGATGGGCCAAAACTAACAAAATGAAGTTCAACAGGGACAAATGCAAGATACTCCACTTAGGCAGGAAAAAACGGTGAGGTGGATCTGTAATTGGTTAAATGGACGAACCCAGAGGGTGCTCACCAATGCTTCCTCTTCATCTTGGAAAGAAGTGACAAGTGGAGTGCCATCCGCAGGGTTCCGTCCTGGGCCCGGTCCTGATCAGGATCTTTATTAATGATTTGGATGAAGGGCTAGAAGGCAGGATCATCAAGTTTGCAGACGACACCAAATTGGGAGGGAGAGCCAAGACTCCAGAGGACAGGAGCAGGATTCAAAACGATCTTGACAGATTAGAGAGATGATGGGCCAAAACTAACAAAATGAAGTTCAACAGGGACAAATGCAAGATACTCCACTTAGGCAGAAAAACGAAATGCAAAGAAACAAAATGGGGGACAATGCCTGGCTCGAGAGCAGTACGTGTGAAAAAGATCTTGGAGTCCTCGTGGACAGAAAGTTAAACATGAGCCAGGAATGTGATGTGGTGGCAAAAAAAGCCAATGGGATTTTGGCCTGCATCAAGAGGAGCCTAGTGTCTAGATCTAGGGAAGTCATGCTCCCCATGCTCTATTCTGCTTTGGTTAGACCACACCTGGAATATTGTGTCCAATTCTGGGCACCACAATTCAAGAGAGATATTGACAAGCTGGAATGTGTCCAGAGGAGGGTGATTCAAATGATCAAGGGTCTGGAGAACAAGCCCTATGAGGAGCGGCTTAAGGAGCTGGGCATGTTTAGCCTGAAGAAGAGAAGGCTGAGAGGCGACATGATGAGGGCCATGTATAAATATGTGAGAGGAAGCCACAGGGAGGAGGGAGCAAGCTTATTTACTGTTTCCCTGGAGACTAGGACGCAATGGTACAAACCCTACAAGGAAGGGCTTAAAGAGCTGGGCATGTTTAGCCTGAAGAAGAGAAGGATGAGAGGAGACATGATGATTGCCATGTAAAACATCCGGGCAACGTCACCTGGGCAACGTCCTTGCAGACGGCCAACGTCCCTGGGCAACGTCCTGGGCAACGTCCTTGCAGACGGCAACGTTCCCTGGGCAACGTCCTTGCAGACGGCTAAGGATGGTAAAACACCCGGGCAACGTCACCTGGGCAACGTCCTTGCAGACGGCCAACGTCCCTGGACAACGTCCTGGGCAACGTCCTTGCAGACGGCAATGTCCCCTGGGCAACGTCCTTGCAGATGTCCAAGGATGGTAAAACACCCGGGCAACGCCCCCTGGGCAACGTCCTTGCAGACGGCCAATGTCCCTGGGCAACATCCTGGGCAACATCCTGGACAACGTCCTTGGGCAACATCCTTGCAGACGGCCAAGGATGGCAAAAAACCCGGGCAACGTCACCTGGGCAACTTCCTTGCAGACAGCCAACGACCCTGGGAAACGTCCTCGGCAACATCCTTGCAACGTCCTTGCAGAAGGCAATGTCCCCTGGGCAACATCCTTGCAGACGGCCAAGGATGGTAAAACACCCGGGCAACATCCCCTGGGCAACCTCCTTGCAGACGGCCAACGTCCCTGGACAACGTCCTGGGCAACGTCCTTGCAGACGGCAATGTCCCCTGGGCAACGTCCTTGCAGATGTCCAAGGATGGTAAAACACCCGGGCAACGCCCCCTGGGCAACGTCCTTGCAGACGGCCAATGTCCCTGGGCAACATCCTGGGCAACATCCTGGACAACGTCCTGGGCAACGTCCTTGCAGACGGCAATGTCCCCTGGGCAACGTCCTTGCAGATGTCCAAGGATGGTAAAACACCCGGGCAACGCCCCCTGGGCAACGTCCTTGCAGACGGCCAATGTCCCTGGGCAACATCCTGGGCAACATCCTGGACAACGTCCTGGGCAACGTCCTTGCAGACGTCCAAGGATGGTAAAACACCCGGGCAACATCCCCTGGGCAACATCCTTGCAGACGGCCAATTCTCTCACATCAGAAACAACTTGCAGTTTCTTAAGGAAAATAAAACAAAACCTTGCCATTGAGAACACTGTGAAAAAAAATCAAATTCCTGTATTTCATCCAGCATATTATTTAGGGCAAACAAACAAAGAATGATGAAGTGTTTCAACAGAGACCAAGTCACAAGAACAAACCCTTTTGGAACGTTCCACTTTTTTATATCTCGAGCCATGGCAGTCAAAGCCGTGTCCAACTGCATTCATTCTGCAGTGCAGACGCACCCTTTATGTCCATGAAGCAACTCATTCCTATTCAATCTTTCAATGTTTCCATTACGAAGTAATTTTGAGAGATCCCTTGATCCCATTGTCAACAGAATATGACAAAAACAAAACCCCAGAATTTAATAGAAGTGGAAGTTTGTTGCATCATCCAGACTCTCCTTGGCATCATAGGAAACCTGCTACGAAACAGGAGCTTTTTTGTTGAGTTCCAGAGGGCCAGAGAAGCAGATGGCGGAAACAGAAGAACGGCCTGCCTCAGGGGAGCGTGCTTGCTCCATCCATGTTCAACATCTACACAAATGACCAGCCAGAAGGTGCTCTGTGATTGTAGCTGAACTATAAATCCCAGCAACTTCAACTCCCAAATGTCAAGATTCTATTTTCCCCCAACTCCTCCAGTGTTCACATTTGGGCATATTGAGTATTCATGTAGAGTTTGGTCCAGATCCATAATTGTTTGAGTCCACAGTGATCTCTGGATGTAGGTGAACTATAGCTCCAAAACCAAAGGACACTGCCCACCAAACTCTTCCAGTATTTTCTGTTGGTCAGGGGAGAACTGTGCGCCAAGTTTGGTTAAATTCCAACGTTGGTGGGGTTCAGAATGCTCTTTGATTGTAGGTGAACTATAAATCCCAGTAACTACAACTCCCAAATGTCAAGGTCTATTTTCCTCAAACTCCATCTGTGTTCATATTTGGGCATTTGGAGTATTCATGCCAAGTTGATCCAGATCCATCATTGGTTGAGTCCACAGTGCTCTCTGGATGTAGGGAACTACAACTACCTTGAGTTTTGGAGTTTTTGTCGTGTCAGGAGCGACTTGAAAAACTGCAAATCGCTTCTGGTGTGAGAGATTTGGCCGTCTGCAAGGACGTTGCCCAAGGGACACCTGGATGATTTGATGTTTTTATCATTCTTGTGGGAGGCTTCTCTCATGTCCCTGCACGAGGAGCTGGAGCTGATAGAGGGAGCTCATCCGCCTCTCCCCAGATTCGAACCTGCGACCTGTTGGTCCTCAGTCTTGCCGGCACTGGGGTTTAACCCACTGCGCCATCGGGAGCTCACAGTTTCGGAGTTGTAGTTCACCTACATTCAGAGAGCAGTGTGGACTCAAACAATGATGGATTTGGATCAAACTTGACGCAAATATTCAATATGCCAAAATGTGGACGCTAGGGGAGTTTGGAGAAATAGACCTTGACATTTGGGAGTTGTAGTCACAGGGATGTATAGTCCACCTACAATTAAAGAGCATTAATTCTAGTTTTCTGTTGATCATGGGAGTTCTGTGTGCCAAGTTTGGTTAAATTCCATCATTGGTGGAGTTCAGAATGCTCTTTGATTATAAGTGAACTATAAATCCCAGGGACTACAACTCCCAAATGACAAAATCATAATTTTTGAGTGATGGTCATTCCTTGTGTAGTGAGATGTTTTGTTGCCAAATTTGGTGTGATTTCGTTCATTAGTTCTTTTGTTTTTAAGGAACGCATTATGCACAGAGCATTTTTATATATATAGATATAGATTATACGTTTTTCCAGGGTTTTTTTGTGGCAAAATGAGGTGCCTTGGCTTATATTCGGGTCGGCTTATACTCGAGTATATACGGTAATTGGGGGGATCGTAATGCAAAGCAGGCGTGTACGGCTATACTGTGTTGATGAGGTTTTTTTAGCCGCGGAGCCCCTCCCGACTGTTCAGCGCCTGAACAAATGGAACATCTTGTCTCATTAATTAGATGAGCCCTGCTTTCACTGGGCACGGCAAAAGCTAATCCCTGCCGTACGTAACCCTTCCCTTTCTGGGAGGCACCCATTGCAACCCTTTCTGGGAACTATACATCCCAGTAACTACAACTCGCCTATGTCAAGGTCTATTTTCCCCCAATAGCGACTCAAGAGTGCACCCTGGGCAAAACCAAGTGTACCGCGATTGCTTACTTTGCGTAAGGGTTGCACCGCCCCTGGGTTATGTTATGGACGGTTCGGCGAACGGCTGCCCGAATGCAAACCCTTTCCTAACCTTTCCTTTTAAGCCGCACGAGAACTCAATCCACCTGTTCTTCGAGCAGAAAGGCGCGTCACCCAAGTCGGTGGCAATGTTCCCGAGTATGTTCCGCCGATCTCTGCCAAAGAACCGTCACGCCGCAATCCTCCAACTCCCCCTTCCTTCTCTCCTTTTTCCAATTTGGCTTCTCTAAATCTGCTTAGGGATGGATCTGGATCTGGACGTCGGCTGGTACTGCTTCGTTTGGCATTTCAGAAAAGGCCGAGTGCTGCGTACAGTGGCAACGCATGACCGAGTCCCCCGGGCATGGCTTAACTCGACAAAAAGCCACCCAGACGAGCCCCCGATTGACCACTAAGTCACCCAATTCGGTCCATGTGCCCACGAGGATCTTCCATGCGCTGAACCCGAACGCAGCACTTCACAGACGAACGCCTTCTGTGTAAACACTTTGCACTCACCGACTGGGAGGAGTAACTTTTTAACTTAGTTGATAACTTCTATATTCCACATCTACATCAGGCATGGGCCGACTTCGGCCTTCCCTCCAGGTGTTTTGGACTCCAACTCCCACAATTCCTAACAGCCTATGGGGAGTTGGAGTCCAAAACACCTGGAGGGAAGGCCGAAGTTGGCCCATGCCTGATCTACATTGTAAAATTATGGCAATTTGATGCCACAGGTCAATGCTATGGAATTATGGGATTTGTAGTTTGGTTAGGCAACAGTACTCAATACTATAGAAACCTGGGATTTGTAGTTTGGTAAGACTGCAGTATTCAATGTTATTGAAATCCGGGATTCATAGTTCGGCATGGTAGCAATACTCAATACTATGCAAACCCAGGATTCATAGTTTGGTAAGGCTTCAGTACTCAATGCTATGAAAACCTGGGAGTCATAGTTTGACAAGACTGCAGCATTCAATGTTATTAAAACCTGGGATTCATAGTTTGGCAAGGCTGCCGTACTCAATGCTATGCAAATCTGGAATTTACAGTTTGGCAAGGACAGAACTCAGTGCTATGGAAACCCAGAATTTATAGTTTAGTAAGGCAGCAGTACACAATGCTATAGAAACCCAGGATTTATAGTTTGGCAAGGTAGCTGTACTCAATACTAAGGAAACCTGGGATTTATAGTTTGGTAAAGCAGCAGTACTCAATGCTATGGAAACCCAGGATTCATAATTTGATATGGCAGCAGTACACAATGTTATGGAAACCCAAGATTCACGGTTTCCATAGTATTGAGTACTACAGCCTTACCAAACTATGAATCCCAGGTTTCCATAGTATTGAGTACTACAGCCGTACCAAACTATAAATCCTGGGTTTCCATAGTATTGAGTACTACAGCCTTGCCAAACTATGAATCCTGGGTTTCCATAGTATTGCGTACTACAGCCTTACCGAACTATGAATCCCGGGTTTCCATAGTATTGAGTACTACAGCCTTACCAAACTATGAATCCCGGGTTTCCATAGTATTTGGTATTGATGCTAAAAGGTTAATTCTTGAGCAACTAGTCGGTCGTGTCCCGCACAGTGGCTCCAACCTGACACTCACAACCCTTTGCAATTCCAATTATGCGCAGCATTGAGCATTAACGTTGGCTCCCGCCTCGGCAATTCGGGAAGAGGAGTCGCTAAATTCTGATCCAATTCCCTCAAATGACCAAAGGCTCGGCCATCAACCCTCCTTTCCTCTTGAGATGAATGCAACTGCTGCTGGCTTTCAAAAACAACAACAAAAGGACCTTTTGACTCCACATTGTTTTGGAAGGTTTGCTCCATTGGATTGCATCTTAATTTGGGAAGGGAAGGACAAGGAAGCCAATCACAGGCATTGCCTTACATTACGACTTTCTTGCAAAGCAATAAGGAAAGGCCCAGGAGAGACAACGCAGCCAAGGGACCGGTCAATATCATAAAACTGGTGGGTAGAATAGAAGAGAATACAAAGAATGGCATAGAATAGATGATCTCCCTTCGGAAGCAGGGTATAAATCAATAAATATAATAATAATATAGAATATAGAATAATAATAATAATATATTATTATTATTATATTAATATATTTATTATATATTATATAAATAAATATATTATACTGTATTATAGATATTAGAGGGAAAACAATCAGAGACATCTAATCACCTCTCAACAAAAGATTGCCCCAAGCACATTTTTTTTTGTCGTGTCAAGAGTGACTTGAGAAACTGCAAGTCGCTTCTGGTGTGAAAGAATTGGCCGTCTGCAAGGATGTTGCCCAGGGGACGCCCCGGATGAATTGATGTTTTTATCATCCTTGTGGGAGGCTTCTCTCATATCCCCGCATGAGGAGCTGGAGCTGATAGAGGGAGCTCATCCGCCTCTCCCCGGATTCGAACCTGCGACCTGTCGGTCTTCAGTCCTGCCAGCACAGGGGTTGAACCCACTGCGCCACTGGGGGCTCCTGCCCCAGGCACTGCCAGGCCATCAAATGCTAATCAAGGTGGTCAGTTGAAACATTCACACCTAGCTCCAGCAGACAAGAGTCCTTTGTCCCACCCTGGTCATTCCACAGATATATAAACCCATTTTCTTAATTCCAACAGACCTCACTACCTCTGAGGATGCTTGCCATAGATGCAGGCGAAACATCAGGAGAGAATGCCTCTAGAACATGGCCATAAAGCCAGAAAAAACCTACAACAACCCAATGTAATGTTCATTTGTGGGATAAACAGAACTCATATAATAATAATATAAAATATAGAATAATAATGTATTATAATAATCTATATAAATAAAAAATCTAATGTTCGTTTGTGGGATTGACATAACTCAAAATCCACTGGACGAATTGACACCAAATTTAGACACAAGACACCTAACAACCCAATGCATGTCCTTCACTCAAAAAATTGATTTTGTCTTTTGGGAGTTGGAGTTGCTGGGATTTATAGTTCACCTACCATCAAAGAGCATTCTGAACCCCACCAACGATGGAATTGAACCAAACTTGGCACACAGTTCTCCCATGACCAACAGAAAATACTGGAAGGGTTTGGTGGGCAGTGTCCTTTGGTTTTGGAGTTGTAGTTCACCTACATCCAGAGATCACTGTGGACTCAAACAATGATAGATCTGGACCAAACTTGGCACAAATATTCCATATGCCCAAATATGAACATAAATGGAGTTTGGGGGAAATAGACCTTGACATTTGGGAGTTGTAGTTGCTGGGATTTATAGTTCACCTACAATCAAAGAGCATTCTGAACTCCACCAATGATGGAATTGAACCAGACATGGCATACAGGATGTCTGGTTCTAATTCATTCACCACACCGTCATAACTATCCTCAATATTATTATCCTTCCTATACAGATCTTCTGTATAGTCTCGCCACCTTCTCTTGATCTCTTCAGCTTCTGTTAGGTCCCTGCCATCTTTGTTTCTTATCATACCAATTTTTGCCTGAAATTTACCTCCGATGTTTCTAATTTTCTGGAAGAGGTCTCTTGTCCTTCCTATTCTGTTGTCTTCTTCCACTTCCATGCATTGCTTATTTAAAAATAGTTCCTTATCTCTTCTGGCTAACCTCTGGAATTGCGCATTTAACTGGGCATATCTCCCCTTTTCACTGTTTCCTTTTGCTTTCCTCCTTTCTTGGGCTACTTCCAGTGTCTCAGCAGACAACCATTTTGCCTTCTTGGTTTTCTTTTTATTTGGAACGTACTTTGTTGCCGCCTCCTGAACAATGTCGCGGACTTCTGTCCATAGTTCTTCTGGGACTCTGTTTACTAAATCTAGTCCTTCAAATCTGTTCTTCACTTCAACTGTATATTCGCTAGGGATGTTAGTGAGGTCATATCTAACTGGTCTGTGTATTTTCCCTGATCTCTTTAGTTTTATTCTAAATTGAGCAATAAGAAGTTCGTGATCTGAGCTACAGTCAGCCCCAGGTCTTGTTTTCACCGACTGGATGGATGTCCGCCACCTTTGGCTGCAAAGGATGTAGTCAATCTGATTTCGGTGTTGACCATCTGGTGAGGTCCATGAACGGGCCTTAAGAAGCATTGCTAACAACAAGGCAGCAGGAGATGACGGGATCCCAGCTGAACTGTTTAAAATCTTAAAAGATGATGCTGTCAAGGTGATGCATGCCATATGCCAGCAAATATGGAAAACACAAGAATGGCCATCAGACTGGAAAAAATCAACTTATATCCCCATACCAAAAAAGGGAAATGCGAAAGACTGCTCCAACTTCCGTACAGTGGCCCTTATTTCACATGCCAGTAAGGTAATGCTCAAGATCCTGCAAGGAAGACTCCAGCAATACATGGAGAGAGAGTTGCCAGATGTTCAAGCTGGGTTTAGAAAAGGCAGAGGAACGAGAGACCAAATTGCCAATATCCGCTGGATAATGGAGAAAGGCAGGGAGTTTCAGAAAAACATCTAATTCTGCTTCATTGACTATTCTAAAGCCTTTGACTGTGTGGATCATAATAAATTGTGGCAAGTTCTTGGTGGGATGGGCATCCCAAGCCACCTTGTCTCTCTCCTGAGGAATCTGTACAAGGACCAAGTAGCAACAGTCAGAACTGACCACGGAACAACAGACTGGTTCAAGATTGGGAAAGGCGTACGGCAAGGCTGCATACTCTCACCCAACCTATTTAACATGTATGCAGAACACATCATGCGATGTGCGGGGCTGGATGAATGCAAAGCTGGGGTAAAAATTGCTGGAAGAAACGTTAACAACCTCAGATATGCAGATGACACCACTCTGATGGCCGAAAGCGAGGAGGAGATGAGGAGCCTTCTAATCAAGGTGAAAGAAGAAAGCGCAAAAGCCGGGGTGCAGCTAAACGTCAAAAAAACCAAGATTATGGCAACAAGAATGATTGACAACTGGAAAATAGAGGGAGAAACCGTGGAGGCCGTGACAGACTTTGTATTTCTAGGTGCAAAGATTACTGCAGATGCAGACTGTAGCCAGGAAATCAGAAGACGCTTACTTCTTGGGAGGAGAGCAATGTCCAGTCTCGATAAAATAGTGAAGAGTAGAGACATCAGACTGGCAACAAAGATCCGCCTAGTCAAAGCCATGGTCCCTGTAGTAACCTACGGATGTGAGAGCTGGACCTTAGGGAAGGCTGAGCGAAGAAGATAGATGCTTTTGAGCTGTGGTGTTGGAGGAAAGTGCTGAGAGTGCCTTGGACTGCGAGAAGATTCAACCAGTCCATCCTCCAGGAAATAAAGCCCGACTGCTCACTGGAGGGAAATATACTAGAGACAAAGTTGAAGTACTTTGGCCACATCATGAGGAGACAGCAAAGCCTGGAGAAGACAATTATGCTGGGGAAAGTGGAAGGCAAAAGGAAGAGGGGCCGACCAAGGGCAAGATGGATGGATGGCATCCTTGAAGTGACTGGACTGACCTTGAGGGAGCTGGGGGTGGTAACGGCCGACAGGGAGCTCTGGCGTAGGCTGGTCCATGAGGTCACGAAGAGTCGGAGACGACTGAACGAATGAACAACAACAACAACAACAACATGGCATACAGGACTCCCTTGACCAACAGAAAACACTGGAAGGATTTGGTGGCCGTTGACCTTGAATTTGAGAGTTGTAGTTCACCTGTATCCATAGAGCACTGTGGACTCAAACAATGATGGATCTGGCACAAATATTCCATATGCCTAAATATGAACACAGACGGAGTTTGGGGGAAATAGACCTTGACATTTGGGAGTTGTAGTTGCTGGGATTTATAGTTCACCTACAATCAAAGAGCATTCTGAACTCCACCAATGATGGAATTGAACCAAACATGGCATACAGGACTTCCATGTCCAAAGGAACACACTGGAAGGGTTTGGTGGGCATTGACCTTGAGTTTGGGAGTTGTAGTTCACATACATCACTACAATTAAAAAGCATTCTGACACCCACAAATGACAGAAAATACTTAAGGCCATCCAGTCCAACTCTCTTCACCACGGCAAGAAAATGTAATCAGAGCCCTCCTGACAAAGAGCCATCCAGTCATAAATATGGATAAATAGATATGATTCTCACACACAGAGAGAGATATAGTATCATAGATTTGAATGGGACACTTAAAGGACTATGATATGTTGCATATTCCAGAGTAGGCAAACCAGACACTCTCCACAACCACACTGACAAAGAAACAAGAAATACTGTTTACTCAGAAGCAGAAAGACATTACATAGATTAGAAACCAACACTTTCCATTACTTTATTTTCCAGATCACCAGACTGGGCCACAGCAACGCCTGGCAGGGGACAGCTAGTAATAATATACAACAGTGGTTCTCAACCTTACTAATGCCCCGACCACTTAATACAGCGCCTCACGTTGTGGTGACCCCCAACCATACCATTATTATTATTGCTACTTCCTAATTGTAATTGTGTTACTGTTATGAATCACAATGTAATAAATCTGAAATGCAGGATGTATTTCCATTCACTGGACCAAATTTGGCAGAATACCCAACAATAGCGCTCCATGCCGTCATGTCAGCCACATGACCTTGGAGGTGTCTATGGACAACACCGGCTCTTTGGCCCAGAAATTGAGCACCAACTCCCAGAGTTGGACACGACTGGACTTAGTGTCAGAGAAAACTTTTACCTTACCTTACCCAATATGCCCAAATTTGAATACTGGTAGGGTTGGAGGGAAAATTGATTGTGTCATTTGGGAGTTTTAGTTGCTGGGATTTATAGTTCACCTACAATTAAAGAGCATTTTGAACTCCACCAACATTAGTTTTGGAGTTGAGTTTTGGACCTTGAGTTTTGGAGTTGTAGTTCACCTACATCCGAAAAGCACTGTGGACTCAAGCAATGATAGATCTGGACCAAACTTGGCACAAATACTCAATATGCCCAAATGTGAACACTGGWAGAGTTTGGGGAAAATACACCTCAACATTTGGGAGTTGGGGTTGCTGGGATTTATAGTTCACCTATAATCAGAGGGCATTCTGAACTCCATCAACATTAGAATTGGGCCAAACTTSCCATACAGAACTTCCATGACCGACAGAAAATACTGGAAGGGTTTGGTGAAATTGACATTGAGTTTKGGAGTTGTAGTTCACCTCCATCCAGAGAGCACTGTGAACTCAAACTAGGATGGATCTTGACCAAACTTGGCACAAATACTCAATATGCCCAAATGAGAACAYTGGTAGAGTTTGGGGGAAATAGAATCTTGACATTTGGGAGTTGTAGTTGCTGGGATTTATAATTCACCTACAATCAAATAGGATTCTGAACTCCACCAATGATGGAATTGAATCAAACAGGACTCCCAGAAAACACTGTTAATCCCACAAACGAACATTACATTGGGTTGTTGTAGGTTTTTTCCAGGTATATGGCCATGTTCTCTCCTGACGTTTCGCCTGCATCTGTGGCAAGCATCCTCAGAGGTAGTGAGGTCTGTTGGAACTAGGAAAAAGGGTTTATATATCTGTGGAATGACCAGGGTGGGACAAAGAACTCTTCTCTGCTGGAGCTAGGTGTGAATGTTTCAACTGACCACCTTGATTAGCATTTGATGGCCTACCAGTGCTTGGGGCAATCTTTTGTTGAGAGGTGTTTAGATGTCCCTGATTGTCTTCCCTTTGTTGTTTGTATTATATAAATAAAAAACATTACATTTTTATTTATATAATATCTATAATGTAATTTATATATATATATATAATATATATATATATATAATATTATTATTATATATTCTATATCAGCGGTTCTCAACCTGGGGGTTGCGACCCCTCGGGGGGTCATTTGGCCATTTTCTGGGGGTCGCGAAGCCGCATTGGCTGGCCACGCCCCCTCCAAAATGGCGGCCGACCCCCTGAGCCACTGGCACTCCCGCGCGCAAAGCCATCCGCCTGTCCCTCATCTCCTTCTGATGGCTAGAAGGAGGCGAGGGACGGGTGAGTGGCTCTGTGGGCGCCCCTCGCCTGCTTCGCTCTCCCACCGGCAGGCAGGGGTGCGGAGCAGGCGAGGGCTCTTCATTGCAGGTGAACTATAAATCCCAGCAACTGCATCTCCCAAATGTCAAGGTCTATTTCCCCCAAACTCCACCAGTGTTCACATTGGGGCATATTGAGTATCCGTGCCAAGTTTGGTCCAGATCCATCATTGTTTGAGTCTGCAATGCTCTCTGGGTGCAGGTGAACTACAACTCCAAAACTCAAGGTCAGTGCTTGCCAAACCCTTCCAGTATTTTCTGTCGGTCATGGAAGTTCTGTATGGGAAGTTTGGCCCAATTCTAATGTTGGTGGAGTTCAGAATGCCCTCTGATTATAGGTGAACTATAAATCCCAGCAACCCCAACTCCCAAATGTTGAGGTGTATTTTCCCCAAACTCCTCCAGTGTTCACATTTGGGCATATTGAGTATTTGTGCCAAGTTTGGTCCAGATCTATCATTGCTTGAGTCCACGGTGCTTTTTGGATGTAGGTGAACTACAATTCCAAAACTCAAGATCAATGCCCAGCAAACCCAAGTGTTGTGTGTGCCATGGGGGAAAATGGAAGGTTGAGAAACACTGGACTAGATGGTGATTGGATAAGGGGAGGCCCTCCTCTCGGTCCCACCTCTGTCTCAAGTGCGCTTGGTGGGAACAAGAGACAGGGCCTTCTCGGTGGTGGCCTCACAGCTTTGGAATGTCTTCCCAACGGATATCAGACTAGCCCTCACTCTCGCAGAATCATAGAATCCGAGAGTTGGAGGAGACCTGGTGGGCCATCCAGTCCAACCCCATTCTGCCAAGAGGGAGGACAATCCCCATCAAAGCACTCCCAACAGATGGCCATCCAGCCTCTGCTTCCAAGTCTCCAAAGAGAGAGCCTCCACCAGCATTCATGGAATCCTAGAATTGGAGGAGACCTCCAAAGGCCATCCAGTCCAACCCCATTCTGTCAAGAAGCACCATCTAAGCACTCCCAACAGATGGCCATCCAGCCTCTGCTTCCAAGTCTCCAAAGAAGCAGCCTCCACCACCATTCATGGAATCCTAGAGTTGGAAGAGACCTCCAAAGCGTCCGACCCCCTGAGCCACTGGATGCAGTCCGAAGTGCAGAATTATAAATCCCATCTAGTCCAACCCCATTCTGCCAAGAAGCACCATCAAAGCACTCCCAACAGATGGCCATCCAGCCTATGCTTCAAAGTCTCCAAAGGAGCCTCCACCACCATTCATAGAATCCTAGAGATGGAGGAGACCTCCAAAGGCCATCCAGTCCAACCCCATTCTGTCAAGAAGCACCATCAAAGCACTCCCAACAGATGGCCATCCAGCCTCTGCTTCAAAGTCTCCAAAGAAGGAGCCTCCACCACCATTCATAGAATCCTAGAGTTGGAGGAGACCTCCAAAGGTCATCCAGTCCAACCCCATTCTGCCAAGAAGCACCATCAAAGCACCCACAACAGATGGCTATCCAGCCTCTGCTTCCAAGTCTCCAAAGTGAGAGCCTCCACCACCATTCATGGAATCCTAGAGTTGGAGGAGACCTCCAAAGGCCATCCAGTCCAACCCCATTCTGCCAAGAGGGAGGACAATCCCCATCAAAGCACCCCCGACAGATGGCCATCCAGCCTCTGCTTCCAAGTCTCCAARGAAGGAGCCTCCACCACCATTCATGGAATCCTAGAGTTGGAGGAGACCTCCAAAGGCCATCCAGTTCAACCCCATTCTGCCAAGAAGCACCATCAAAGCACCCCCGACAGATGGCCATCCAGCCTCTGCTTCTAAGTCTCCAAAGAAGGAGCCTCCACCACCATTCATAGAATCCTAGAGTTGGAGGAGACCTGGTGGGCCATCCAGTCCAACCCCATTCTGTCAAGAGGGAGGACAATCCCCATCAAAGCACCCCCGACAGATGGCCGGCCATCCAGCCTCTGCTTCCAAGTCTCTAAAGAAGGAGCCTCCACCACCATTCATAGAATCCTAGAGTTGGAGGAGACCTCCAAAGGCCATCCAGTCCAACCCCATTCTGTCAAGAAGCACCATCAAAGCACGCCCAACAGATGGCCATCCAGCCTCTGCTTCCAAGTCTCCAAAGAAGGAGCCTCCACCATTCATAGACTTCTAGAGTTGGAGGAGACCTCCAAAGGCCATCCAGTCCAACCCCATTCTGCCAAGAAGCACCATGAAAGCACTCCCAACAGATGGTCATCCAGCCTCTGCTTCCAAGTCTCCAAAGAGAGAGCTTCCACTGCTATTCATGGAATCCTAGAGTTGGAGGAGACCTGGTGGGACATCCAGTCTGACCCCATTCTGCCAAGAAGCCGGAGAATCCCCATCAAAGCACTCCCAACAGATGGCCATCCAGCCTCTGCTTCAAAGTCTCCAAAGAGAGAGCCTCCACCACCATTCATAGAATCCTAGAGTTGGAGGAGAACTGGTGGGCCATCCACCACCATTCATAGAGTCCTACAGTTGGAAGAGACCTGGTGGGCCATCCAGTCTAGCCCCATTCTGCCAAGAAGCAGGACAATCACATTCAAAGCACCCCCGACAGATGGCCATCCAGCCTCTGCTTCCAAGTCTCCAAAGAAGGAGCCTCCACCACCATTCATAGAATCCTAGAGTTGGAAGAGACCTGGTGGGCCATCCAGTCCAACCCCATTCTGTCAAGAAGCACCATCAAAGCACTCTCAACAGATGGCCATCCAGACTCCAAAAAGAGAGCCTCCACCACAATTCATAGAATCCTAAAGTTGGAGGAGACCTGGTGGGCCATCCAGCCTAACCCCATTCTGCCAAGCGGGACGACACTCACATTCAAAGCACTCCCAACAGATAGCCATCCAGTCTCCTTTGGGGAAAGTGACTTACCGGGTTGTTGCTCTTGGCCCAGGATGTGGGCTTCCTCAGAGGTGTGCCAGCTGCTTCTTGGAGCGTGAACCCATCTCATCTTCTAGCAGAAGGGGATGATGATGATGATGGTGATGATGAGGATGATGATGCCCAAGAAGGAGGAGGAAGAGGAGGGGGAGAGGAGGACTCCCACTCAGGGCCGGTCCTGGCATTCCCAAAGCGCCCAGAGCATCCTTTCCCAAGGATGGCACAAGGGAAGGGACTTCTCAGAGGTTGGAAGGAGAGGAGGAGGAAGAGAAGGAAGAGAGGGAACCCCGGCGGAGCTGACTTGGGGAACTCCTCCTCCAGCACCACCAGCACCACATTGGCTGTCAGGGCGCGCGACCTGCCCGGGCTGGTTGTGTAACTCCCTCCCTCTGGAGCTTTGCCTCTGGCTTGGGCTTGTTGGGCTCAGCCTCCCTCCCGCCTGCCTTGCCTGCCTGCCTGCCTGCTTCTCCTGGGTCACTGGGACCCGGGAGCGCGCACACATTCACACACACACACACACACACAGAGAGAGACGCGGGAGCGCGCGCCCCCTGCCGGTAGAGAGGGCGGGGCCCAGAGAAGGGAGGGAAGAAGGGAAGGAAAGAAACGAAGGGAGAGAGGGAGGAAAGAAACACAGAAAGGGAGGGAGGGAGGAAAGAAGGAAGGAAACAGAAGGAAGGGAAGGAAACAGAAAGAAGGAAGGAAAGAAACCCAGAAGAGAGGAAGGAAAGAAAGAAGGAAAGAAAAAAGGAAGGGAAGGAAACAGAAAGGAGGAAGGAAAGAAAGATAGAAGGGAAGAAGGAAAGGAAAGGAAAGAAACGGAGGGAGGGAGAGAGGGAGATAGAAAAAAAGATAGAAGGGAAGGAAGGAAACACAGAAGAGAGGAAGGAAAGAAAAAAAAGGAAGGGAGAGATACAGAAAGAAGGAAGGAAAGAAAGATAGAAGGGAAGAAGGAAGGAAGGAAACACAGATGAGAGGAAGGAAAAAAGGAAGGAAACAGAAAGAAGGAAAGAAAACCGGAAGGGAAGGAAACAGAAAGAAGGGAGGAAAGATAGAAGGGAAGAAGGAAGGGAAGGAAACACAGAAGAGAGGAAGGAAACAGAAGGAAGGAAAGAAAAAAAGGAAGGGAAGGAAACAGAAAGGAGGAAAGAAAGATAGAAGGGAAGAAGGGAAGGAAGGAAACACAGAAGAGAGGAATGAAAGGAAAGAAAGAAGGAAAGAAAAAAGGAAGGGAAGGAAACAGAAAGGAGGAAGGAAAGAAAGATAGAAGGGAAGAAGGGAAGGAAGGAAAGGAAGGAAACACAGAAGGGAGGAAGAAAAGAAGGAAACAGAAGGAAGGAAAGAAAAAAAGGAAGGGAAGGAAACAGAAAGAAGGAAGGAAAGAAAGATAGAAGGGAAGAAGGAAAGGAAAGAAACGGAGGGAGGGAGAGAGGGAGATAGAAAAAAAGATAGAAGGGAAGGAAGGAAACACAGAAGAGAGGAAGGAAAGAAAAAAAAGGAAGGGAGAGATACAGAAAGAAGGAAGGAAAGAAAGATAGAAGGGAAGAAGGGAAGGAAGGAAACATAGAAGAGAGGAAGGAAAGAGGGAAGGAACAGAAAGAAAGATAGAAGGGAAGGAAGGAAACAGAAGAGAGGAAGGAAAGAAAAAAAGGAAGGGAAGGAAACAGAAAGAAGGAAGGAAAGAAACACAGAAGAGAGGAAGGAAAGAAAGAAGGAAAGAAAAAAGGAAGGGAAGAAATGAAGGGAGGGAGGGAGGAAACAAACACAGAAAGGGAAGGGAGAGAGGAAAGAAGGAAGGAAACAGAAGGAAAGAAAGCAAAAAAGGAAGGGAAGGAAACAGAAAGAAGGAAGGAAGGGAACCCAGAAGAGAGGAAGAAAAGAAAGAAGGAAGGAAAAAAGGAAGGGAAGGAAAGGGAAGAAATGAAGGGAAGGAGGGAGGGAGGAAACAAACACAGAAAGGGGAGGAAGGAAAGAAGGAAGGAAACAGAAGGAAGGAAAGAAAAAAGGAAGGGAAGGAAAAGAAAGAAGGAAGGAAGAAAAGAAGAAGAAAAAGGAGGAAGGAAAGAAAGGGGAAGGAAAGAGAGAAGGGAAGAAGGAAAGAAAGGAAACAGAGAAGAGAGGAAGAAAAGAAGGAAGGGAAAGAAAAAGGGAGGGAAAAAAAGAAAGAAGGAAGAAAAAAAGATAGAAGGAAAGGAAGGAAACACAGAAGAAAGGAAGAAAAGAAAGAAGGAAAGAAAAGAAAGAAGAAAGAAAGAAAAGGAAGGAAGAGAAAGAAAGGGAGAAAGAAAAAAAAGGAAGAAGGAAAGGAAAGAAACACAGAAGAGAGGAAGGAAAGAAGGAAGGAAAGAAAAAAGGGAGGGAGGGAAACAGAAAGAAGGAAAGAAAGAAAGATAGAAGGAAAGGAAGGAAACACAGAAGAGAGGAAGGAAAGAAGGAAGGAAAGAAAAAAGGGAGGGAGGGAAACAGAAAGAAGGAAAGAAAGAAAGATAGAAGGAAAGGAAGGAAACACAGAAGAGAGGAAGAAAAGGAAGGAAGGAAAGAAAAAAGAAAGAAAAGAAGGAAATAGAAAGAAGGGAGGAAAGAAAGATAGAAGGGAAGAAGGAAAGGAAGGAAACATGGGAGGAAGGAAAGCAGAAAGAAGGAAAGAAAGAAAAAGAAAGATAGAAGGGAAGGAAGGAAACAGAATACAGGAAGGAAGGAAGGAAGGAAGGAAGGAAGGAAGGAAGGAAGGAAGGAAGGAAGGAAGGAAGGAAGGAAAGAAAAAAAGGAAGGGAATGAAACAAAAAGAAGAAAGGAAAGAAAGAAAGAAAGAAAGATAGAAGAAAAGGAAGGAAACACAGAAGAGAAGAAGAAAAGGAAGAAAGGAAAGAAAAAAGAAAGGAAGGAAGGAAACAGAAAGAAGGGAGGAAAGAAAGATAGAAGGGAAGAAGGAAAGGAAGGAAACACAGATGAGAGGAAGGAAAAAAGGAAGGAAACAGAAAGAAGGAAAGAAAACCGGAAGGGAAGGAAACAGAAAGAAGGGAGGAAAGATAGAAGGGAAGAAGGAAGGGAAGGAAACACAGAAGAGAGGAAGGAAACAGAAGGAAGGAAAGAAAAAAAGGAAGGGAAGGAAACAGAAAGGAGGAAAGAAAGATAGAAGGGAAGAAGGGAAGGAAGGAAACACAGAAGAGAGGAATGAAAGAAGGAAGGAAAGAAAAAAAGGAAGGGAAGGAAACAGAAAGAAGGGAGGAAAGAAAGATAGAAGGGAAGAAGGAAACCGATGCCCTCACTGTGGGAGAAGATGTAGGTCAAGAAGAGGGCTCCACAGCCACCTATGGACCCACCCTAGAAGACTATCCTACTCAGACAACGAGGGATCGCCTAAGTAAATAAGTAAAGAATGATAAATCCCAGTATTTACTATTCCTGTAAATCAAGGTTAATTCCTCCCAAACTTCTCCATATAAGAATAATAATAAGAAGAAGAAGAATTGAAAAGTCAGCAACCGATCCCAAGTGTAGACTCTGCAAGGAAGCAGACCAAATGATGGATCTCATCCTCAGCTGCTGCAAGGAGATCACACAGATTAGAACCACATGATGTGTTTGGTGAATAATGTGTGCAAATTGGAGTCAGGTGGGCCTTGTGCTGGATGCTAATGAGTTTCCAGACCCAGTTCAAAATCTAGGTTATCACCTACGTATAAAGGCCTACACGATTTGGGTCCAACCTATCTTCGAGACCATATCTCCTTCTAAGATCTACCAGGAAGGCCCTGGTAGATCCATGGTGGGGACAAGAGAGAGGGTCTTCTCGGTGGTGGCCTCCCAGCTATGGAATGTCTTCCCAACGGAGATCAGGCTAGCCCTCACTCTCATAGAATCATAGAATCCTAGAGTTGGAAGAGACCTCATAGGCCAGTAGTTCTCAACCTAGGGGTTGAGACCCCGGGGGGGGGGGTCATGAGGGGGTGTTAGAGGGGTCACCAGAGACCATAAGAAAACACAATATTTCCTGTTGGTTATGGGTCAATGCCCACCAAACCCTTCCAGGATTTTCTGTTGGTCATGGGAGTTCTGTGTGCCAAGTTTGGTTCAATTCTATCGTTGGTGGAGTTCAAAAAGCTCTTTGATTGTAGATGAACTATAAATCCCAGCAACTACAACTCCCAAATGACAAAATCAACCCCCTCCCCAACCCCACTAGTATTCAAATGTGGGTGTATTGGGTATTTTTTCCAAAGTTGGTCCAGTGAATGGAAATACATCCTGCAAATTGGATATTTATATGACAATTCATAATGGTAACAAAATTGCAGTTATGAAGCAACAACAAAAATAATATTGTGGTTGGGGGTTATCACAACATGAGGATCTGTATTAAGGGGTCGCAGCATTGTCATAGGCCATCCAATCCAACCCCATTCTGCCAAGAAGCAGGAAAATTGCATTGAAAGCATCCCTGACAGATGGCCACCCCGCCTCTGCTTGAAAGTCTCCAAAGAAGGAGCCTCCACCACACTCCAAGCCTTCCATATACAATTGAAAACATGGCTTTTGAGACAAGCTTTTGACCATAATTAGAAATTTGAGGACCTCGAGATTATGTCACCGTGCAATTCATGAGATTGTAGTTTGTTTTGTGCTGCAGTTCTTGGTGCATTCTAGGGATCTTAACCCGGGGATTTGTGTTAGTTGCTACTGCTTTGTGTTATTGTTTTTCTACATTTGTATGTTGCGTGTTATTATTATTATTTGAAACACCAAGATGAACGGCAACATCAATAATCCAAACTTTTTTCTTTTCCACAATTGTGATGTCTGGCGTATTGTGTTCCAAAACTTTGTCAGTCTGGATTCGAAAGTCCCACATTATTATTATTATTATTATTATTATTATTATTATTATTTGAAACACAACAAGATGAACGGCAACATCAATAATCCAAACTTTTTTCTTTTCCACAATTGTGATGTCTGGCGTATTGTGTTCCAAAACTTTGTCAGTCTGGATTCAAAAGTCCCACATTATTATTATTATTATTATTATTATTATTATTATTATTATTATTAGAAACACAGCAAGATGAGTCCACAGCGGACAAGATCACTCTGCTGGCTGTTGAATTGGATCACACGTCGGACATTATTATTATTATTATTATTAATAATAATTCAGTGCCGATTGTGTTTAAGTGCAGGCCAAGGTCTTGAGGCACTATACCCAGTGTGCCAATCACCACTGGGACCCCCTTGACTGGCTTGTGCCAGAGTCTTTGCAGTTCGATCTTTAAATCCTCATATCAATATTATTATTATTATTATTATTATTATTATTATTATTAGAAACACAACAAGATGAGTCCACAGCAGACAAGGTCACTCTGCTGGCTGTTGAATTGGATCACATGTCGGACATTATTATTATTATTAATAATAATAATAATAYTAATAATTCAGCGCCGATTGTGCTTAAGTGCAGGCCAAGGTCTTGAGACACTGCACCCAGTGTGCCGATCCCCACTGGGACCCCCTTGACTGGCTTGTGCTAGAGTCTTTGCAGTTCGATCTTTAAATCTTCATATCAATATTATTATTATTATTATTATTATTATTATTATTATTCCTGTTTGAAACAGCTTTTAATTGAATCTTAATCTAAGCCTAGCCCTTTATTGTCATATGGAAATTTTAGGACATTGCCCGGATGTTTCACTGTTTGACTATCCTTGTGGGAGGCTTCTCTCATGTCCCCGCATGGGGAGCTGGAGCTGACAAAGGGAGCTCATCCACACTCTCCTCGGATTCGAACCTGCAGCCTGTCGCTCTTCAGTCCTGCCGGCAGATGTTAAGTCTACATGGCCAGATGATGCAGTTCAACTGCATTCTATGGCCGTGGAGATGAGGGACAAGGGAGCTTCCTTCCTTCCTTTCTCCCTTCCTTACCTTGTTTCCTTCTGTGTTTTTTCCCCTTACTACCTTTCAACCTCTCTCCCTTTCTTCTTTCCTTCCTTCCTCCTCCCTCCCGCCTTTCCTTCCTTCCTTCTTTGTTTCCTTTTCCTTTCTTCCTTCTTTCATCCCTCCCTTTCTTTCTTTCCTTTCTTCCTTCTTTTGTCCGTCCCTTCTTTCCTTCCTCCCCTTTTTCCTTAGTTCTTTCCCCTTCCTCCCTTCTTTCCTTCCTTCTTTCTGTTTCCATTTTCTATTCCTTCCTTCCTTCCCTTCCTTCCTTCCTTCTTTCTTTTCCTTCCCTCTCCCTCCCTTCTTTTCTTTTCCTTCCTTCTTTCTTCCTTCCTTTCTTCTTTGTTCTTTTTTCCCTCCCTTCTTCCTTCCTTCTTTCTTTCCTACTTCTTTTTTCCCCTTCCTTCCTTCTTTCCTCTCTTCTACTTTCCTCTTTCCTTCCTTCCATTTTCTTCTTCTTTCTTTTTTTTCCCCTTCCTTCCTTTCTTCCTCTTTATTTTCTTTCCTCCTTCCTTTTCTTTCTTTCTTCTCTTCTTCTTTTCCTTCCTTCCTTCCTCTCTCCCTCCCTTCTTCTTTTCCCTCTTTCTTCCTTCTTTCCTTCTTCCTTCTTTCTTTCTTTTTCCTTTTCCTTCCTTCTTTTCTCCCTCCCTCCCTTCTCTTCCTTCTTTTTCCCCTTCCTTCCTTCCTTCCTTCCTTCCTCCCTCCCTCCTCCCTCCCTCTTTCCTTCAAAAAAAAGAAGAAAGGAAGGAATGAAAGAAGGAAGGAAAGAAGGGAGGGAGAGTGGAAGGAAGGAAGGAGAAAGGAAGGAAGGCAGGAAAAGTAAACACTTTTTCTCCTTCCTTCCTTCCTTCCTTCCTTCCACTCTCCCTCCCTCCTTTCCTTCCTTCTTTCATTCCTTCCTTTCTTCTTTGTTCTTTTTTCCCTCCCTTCTTTTTTCCTTCTTTTCTCTCCTTACTTCTTTGTTTCCCCGTCCTTCCTTCTTTCCTCTCTTCCTACTTTCCTTCCTTCCTTCTTTCTTTTCTCCCCCTTCTTTCCTTCCTTCCATTTTCCTTAGTTCTTTCTTTGTTTCCCCCTTCCTCCTCCCTACTTTCCTTCTTTCATTCCTTCTCTTCCTTCTTCCTACCTTCCTTCCTTCTTTCTGCTCCTTTTCCTTCCTCTTTTCCTTTCCTCCTTCTTTCCTCCCTCCCTCTTTCCTTCCTCTCTTCCTTCCTTCCTCCTTCCTTCCTTCCTACTTTCCTCCTTTCCTCCCTTCCTTTCTTCTTCCTTCCTTCTTTCCTTTTCCTCCTCTTCTTTCCTCCCTTCCTCTTTCCTTCTTTTCCTTTTCTCCTTCCTTCCTTCTTCTTCCTTCCTTCTTTCCTTTTTCCTCCCTCCCTCCCTCCCTCCCTTCCTTCTTTTCCTTTTCCTTCCTTCCTTCCTCCTTCCTTCCTTCCTTCCTTCCTTCCTTCTTCCTTCCTCCCTTCTCCCTCTTCCTTCCCTCCCCTTCCCTCCCTCCTCGGCTCCATTGAGGCGCTGACCTACTTTCGGCGCGCGCCCGCCCATTCCCGGGAGCGCGCCTCGTCAGCCTGGGCGGGGAGCGCGCGCCCGCCTTGGCCCAGAGCAGGAACCTTTGGCAAGGGAAACACGGCAACAACCCACGAGTGGGGAGGGAGGGCTGAGCCGCCTCCTCCTCCTCCTCTCCCCAGTTGGAGGCAGCCCTCCCTATGGGAGAAGGCTCAGGGCCCTTGGGGAACTACCACTCCCAGGGTTGCACAGCCCAAGTGGAGTCAAACTGCATTCATTGCACCGTGCAGAGCTCCCCTTCTCTCCCCCTCTTTCTCTCTCTCTCTCTCTGTGCAGGTTGACATTCAGCAAAGTATGGCCTGGGCCCTCCCTCCCCTCCCTTCTTTCTCTTTCCTTCCTTCCTTTCTCCCTTCCTTCTTATTTCCCTCCCTCCCACCTTCTTTCCTTTCCTTCCCTCCCTCCTTCTTTCTTTCTTTCTTTCTCTTCTTTTTCTTCTCTCTTCTTTCTTTCTTTCCTTCCTTCCTTCCTCCCTTCTTTCTTTCCTTCTTTCTTTTTGCTTCTCTTCTTTCTTTCTTTCCTTCCTTCCTTCCTCCCTTCTTTCTTTCCTTCTTTCTTTTTTCTTCTCTTTTTTTTCTTTCTTTCTTCTCTTCCTCCCTTCTTTCTTTCTTTCCTTCCTTCCCTTCTCCTTTCCTTCCTTCCTTCCTTTCCTTCCTTCCTTTTCCTTCCTTCCTTCCTTCCCTCTTCCTTCCTTCTTTTTTTCTTTTTCTTTTTTTTCCTCCTCCCTCCTTCCTTTATCCTTCCTTCCTTCCCTTCCTCCCTTCCTACCTTTCACCTTCTTCTTTCCTTTCCTTTCCTTCCCTTCTCTTTTCTTCTTCTTTCTCCTCTTCCTTCCTTTTTCTCTCTCTCTCCTCTCTCTTTCTCTTTCCTTCCTCTCTCTTTCCTACCTCTTTTCCTCTCTTCCTTTCCCTCTCTTTCCTTTTTCTCTTTCCTTCCTTCTCTTCTCTCTCTCTTCTCCTTCCCTTCCTTCCTCCTCCCTCTTCTTTTCCTCCTCTTCCTTTCCTCTCCCTCTTCCTCTCTTCTTTCCTGGTCCCGACATTCGTCCATCCTCTACTTTCCTTCTCTTCATTCCTTCTGATTTCCTTTCTCTACCTACCAATCCATTCCTCTTTCTCTCCCTTTTCCCTCCGTTTCCTTCACTCTTCATTCTTTCTCCCTCCTTTCCTTTCTCCCCTTCCTTCCTTCCTCCCTTCCTTCATCTTCTTCCTCTTCCTCCTCTCTTCCTCTTCCTTCCCTTTTCTCCTTCCTTTTCTTCCTCCCTTCTTCTCCTTCTTCCCCTTCCCTCTTTCTTTCTTCCCTTCCCCTCCCTCCCTCCCCTTCCCCTCCCTCCCTTCCTTCCCTTCCCCTTCCTTCCTTCCTTCTTTTCCTTTTCCTTCCTTCCTTCTCTTCCTTCCTTCCTTCCTTCCTTCCTTCTGTTTCCTCTTCCTTCCCTCTTCCTTCCCTCCCCTTCCCTCCCTCCTCGGCTCCATTGAGGCGCTGACCTACTTTCGGCGCGCGCCCGCCCATTCCCGGGAGCGCGCCTCGTCAGCCTGGGCGGGGAGCGCGCGCCCGCCTTGGCCCAGAGCAGGAACCTTTGGCAAGGGAAACACGGCAACAACCCACGAGTGGGGAGGGAGGGCTGAGCCGCCTCCTCCTCCTCCTCTCCCCAGTTGGAGGCAGCCCTCCCTATGGGAGAAGGCTCAGGGCCCTTGGGGAACTACCACTCCCAGGGTTGCACAGCCCAAGTGGAGTCAAACTGCATTCATTGCACCGTGCAGAGCTCCCCTTCTCTCCCCCTCTTTCTCTCTCTCTCTCTCTGTGCAGGTTGACATTCAGCAAAGTATGGCCTGGGCCCTCCCTCCCTCCCTTCTTTCTCTTTCCTTCCTTCCTTTCTCCCTTCTTCTTTTCCCTCCCTCCCTTCTTCCTTCCTTCCTTCCTTCCCTTCTTCTTCTTTCTTTCTTTCTTTCTTTCTTTTCTTCTTCCTTCTTTTTTCTTCTCTTTCTTTCTTTTCTTTCCTCCCCCTCCCTTCTTTCTTTTTTCTTTCTCTCTCTTTCTTTTCTTCTTTCCTTTCTTTCTTTCTTTCTTTCCTTCCTCCTCCCTTCTTTCTTTCCTTTTCTTTTCTTCTCTCTTCTTTCTTTCTTCTCTTCCTTCCTCCCTTCTTTCTTTCTTCCTTCTTTCTTTTTCTTCTCTCTTCTTTCTTTCTTTCTTCCTCCCTTCCTTCCTCCCTTCTTTCTTTCTTCCTTTCTTTCTTTTTTTCTCTTTTCTTTCTTTCTTTCCTTCTTTTTCCTTCCTCCTCCCTTCTTCTTTCCTTTCTTTTTTCTTCTCTCTTCTTTCTTCCTCCCTCCCTCCTTTTCTTTCCTTCCTTCCCCTTCTTTTCCTTTTTCTCTTTTCTTCTTCTTTCTTTCCTTCCTTCTCCCTTCTTTCTTTCCTCTTCCTTTTTCTTCTCTCTTCTTTCCTTCCTCTCCCTCCTTTCTTTCTTCCTTCCTTCCTCCTCTTTTTTCCTTCTTCTTTTTCTTCTCCTTTCTTTCTTTCTTTCTTTCTTTCCTCCTTCCTCCCTTCTTTCTTTCCTTCTTCTTTTTTCTCTCTTCTCTTTCTTTCCTTCCTTCCTCCCTTCTTTCTTTCTTTCCTTCTTTCTTTTTTTTCTTCTCTTTTTTTTCTTTCTTTCTTCTTTCTTTCCTTCCTTCCTCCCTTCTTTCTTTCCCTTCTTTTTCTTCTTTTTCTTTCCCTTCTTCCTCTCCTTTCTTCTTTCCTTCCTTCCTCCTTTTCTTTCCTTCTTTCTTTTTCTTCTCTCTTCTTTCTTTCTTTCTTTCCTTCATCCCTTCTTTCTTTCCTTCTTCCTTTTTTCTACTCTCTTCCTTCCTTCCTTCCTTCCTTCCTTCCTTCCTTCCTTCCTCCCTCCCTTCTTCCTGCCAGCTTGTCCATCTGGCTACTCTCTCTCCATGTCTTGCTGAGCTACTTCTTCCCTTTTTCAGGAGACACAGAGAGAAAGGGAATGAGAAAGGCCAGGAAGAAGAGAAAAAGAGAGAGAGGAATCAGGCTGCCGAGCCCCTCTATGTGACCTGAAATTGAGGCTCTGCGATTTCGCTTCCATAGCAATGACACTGTCGATTTCAGGCAGAGCTCAGCGGACAAAACATTTCCAGGTAGACTCTTTCCAAGCGCCATCATTATGGCTTCCTTGAAATCGGTGCATGTCCTGGAGCAGCGGAGGTCGCTTGGTGAAAGACTTCAGTGAGGAAACCTCCGAAGAAAGGAAGAAGGAGGAAAGGAAACAAGAAAGAAGAAGGAAGGAAACAGAAGGAAGGAAAGAAAGAAATGAAAGAAGGAAGTGAGGAAGGAAGGGAAGGGAGGAAGGAAGCAGGAAAGAAAAAAGGAAGGGAAAGAAAGAAGGAGAAGGAAGAAGGAAGGAAGAAAGAGAAGAAAAAAGGAAGGAAGAAAGAAAAGGAGAGGAAGGAAGAAATGAAGGAAGCAAGTGAGGAAGGAAGAAAGAAAGGGAGTAGAGGAAGGAGACAGAAGAAAAGAAGAAATGAAGGGAAGAAATGAAGGAAGGAAGTGAGGAAGGAAATGGAAGGAAAAGAGGAAGGAAACAAAGGAGGAAGGGAGGAAGAAAACAAGAAAGGAAGGAAAGAAAATGAAAGAAAGAATAAAGGAAGGAAAGAAAGAAATGAAAGAAGGAAGTGAGGAAGGAAGGAAGGGAAGGGAGGAAGGAAACAGGAAAGATAAAAAGGAAGGGAAGAAATGAAGGAAGGAAGTGAGGAAGGAAACAAAGGAAAAGGAAGGAAGGAAGAAAACAAGGAAGGAAGGAAAGAAATGAAGGAAGCAAGTGAGGAAGGAAGAAAGGAAAGGGAGGGAGGGAGGAGACAGAAGAAAAGAATAAAGGAAGGTAAGAAAGAAATGAAAGAAGGAAGTGAGGAAGGAAGGGAGGGAAGGGAGGGAGGAAACAGGAAAGAAAAAAGGAAGGGAAGAAATGAAAGAAGGAAGTGAGGAAGGAAACAAAGGAGGAAAGAAGGAAGGAAGTAAAGAAAGAAGGAAAGAAAAGAAATGAAGGAAGCAAGTGAGGAAGGAAGAAAGAAAAGGGAGGGAGGAAACAGAAAAAAGGAAGGAAAGAAATGAAGGAAGGAAGTGAGGAAGGAAATGGAAGGAAAAGAGGAAGGAAACAAAGGAGGAAGGAAGGAAAAAGGAAGGAAGGGAGGGAGGAAAAAAAGGAAAGAAGGAAGGAAAGAAATTAAGGGAGAAAGGAAGTGAGGAAGGGAATGGAAGGAAACAAAGAAAGAAGGAAGGAAAGAAAGGAAGAAAACGATGGGAGCAACAAATGCCATCACATTACAGAATTGGCCAAACATCCGTATCATTACCAAAAATCCACTTCTCCACCACTTCCTGAAACGTTAGAAAAGAATGCTTAAAATGAGCAATATTAACTCTCAAGCAACCGGAAAGAACTATTATCCAGCATCTATCAATCTGCATGGGTTAACTAGATTTCATGGGGGTTTTAAATGCATTGTCTCTATGTTATCACAAAGTCAGTCTTCTTCCCATTTATGCATAGTAGGTTTGTTTGATCAAGGAAAAAATGGTTCAAAACTTGTTTCGGATATAGGGGGTGCTGACAAGTGGGTTTGGAATATTTTCCGATTTTTTTCGAAAAAAGTCGGAATTTTCTGAAATTTCCGAAAAAGTCGGAATTTTCCGAAATTTCTTAAAAAATCAGAATTTCCAGAAATTTCCAAAAATTTGGAATTTTCCGAAATTTCCAAAAAAAGTCAGAATTTTCCGAAATTTCTTTAAAAGTCGGAATTTTCTGAAATTTCCAAAAAAGTCGGAATTTTCCGAAATTTCTTAAAAAGTTGGAATTTTCCAAAATTTCCAAAAAAGTCAGAATTTTCAAAAATTTCAAAAAAAGTCAGAATTTTCCAAAATTTCCAAAAAAGTCGGAATTTTCCGAAATTTCCAAAAAAGTCGCAATTTTCCAAAATTTCAGTAACTTTGTTAATGGCAGGCACGATTGCACAATATGTGGAAAACTGCAAACGGAACAGGGCAAACTTCAGGGGATCCGCTCTCCCTCATTTTTAGACCACTACTGACAAAACTTGCCACTGTGGTAGAAAACATCCTCTTCTGTCAGCATACTAAATTTCAACATGATTAGATGATCCATGGGTTTTAGACAATTTTTTAAAAGTAATTTAAGTAACTAATAAGGTATTTATTTATTTTATTTATTTATTTAACTTGTATACCGCTACTCCCAATTTGGCTCGGAGCGGTTTACAAAAGCAGATTAAAACAATACAATTAGCTTTAAAAATAACAATAACAAAAGGTGATGAGAACAGGCATAGTCCGGGTTGTTCACCCGTCAAAAGCTTGCCGGAAAAGAAAAGTTTTACAGGCTTTCCGAAAAGCAAGTAGGTCTCGGATGGTTCGAGTTTCAACCGGCAAGGCATTCCATAAATAAGGGGCCACGATCGAGAAGGCCCTCTGCCTAGTAGAGGACAGTTTCAACCGGCAAGGCATTCCATAAATAATAAGGTCCGGATGTCAGGGACTGCAAGCAGATTTTGGTCTTCAGACCGGAGTAATCTCTGGGGTTGGTAGGGGGATAAGCGGGCACTCAGGTACGCCAGCCCCAGACCATATAAGGCCTAGATAGGAAGGGAGCCAGTCGCCTAGCCTGACGCAGATGGAAAAACGCAGATCTGCTCACCGCAGAGACCTGGGCCTCCATTATGAGCAGCAGAGGGTCCAATAAGACACCAAGACTCTTGACAGAAGGTGACGGACGTAGTGTCTCACCATCCAGGGTAGGCAGCTGGGTCTCCCTCCCACCCGGACGGCCCAGCCAAAGGATCTCCGTCTTCGCTGGGTTCACCCTCAACCATCCAGTCACGGCCTCAAGGCACTGATGGAAATTTTCGGGTACGGAGTCCGGCCGGCCCTCCATCCTCAGAATGAGCTGAGTGTCGTCAGCGTACTGGTGGCACTCCAGCCCAAAGCTCCACACCAGTCGGGCAAGCGGTCGCATATAGATGTTAAATAACAGAGGAGAGAGAATGGCTCCCTGCGGGACCCCACAAGTTAGCGGAGACCTCTCAGAAACCATCCCTCCCCTCACCACACGCTGTCCCCGATTCTGGAGGAAGGAGGACACCCATTTAAGGGGTATCCCCCTCACCCCAGTCATGGTTAGATTGTGATCGACCGTGTCAAATGCTGCTGTGAGGTCCAATAACACGAGCAGCGCTGATCCGCCTTGATCCATCTGGCAGCGAAGCTGATCTGTGATGGCAACTAGCACAGTCTCTGTCCCGTGCCCACTACGGAAGCCGGACTGGAAGGGATCGAGTCCGGCTGTGTCATTTAGGAACTGCTGCAACTGTTCCGCTGCTGCCCTCTCAACCACCTTGCCCAGAAATGGAAGGTTCGAGACTGGGCGGTAGCTAGAGGGAACCGAACGATCTAAGTCTGGGCCAATTCGATACCGGGCACAATTTAAGGTGCTGGCTTTAGCCTATAAAGCCCTACACGGTTCCGGCCCCACTTACCTCTCCGAACGCATCTCCTCCTACGAACCGGGAAGAGCGTTAAGATCTTCCGGGGAGGCCCTGCTCTCGGTTCCGCCGGCGTCACAAGTGCGGCTGGTGGGCACGAGAGACAGGGCCTTCTCGGTGGTGGCCCCTCGGCTATGGAATGCGTTACCGGTGGACATCAGGCAGGCCCCTTCGTTACTGGTGTTTCGGAGGAGGGTGAAGACGTGGCTCTACGAGCAGGCTTTCGGCAACTAACTCAATAATGACGGCATCGGACAAGGAATGGAAAAAGGATCTTGAGATCGGAATCTGATTCTAAGTGTGGCGTTGATGATTATGTGTTTGTTTGTATTGTGTGTCTCATACATTGTTTAGTGTTGCTTTTTATTGTAAACCGCATTGAGTCGCTGCCTCAGGCTGATATATGCGGTATACAAATAGAGTAAATAAATAAATAAATAAATATACTAGTACTTGCGAAGAATCCAGTGCCACCCTTCCTCTTCATCCCACTTGTTTGCATGTCTCATCCCAATCTGTTTGGGAATCAAAGCAAATGCTAATCTTATGCATCCTTAGGAGGAAGACGTAAGGAAGGAGATATGTGCCAAACCTTGGGGGGGGGGGGAGGAGGATAAAAACAAAAATAAATGAAGAAGAAAATGTTAAGTTAGTGATTCACAACTCTGTATGACTCTGTATGACTAATCCCCCGGAACAGCTTGTTTCAAGGGCGGAATCGGTGCAGAGAAAATCAAGAAGTTATGCGAACTGATTTGTGAGCTTTGGCTCCAGAGAAAGGACGCTCGAATGTCATCACAGCAAGAAAGGACACCGCTTCTTTCCTTTTCGCGCTCAGAAATCTGAGCCGATTTTGCAAGTCACAACTTTTCAGTCCGAAGCGGAGAAGTGACAAAAAGCTTACAACAACAACAACTATGGATGGACGTGTTGTTTACCGTTGATTTGCAGGCATTTGAGATGCTCTTAGATGACAAGGTTTCTGGGTGGCAAACGATAAAGCATGCCTTATGCACAATATTGAAATACTATACTGATATTAGTATTAGGTTTGGATTGACTAAGGTTGGATCTACATACCAGGCAAGATTCTGGAAAAGATTGTCAAGGAAGTAGTCTGCAAACACTTAGAACCAATGCGGTCATCGCTAAGAGTCAACATGGATTTAGCAAAAACAAGTCATACCAGACTCATCAGATCTCTTTTTCGATAGAGCTACAAGCTGGATAGATGCGGGGAATGATGCCGTGGATGGAGCGTGTCTGGATGTCAGGAAGGCCTTCTTCGACAATGTCCCCCATGACCTTCTGGCAAGGAAACTAGTCCAATGTGGGCGAGGCAAAACTACGGTGAGGTGGATCTGGAATTGGTTAAATGGACGAACCCAGAGGGTGATTCTCCCCAAGGCTTCCTCTTCATCCTGGAAAGAAGTGACGAGTGGAGTGCCGCAGGGTTCCGTCCTGGGCCCGGTCCTGTTCAACATCTTTATTAATGACTTAGATGAAGGGCTAGAAGGCAGGATCATCAAGTTTGCAGACAACACCAAATTGGGAGGGAGAGCCAAGACTCCAGAGGACAGGAGCAGGATTCAAAACCATCTTGACAGATTAGAGAGATGATGGGCCAAAACTAACAAAATGAAGTTCAACAGGGACACATGCAAGATACTCCACTTAGGCAGAAAAAACGAAATGCAAAGATACAGAATGTGGGACGATGAGGCCTGGCTCGAGAGCAGGATGTGTGAAAAAGATCTTGGAGTCCTCGTGGACAGGAAGTTAAACATGAGCCAACAATGTGATGTGGCGGCAAAAAAAGCCAATGGGATTTTGGCCTGCATCAAGAGGAGCATAGTGTCTAGATCCAGGGAAGTCGTGCTCCCCATGCTCTATTCCGCTTTGGTTAGACCACTTTACCTGGAATATTGTGTCCAATTCTGGGCACCACAATTCAAGAGAGAGATTGACAAGCTGGAATGTGTCCAGAGGAGGGCGACTAAAATGATCAAGGGTCTGGAGAACAAGCCCTATGAGGAGCGGCTTAAGGAGCTGGGCATGTTTAGCCTGAAGAAGAGAAGGCTGAGAGGAGATATGATAGCCATGTATAAATATGTGAGAGGAAGCCACAGGGAGGAGGAGGGAGCAAACTTGTTTTCTGCTTCCTTGGAGACTAGGACGCGGAAGAATGGCTTCAAACTACAAGAGAGGAGATTCCACCTGAACATGAGGAAGAACTTCCTGACTGTGAGAGCCGTTCAGCAGTGGAACTCTCTGCCCCGGAGTGTGGTGGAGGCAGGGGCGGCTTGTCCATTACGCAAAGTAAGCAGTCGCAGTACACTTTTTTTTTGCCAGGGGTGCAGAGGCGCCTCTGTAAATGCCCCTCGACCACCACTTGAGGAGCGCCCCCTTGGCTCACAACAGCCCTAGTAGTCCGGGGGGCAGCCTCGGCTTCCTTGCCTCAATGCCGGGCGATCCTCTTCCCGAAGGGGCCGGGCCCTTGAGCCTCGCCTAGCCCCTCTTGTTCCTGCTCCATATCAATGATTGGTTGGGGGGGGCACCAAAATACTGTTTGCTTACCGTTGAAAATTACGTAGGGCTGCCTCTGGGTGGAGGCTCCTTCCTTGGAATCTTTTAAACAGAGTCTGGATGGCCATCTGTCAGGGGTGGTTTGAATGCAATATTCCTGCTTCTTGGCAGAATGGGGTTGGACTGGATGATGGCCCAGGAGGTCTCTCCCAACTCTTTGATTCTATGAAAAGTTCTCCAAGAATCAAATGGAACTGAAGGGAAATTAAACAAAATTGAGATGGGGAGGAACCTTCTGCTTTAGAAATGACGTAAGCTGTATTGCACTTGGAGCAAATATTTCTATAAAAATATTATTCCCCCCCCTCCCCCCCCCGAAAAAGTGACAACACGAGCCAGAAGCAAAGAACCGTTCCTGTGAAATTTCACCTCATTTGTTTGAGCAACTCCAATATATTTAAAGGTCACTTTTCTAGGGGAAGCTGTGCGGAGGGAAACATACAACTGGTCATATTGTATTCCCATGAGATCCGAAGTGGCGTTGAAAGCCATTTATGAATGAAGCCAGCTTTCCTTCCATCCGCAGATGGCATTTCCGTTCTCATGTCAACAAGGTGCCGTCTTCATACGAACTGGCCAATTCGCACACAGAACAGACCCTGGCCTCAACGGGTGCACTTTGAGCCGCGTCAACAAGCAGCCTGTCTGTATTTGTATGAATATTCCTTTTGTTTCTAACCAAGCAGGGAATGTCTGAGAAAGTTTTATGCACACCGTTCCACCTGAACTGGAATTTCAAGATCAGCGATGCTGGTCAGCGCTTAGTAAGGCAGGGCTGAGGCTGGAATAAGATCATCTTGTCATTATTCTGCGCTCCTTTCACCATTTTGCACACATACACAATATCAAGGTAGATATCAACATAAGCTTTTCTCTCTTCTTGATTTGGACTTAAATCATCTATGCTGATGATCATGCCATCACCACTCAAGCAGGGAGCTTTGAGATGGTAGAACAGAAGCTCTCCGAAGCTTTAGGTGCTCTTACCGCTTATTACAGGGAACATCTGATCCCTAATCCACCTGAAACACAGACATGTGCCTTTCATCTCAAGAACAGACAAGCATCCCGAGCTCTGAAGATTATTACCTGGGAAGGAATCCCACTGGAGCATTGCAGCGCACCCAAACACCTGGGAGTCACTCTGGACCGTGCTCTGACCTACAAAAAGCACTGCCTGGACATCAAGCAAAATGTGGGCACTAGAAACAATATCATACGAAAGCTGACTGGCACAACCTGAGGATCACAACCAGATACAGTGAAGACATCTGCCCCTGCACAGTGAGTATGCATGCCCAGTGTGGAACGCATCTCACCACGCTAAAACAGTGGATGTGGCTCTTCATGAGACATGTCGCTTTATCATGGGGCAGGCATGTAGCCAGGGGTGGGGCTCGGGGGCTTCAGCCCCCCCCTAAATTCTCATGGTGGTTCGCGAAAAGGCCTTACTGGTGCATTATTTAAACTGTTATGTTTATTATATCATGATCTGATCACCATACTCAATATATCCCATATGCATGGGGGTATTGGGGTAATGATACAAAAGGTTTGCTAGGCTAGACCCTCTTTCACTCAGACTCAGCCCCCACCCGAAACTCAGCCCCCCCTGAAACCCCCCCTGAAAAATTTTTAGCCCCCCCCCCCCGAAACGAAATCTTGGCTACGGGCCTGGGTCAAGGTACTCTCCTACACCACTGGAGAAATTACACTGCTTAGCTGGTATTGCACCACCTGACATCCGCAGGGAAGTTGCAGCCAATAGTGAAAGGACCAAGGCAGAAACATCTCCAGCTCATCCCTGTTTGGGTATCAGCCAGCACGTCAATGACTTAAATCAAGAAATAGTTTTCTAAGATCTACAGAGACACTCGCTGGAACACCTCAGCAAGTGAGAGTCCAAAAGTGGCAGGCTCAAACCCAGAATCTGATACCAAATGAGAGACTCCCCCCTGGGCACACAGAAAACTGGGCGACTTGGAAGGCGCTGAACAGACTGCGCTCTGGCACCACGAGATGCAGAGCCAACCTCAAGGAATGGGGCCACAAAGTGGAATCCACGACATGCGAGTGCGGAGAAGAGCAAACCACTGACCACCTGCTGCAATGCAACCTGAGCCCTGCCACATGCACAAGGGAGGACCTTCTTGCGGCAACACCAGAGGCACTCCAAGTGGCCAGATACTGGTCAAAGGACATTTAATCAACTACCAAACTTGCAAACTTTGTGTTTTTTTTTGTTTGTTAAAAAATGCAATACAACTGTTTGGTTTGCTCCTGACACGATAAATAAAATAATAATAATAACTTTATTTATACCCCACCACCATTTCCCCACATGAGGCCAAGCCCCAACAATAATACATCAATAAAAACAACAACATCCTACATCAGCAATAATACATCAAAAATAATAAACAAAATATTTAAAAAATAAACAATAATACATCAAAAAAAAAAAACTCCCCAACATCCTCCCATTGTCCTTTGTCTTTGTTCATTTGTTTAGCCTAAATAACAACTCTCTGCGCTTAAGCTCCTGCCTGGGTGCCACCAACGACGAGAGGAATTTGCTCCACCCTTAGCCACAAATGGCACCGTGGAGCAAGCAGGAAGCTCCCGGCAAAGCCTGAAACCTTATACGTCGAGCAAAGCCCTTCCTTGGAGATGCTCCAGGCAACGTAAGTGGGTCACCCACTCCACTCTTCCCCACAATGGACTTCCCATCTTCCTTGTCAGAGAACAAGTCCAAAAATATATATACTGGAATATAGATTTGATTTTTCCTTCCTCTCTCTCCATTCTACAATTAGCCTGTAATCTTGCATGTTGACAAATGGAATGATTTACATTGTGTTCTTAATTGTTATTCAAACCACCAAGAGCCGGCCTTCCCGCTTTTTAAGAAACACGGACTGTCATTACCAGTCTCTGGTGCTTCTTCAAAGCCAAAATAGGCAAATCCGCAACCCAAACTGGCCAGTTGTGTGGCCAATGCTTCACTGGGCAAGCCAAAAGATCAGCTGGAAGGAGATTGCACCAAATGCCATTGGTTGCTGTTCTGTCGCGCGCTGGGACTGTAAAGAATTTCCTTTAGAACAGGACGTGCAACCTTTGCCCAGCGGGAAGCCAGGGGGCCCAAGGAAAAATCTTAGAATCATAGAATCCTAGAATCCTAGAGTTGGAAGAGACCTCCTGGGCCATCCAATCCAACCCCATTCTGCCAAAAAGCAGGAATATTGCATTCAAATCACCCCTGACAGATGGCCATCCAGCCTCTGTTTAAAAGCTTCCAAAGAAGGAGCCTTCCACCACACTCTGGGGCAGAGAGTTCCACTGCTGAATGGCTCTCACAGTCAGGAAGTTCTTCCTCATGTTCAGATGGAATCTCCTCTCTTGTAGTTTGAAGCCATTGTTGCATTGTTCTTAAGAGCATCCAAGACTTTCCGGGGGGAAACAGTCTTAAGAGTCTCCAAAGACTCTAAAGACCAAAGAACACCCAGTATCTAAGCCTTTACTGGTAGGTCCACTCGGCGTTCGAGAAGCAGTTCGACCCGGTAGCGGAGCCCACATCAGTAAGGGTTAGATTACAGTCAGCCTGGGAGAAGTTAAAAAGGGAATTTTCCTTTAAAGTAAAGAAGAAGTTATTGAAGACAGTTGCCTGTCCTTCGTGGGCAAGTTTAGGAAGCTACCAGTTGCATAAAAGCCTGGAATCATTTGTTTATCTTTACTGAAGACAAGAGAAGTTTCTGTTTGATTGTTCATTAATAAAAGACGTTATACTTCACAAGCCATCTAAAGATCATTTGTGGTGGAAAACCTCTGAGAACTTCTCCTTGGGCCCCCTGGCTTCCCGCTGGGCAAAGGTTGCACGTCCTGTTCTAAAGGAAATTCTTACAGGCCCAGCGCACGAACAGAACAATCTCATCTGACATAAACTTCCTAACCATCCTAAAACAGCCATGTGCAAACAGTGCTTTTACAGCTGCTCACGTGATGAACATTCCCCTCTCTAAGTGCTGGATGTTTCGCAATATTCTTCCCTTCTGTGCTGCAATGTCTTTCTCTTTGCCCAGCTATCCTTTGGGCATCCCTTATCGTTCATCAATCGGATTTCTTATGTTCTCCTTCCTCTCTCCCCTTTCTCCCCCACTCAATTGATTGTGTGATAACTGGTTTTGCACTTTCAATATTCTTTAATCCTCAATTATCCTTTTCCACTTTAATACTCTCCTCTCTTCCTTCTCTTCAGCTTTCTTCTCACCTTCTTTTCTAATTTCAGAAGTGGGGATTCTTCCTCTCCGGTTCTTTATTAGCGATTCAGCTGGATCAGATGCAATTGTGGGGATAGCTCACCCACAAGCATACCAGTACATTGAGCAGAGGCATATTTATAGCAAATTCAAACTTGCAGAGTTCAAACTCCCTGCCCCGGCTTCCCTGTTGTTCCCTGCCATGATTGGGCGATGGGAGGCAGCCCTCCTGTCCCCGGTGCCTCTGGACCAATCAAGAAGCTCCAGTGGTCTGTAGGAACCATTGGAGAGACCTCTGCCACCTGGTGGAATCAGAGAGCACAAAGGAATCTGGGAAAGGAGTAAACAAAGGAAATGCCATGTGGCCGGTGAGACAAAGGGGAAATCTCAAGCCAGCTTGATCTATCAACATGTGTAGACTGGGGTGACTGTTTCTTGGTGGAGATAGCTGAGTTAATCAGAGCGAAGGCAAAAGGTTTTTTCGAGGACCTTTTGTCCTTCAGGAGGAAATATGATTAAGATTTTTGCCAAAGGGGCAACCAGAGGGCTGGGCAATTCCTCCGAGGGCCACCAGCTGCCCAGGCTATTGTTCATTCAAAAGAAAGTTGTGGATAAAAAATCCCTGGAATGTTTGGGGCTTTGTAGTCCCTTTTGTGGAGTTTCTTCATGTATATAGGGGAAACAAAGGTCAGAAGAAAAGGGGAAAGGCTTCTGCCACACAAAGAAATCAGAAAACACATTTCATACATCTAAAGTTCATAAAAGGCAAGATTTCATAAGGTTTGTCCATGTGGGGGGAAAGAGTGTCCATAGGGGATGGCTAAAACGCAAGGGTGTTGCACAAAGGTCCTGGCAGGAGTTCTTGAGTGGCCCAAATGGACCTGGTGTCTCTGGAAACAAGCTTTGCTCCCCGTCCTTGGAGAACTACAGCTCCCGAGAGAGGCAGAGACCCCAAGGTCTAGCTATTCCCGAAGTTTCATGGGGTCCTCATTGTTGTTAAGGCCTTGGCAAATTGACCAAGACTTAACCCCTATTGTGCAGTCTGGTACCTTTGTCCTTTGCAGAACTATAAGTCACCATCCCTTGTTGGGGGGAGGGCATGCTCGACGTCATTTGGGCAGAGACGGATTTCTGAAAATAATGCCATTTTCAGTTAATAGAAAGGCTTGGCTGTATCTTTCTCTCTTCTAGAAACCAGCAGGAGAGAAAGATGTGTCTAAACGAACCCCAGGCTCCCTCTTCCTCCAAGCCTTGGCCAACGAAGTGATCCTCAAATGCTCTCAGCATTATCAGTGCCGAAAGCCAGCCGGCCGGCCGCCTGTGCCATTCGCAGCCGATAAGGATTGCAAGAGTCGAAAAAGGAGCCGTGCGTGCGCTTGGCTCACCTTTTGTGAGCTTCGCTCTTCCAGGGCGGTGGCGCATTAATGCACAGCCGCTCTTTGCCAGCTGGATTTCGACCATCCGGCTGTGTCCCAGGCACTTAAGAGCGCCGCGAGTCCTGAATATTTCAAGTGCGCTCTTCATTTCATGCTCGCCTCCCTTCGCTTTGCTTCCTCCCTTCTCTCCCTCGGCGGCCTTTGTCCACTTCTGTCCTTTTTCAACAGTCAGGTTATGATTTATTGACCAATGCAGAAAACCACTTGCGGTCAAAAGCCTTGGAGCACTTTGCCCGCAACGCTTCGGGCTTTTGTCCAGTCCGTAACTAAGTTTGCCCGCCGATTCACTATCGTCCCCAATGGGAAATTAGGCACAAGATGGGCCTTGAAATACCTCGCAACGTTGCACAACTAGTCTCTTCTCATCTGACAAACCCACATGTCAATGGGAATAATTCATGGGAGTCAACCACCCCAAGTCCTGCGTCTTGGAAGACTTTCATACAAGGGAAATCACTGTTCGGTGATTCCAAACACACATGGATTTAATATTTAGCATCGGCTTTGATACAACTTCAATTTGCACTTTCTGGGGAGGGGAAAGCATTTTTCTCTATACGAGGTTACCCAAGTCCTTCTGTTCTCAGTCATTTTTCTTTTAGAGTTTATTTCTTTATTTCTTTATTTCGTATACTTCTACCCCGCCCTTCTCAACCCCCGAGGGGGGACTCAGGGCGGCTTACAAAAAGGCACAATTCGATGCCTACACAATAATACAATAACATATAAAACCAGCAATTAAATGGTCAACAATTAAAACAATTAAAACAGCAATATATCTCACAATCAATAGCCAATCTCAGACACAGCGTTCGCCAACTCAGAGTCCATATTTCGTTCCAC
>NW_026844478.1:36245071-36261996 GCF_025583915.1 Anolis sagrei ordinatus | reverse complement strand
GATGTCTCTGCCTTGGTCCTTTCACTATTGGCTGCCACTTCCCGGCAGATGTCAGGTGGTGCAATACCAGCTGAGCAGTGTAATTTCTCCAGTGGTGTAGGGCGCAGACACCTCGTGATAATGCGGCATGTCTCATTAAGAGCCTCATCCACTGTTTTAGCATGGTGAGATGTGTTCCACACTGGGCATGCGTACTCAGCAGCAGAGTAGCATAGCGCAAGGGCAGATGTCTTCACTGTGTCTGGTTGTGATTCCCCAGGTTGTGCCAGTCAGCTTTCATATGATGTTGTTTCTAGCGCCCACTTCTTGTTTGATGTTTAAGCAGTGCTTCTTGTAGGTCAGAGCACGGTCCAAAGTGACTCCCAGTTACTTGGGTGTGTTGCAATGCTCCAGTGGGATTTCTTCCCAGGTAATCCTCAGAGCTCGGGATGCTTGTCTGTTCTTAAGGTGAAAAGCGCATGTCTGTGTTTTAGATGGATTAGGGATCAGCTGGTTTTCCCTGTAATAGGCAGTGAGAGCACCTAGAGCTTCGGAGAGCTTCTGTTCAACCATCTCAAAGCTCCCTGCTTGAGCAGTGATGGCACGATCATCAGCATAGATGAAGCTCTGTGTCCCTTCTGGCAGTGGCTGGCCATTTGTGTAGATGTTGAACATGGATGGAGCAAGCACGCTCCACTGAGGCAGGCCGTTCTTCTGTTTCCGCCATCTGCTTCTCTGACCCTGGAACTCAACAAAAAAGCTCCTGTTTTGTAGCAGGTTTCCTATGAGGCGGGTGAGGTGGTCGTTCTTTGAAGGGTTAATGTGAGTCTTTGTTCAAAAAGGTGGAGTAATCTGTAAGTAAGAGTTCATGGGTGAAAGCAATTAAGGGTGGAGGTATGCAAGAGATAAGTTGCAGCTGGGTGTTTCTGGATATAAGGAGCTAGCCTTGGGACTGATCTTCGGGAGAAAAGTATTTGTCTTATTTTGGTGGTAGATGCTGCTGGTTTCCCCCCAGGTTTGTGGACTTTCAGTATCCCGAACTGTCTCCTGAACCCTTAGAACCCTGGAATCTTGAATCTTTGGACTAGCTTTTGACTATGGTATAGACTCTCGATCCCTGGACTTTGCTCATTTAACTCTTGGCATTTGACCACTAGACTGAACCTTTTGACTATGGTGTTCACTTCACTTCACTTCACTTTATTTCTTAATTAGTCGCTCTCCACCAAGGTGCTCCGAGCGACTTACAGTAATGTGTAAGTAAAACACAAAACAAAACAAAAACAAATTGAAATTGAATCCAGACAAGACAGAGGTCCTCCTGGTCAGTCACAAGGCCGAACAGGGCATAGGGTTACAGCCTGTGTTGGACGGGGTCACACTCCCCCTGAAGACATAGGTTCGCAGTTTGGGAGTGATCTTGGACTCGTTACTGAGCCTGGAAACCCAGGTTTCAGCGGTGACCAGGGGAGCATTCGCACAGTTAAAGCTTGTGCGCCAGCTGCGCCCGTACCTTGGGAAGTCTGACTTCGCCACGGTAGTCCACGCTCTGGTTACATCCCGTATAGACTACTGCAACGCTCTCTACGTGGGGTTGCCTTTGAAGACTGCTCGGAAGCTTCCAATGGTCCAGCGTTCGGCAGCCAGGTTGCTAACAGGAGCGGCACTCAGGAAGCATACAACTCCTCCGTTGCGCCATCTTCACTGGCTGCCAGTTTGCTACCGGGCACAATTCAAAGTGCTGGCGTTAGCCTATAAAGCCCTAAAGCAGGGGTCCTCAAACTAAGGCCCGAGGGCCGGATACGGCCCTCCAAGGTCATTTACCCGGCCCTCGCTCAGGGTCAACCTAAGTCTGAAACGACTTGAAAGTACATAACAACAACAACAATTCTATTTCATCAGCCAAAAGCAGGCCCACACTCACCACTGAAATACTAATAAGTTTATATTTGTTAAACTAGTTCTTCATTTTAATTTTTGTATTGGGCTGTTGTAGGTTTTTTCGGGCTATATGGCCATGCTCTAGAGGCATTCTTTCCTCACATTTTACTTGCATCTATGGCAAGCAGCGTCATAGGTAGTGAGGTCTGTTGGAACTAGGAAAATTGGGTTTATATATCTGAGGAATGACCAGGGTGGGACAAAGAACTCTTGTCTTTTGGAGCTAAGTGTGAATGTTTCAACTGACCACCTTGATTAGCATTTGATGGCTTGGCAGTTTTTTGGTGTGGCTTGTTAGTGCCTGGGGGAATCTTTTGTTGAGAGGTGATTACCTGTCCCTGATTTTTGTATCATTTTAAAGTGTTTTTTGCACTACAAATAAGATATGTGCAGAGTGCATAGGAATTAATTCATATTTTTTTCAAATTATAATCCAGCCCTCCATCAGTTTGAGGGACTGTGACCTGGCCCTCCGTTTAAAAAGTTTGAGGACCCCTGCCCTAAAGGGTTCTGGCCCAACTTACCTCTCCGAACGCATCTCCTCCTATGAACCGACTAGGACGCTAAGATCACCTGGGGAGGCCCTGCTCTCTGTCCCGCCTGCATCACAGGCGCGCTTGGCGGGGACGAGAGACAGGGTCTTCTCAGTGGTGGCCCCTCGGCTGTAGAACACCCGGCTTGCAGATGTCAGATCGGGCCCCTCCCTGCTGGCGTTTCAGAGGAAAGTGAAGACCTGGCTGTTCGAACAAGCATTCGATTAAGCAGTGTAATTGAACATAGGAATACGGAATAACGGATGACGAGACTGGATTCTGATTTTACTGTTGAGGCGCTAAGGATTGTTATACGGATGTTAATGATTTATGTTACAATTGTTTTTAATTGCCCTACACTTGTCTCATGATGTTTTGTATAGATGTTGTTCACCGCTTTGAGTCGCCTGAGGGCTGAGAAAAGCGGTATAGAAATAAAGTAAATAAATAAATAATAATAAATAAGTAAGAGTTCATGGGTGAAAGCAATTAAGGGTGGAGGTATTCAAGAGATAGGTTGCAGCTGGGTGTTTCTGGATATAAGGAGCTAGCCTTGGGACTGATCTTTGGGAGAAAAGTATTTGTCTTATCTTATCTCCTTCAAACTACAAGAGAGGAGATTCCATCTGAACATGAGGAAGAACTTCCTGACTGTGAGAGCCGTTCAGCAGTGGAACTCTCTGCCCCGGAGTGTGGTGGAGGCTCCTTCTTTGGAAGCTTTTAAGCAGAGGCTGGATGGCCATTTGTCAGGGGTGATTTGAATGCAATATTCCTGCTTCTTGGCAGAAGGGGGTTGGACTGGATGGCCCAGGAGGTCTCTTCCAACTCTTTGATTCTAGGTATCTATGATTCTATGGTGGTAGATGCTGCTGGTTTTCCCCCAGGTTTGTGGGTTTTTGGTGTCCTGATCTGTCTCCTGAACCTTTGAAAACCTGGAACCTTGAATCTTGGACTGGTTTGTGATTACGGTATAGACTCTTGATCCCTGAACTTTGTTAATTGAACTCTTGATGTTTGACCACTGGACTGGACCTTATGACTACGGAGTTATCTTGAACCTGCAACAGTGTTTGCTGTTTCTGTTTTATATTCTGTGGCTGAGTGTTATCTTTATCTTTTATGTTTTGGACTATTAAAACAGCCAGAAAGTAAGCGCTGTTTTAATTAAATTGTTTAGTCTCCCAGACTCACTTGGCGAGTACAAGAGAGAGAGCCTTTTCCTCAGTGGCTCCCCAACTCTGGAACTCACTCCCTGGAGAGATTAGGAAAGCCCCTACCCTAGAAACCTTTAAAAAGGACCTCAAAACCTGGCTCTTCTGCTGTGCATTTGATGAGTAGATCTACATCCTCATACTAGTGTTTAGTTTAACGGTTTTTGTTATTGGAGTGCATTCCCCCCATAGGAAAGTTTTGCTCCACAACCTCCACTAAAACGAGCTCTCCTCCGCAAATAATCTGTCCTTGTTTATCTCGTGTTTATCTCGCCTGAGTTTTTAATCTGTTTCTACCCAATTTTCTTTTATCCATTACATGTAGCTCGCCCATGTTACCGTGATCCCACTAAATTTGACAACTTTCGGCCTGTTTCCAATCTCCCCTTTTTGGGCAAAGTCATGGAAAGCGTGGTGGCCTCACAACTCCAGGTATTCTTGAGAGACACGGATTTTCTGGATCCGGCACAGTCTGGTTTCAGACCGGGACATGGAACCGAGACGGTCTTGGTCACCTTAGTGGATGATCTGCGCCGGGAGCTAGACAGGGGGAGTATGTCCCTGGTGCTTCTGGACCTCTCAGCGGCCTTCGATACTGTCGACCACGGTATCCTTCTGGGGCGCCTTGCGGAGATGGGCCTTGGGGGCACTGCTTTGCAGTGGCTCCACTCATTTCTGGAGGGCCGCACCCAGAAGGTGTTATTGGGGGACTCCTGTTCTACGCCACAACCTTTGACTTGTGGGGTTCCACAGGGTTCCATACTGTCCCCCATGCTGTTTAATATCTACATGAAGCCGCTGGGTAAGATCATCCGGAGTTTCGGGGTGCGGTGTCATCTGTACGCAGATGATGTCCAACTCTGTCACTCCTTTCCACCTGCTACTAAGGAGGCTGTCGAGGTCCTGAACCGGTGCCTGGCCGCTGTAACGGTCTGGATGAGGGCGAACAAACTGAAACTAAATCCAGACAAGACAGAGGTACTCCTGGTCAGTCGCAAGGCCGAACGGGATATAGGGTTACAGCCTGTGCTGGATGGGGTCGCACTCCCCTTGAAGGCGCAGGTTCGCAGCTTGGGTGTGACCCTGGATTCATCGTTGAGCCTGGATCCCCAGGTTTCAGCGGTGACCAGGGGAGCATTTGCACAGCTCCGGCTCGTGCGCCAGCTGCGCCCGTATCTCGGGAAGTCTGACTTGGCCACGGTGGTACACGCTCTGGTCACATCCCGGCTTGACTACTGCAACGCTCTCTACGTGGGGCTGCCCTTGAAGACGGCCCGGAAGCTTCAGCTGGTTCAGCGCGCGGCAGCCATGTTACTAACTGGAGCGGGATACAGGGAGCACACAACGCCCTTGTTGTCCCAGCTCCACTGGCTGCCGATTTGCTACCGGGCCCAATTTAAGGTGCTGGTGTTGGCCTACAAAGCCCTAAACGGCTCCGGCCCAAAATACCTTTCAGACCGCATCTTGGCCTATGAGCCCACGAGGACCTTGAGATCGTCTGGGGAGGCCCTTCTCTCGATCCCGCCTGCCTCACAGGCACGCCTGGCGGGGACGAGAGAGAGGGCCTTCTCAGTGGTGGCCCCCCGGCTGTGGAACACTCTCCCTACAGACATCAGGCAGGCGCCCTCCCTTATGTCCTTCCGAAAAAGCCTTAAGACATGGCTGTTCGAGAGGGCATTCAATTAAGTGCTATAATAATAATGTGGTAAAGATGACTGGAATGGAACAAGGAATACGAGATTGGTTACGATTCTACTATGAGACGAAGCGGATTAGTTAGTGTAACTTTATAATTGTTGTATTGCTGTATTGCTAATATGTTGTTTGTAATTCTCTTTTTGTAAATTGCCTTTTTATGCTGTACACCGCCATGAGTCGCCCTAGAGGGCTGAGAATGGCGGTTAATAAATGCTCCAAATAAATAAATAAATAAATACATAAATATTGTGTCTATTGTAATTTTATATTGCTATGTTGTCTTTTGTTTTATGTAATTGCATTATTATTGTTTATTATTTGCGTTTTCGGTTTTGTTTTTATTTCATGTAATTGTTGTTTTGGGCTTGGCCTCATGTAAGCCGCACTGAGTCCCCATCGGGGAGATGGAGCGGGGTACAAATAAAGATTATTATTATTATTATTATTATTATTATTATTATTATTATTAACACAATCTGGGAGTTTGGTTCATCTCTGCCTTAATATTGGCAGAGCCCTGGCATCATGACAGTTTGATAGATTGAATTTCTGATTTTACAATGCAAATCAGACCAGACTTGTATATTCATTAGGGGTGTGTAATTTTTTCATTAGTCATCGTAAGTTGGATCAAATTTGTTAAATTCATACTTATGATGCGATATCTGACACGGGGAGATGGAGGCAGGGGTGGCCTGCAACAAAAACGTAAGAATCGAAACCTACCCAATACTACTACTACTACTACTACTATTATTATTATTTCTGGCATTTGCACCCCATCTTATCTCTACCCCCGAAGGGGGACTCAGGACGGCTTACATTAGTAACGGTGCAAGACCGCTACATCACAATAACAATAATATAACACAATAAAATACAAACAATAATTAATACCAATACATATAACATTAATTTAAACAATAAAAGTTCTATAGGTTAAGATGAGAGAGAGGCATTCAAAGAGATAGCTGGAGTGGCTTTCTTAAAAATCTTTTTGTCCAAACTTTAAAATATTCCCTAAAATCCATAGATGTATGAATATTTCTGAAAGTTGGGGGGAACGGTCCTCTGTTATCTTGTGTCATTGTATAGAAAATTCAAGAAGAGAGCGCTTGTAGTCTTCTTTTAAAAAATGTTGTTTTTAAAAATTTTGAAACTTCCCCAAAAATTCGTGGATAAGTGAAATGTTCTGAAACGTGATGGGCTAACAGTGGTAAATGTGTTCTACCATTGTAGCAGGTTTCACCCCATAGCTGTAAAATGAGGGAGAAAGGAGCTTCCATCCTTCCTTTTGTCTTTCCTTCTCTCCCCTTTTCTCTTTCTTTCTCTTCTTCCTTTGCTCCCTCTTTCCTTCCTTTCCTTTTTTTCTTTCCTTCTCTCCTTCCTTCTTTCTCTACCCATTTCTTTCCATCCCTCTTCTTTTCCTCTTTCTCTCCTTTCTTCCTTCTTTACCTCTTTCCTTCCTTCCTTCGCTCTTTGCTTCCATGCTTCCTTCTCTCTTTCCTACCTTCTTTTTTTCTTTTCCCCTTCCTTCCTTCCTTCCTTCCTTCCTTCCCTCTTCCTTCCCTTTTTTCTGTATGTCATTTATATTTTCATCATTTATCTTTTTTTGGGGGTGTGTGTGTTTAAGTCCTTTATCTTTTGAAGAGGGGGTTATGAGTGATGGATACTCATTGGTCTGTTAGGAGTGTTGTGTCCAAATTTTGTGTCATTTCGTCCAGTGGTTTCTGAGTTATGTTAATCACACAAACGAACATGACATTTTTATTTATATAGATGATGATGATGATGATGATGATGATGATGATGATGATGATGATTATTATTATTATGGGAAAATATGTACCTACTAGGCTTGGTTGATCGTGTTCGAGTTTAGAACCAAATTTTTTCTTGATCAACCAAGCCTAGTACCTACCTTTAGCTTATACTTTAGAAACACTTTAGAAACAAAACCCCGGTGCCCCCTAATTTTGTAATGATTTTTTGAAACTTTTTTTAAATCAATCACACCTGTCTAAATCAGTTTGTTCATTTTGCATCTCAGGGTGATTGGAGATATCAAGGCTTACTCGGCTAAACAGGTTTTGTCTGTGCTTTGGAGTGTACTTCACAAACCCACAAAACCAGTTAGATCAGAAACAGGATCAAAATGGGTCAGAGGAGTGTGTGTGCCTGTATTGCAGGTAAATACTCCTTTAAGAAAACTCACAGGTCACGGTTAGGTGTGATGGCCTGATACAGTCTACATCAGTGGTTCTCAACCTTCCTAATGCCGTGACCCCTTAATACAGGTCCTCATGTTGTGGTGACCCCCAAACATAGAATTATTTTCGTTGCTATTCCATAACTGTAATTTTGCTCCTGTTATGAATCGTAATGTAAATATCTGATATGCAGGATGGATTTTCATTCACTGAACGAAATTTGGTACAAACACCCAATATACCCAAATTTGAATACTGGTGGGGTTGGGATGGAAGGATTGATTTTGTCATTTGGGAGTTGTAGTTGCTGGGATTCAGAGTTCACCTACATTCAAAGAGCATTCTGAACTCTACCAACGATGGAATTGGACCAAACTTGGCACACAGATCTCCCCTGACCAACAGAAAACACCAGAAAGGTTTGGTGGGCACTGACGTTGAGTTTTGGAGTTGTAGTTCACCTACATCCGGAGATCATTCCGAACTCCACCAATGATGGAATTGAACCAAACCTGGCACTCCAACACAAACAAAGAATGTTGGAAGGTTTTGATGAGCATTGACCTTGAGTTTTGGAGTTGTAGTTCACCTACATCCAGAGAGCATTCTGTATTTATTATTTATTTATTTCACAGTTTTGTATACCGAGCTTCTCAACCTCATCGAGGGACTCAGCCCGGTTTACAGCCATAAAAACATATACATTCATTAAAATATCATATATCACAAATTACAAAACAACTTTAAAAACACTAAATATAAAACTACAGTGGTCAGTCGTCCTAATAAGATGGATCTATATCCACTTCCATCCAGAGTCCTATGGTGTTGTCTCATTCCTCGAAGGCCTGACTCCACAGCCACGTCTTCACCCGTTTCCTAAATGTTAGGATGGATGGGGCGGTTCTGGCCTCCAGAGGGAGAGAGTTCCAAAGTCGCGGGGCCACCACGGAGAAGGCCCTGTCCCTCGTCCCCACCAGGCGCGCTTGCGAGGCCGGTGGGACCGAGAGCAGGGCCTCTCCAGACGATCTTAGTAGTCTTGATGGTACGTAGGGGAGAATACGTTCGGAGAGGTAAACAGGGCCGGAGTCGTTTAGGGCTTTATAGGTCAACACCAGCACTTTGAATTGTGCTCGGAAGCTAATTGGCAGCCAGTGGAGCTGGCGTAACAGCGGAGTGGTGTGCTCCCTGTACCCAGCCCCATTAGTAATCTGGCTGCCGCACGTTGGACTTGCTGCAGCTTCCGGGCAGTCTTCAAAGGCAACCCCACGTAGAGAGCGTTGCAGTAATCTAAGCGGGATGTAACCAAAGCGTGTACTACCGTGGCCAAGTCAGCCCTCCCAAGGTACGGGCGCAGCTGGCGCACAAGTTTTAATTGTGCGAATGCTCCCCTGACCACCGCTGAGACCTGGGGTTCCAGGCTCAGCGATGAATCCAGGAGAACTCTCAGACTGCGTACCTGAGCTTTTAGGGGGAGTGTGACCCCGTCCAACACAGGCTGTAACCCCGTACCCTGTTCGGTCTTACGACTGACCAGGAGTACCTCTGTCTTGTCTGGATTTAGTTTCAATCTGTTGTCCCTCATCCAGTCCGTGACAGCGGCCAAGCACCGGTTCATGACCTGAACAGCCTCCTTAGTGGTAGGTGGAAAAGAGTGATAGAGTTGGACATCATCTGCGTACAGATGACATCGCACCCCAAAACTCCAGATGATCTCTCCCAACGGCTTCATGTAAATGTTAAACAACATAGGGGACAGTATTGAGCCCTGCGGGACTCCACAGTGCAATGGCCGAGGAGTCGAGCAGGAGTCCCCTAGTGACACCTTCTGGGAGCGACCCTCGAGAAAGGACCGGAGCCACTGCAAGGCAGTACCCCCAAGACCCATTCCCGCGAGGCGTCCCAGGAGGATACTGCAAGGCAGTACCCCCAAGACCCATTCCCGCGAGGCGTCCCAGAAGGATACTGTGGTCGACGGTATCGAAGGCCGAAGAGAGGTCCAGCAGAACCAACAGGGACACACTCCCCCTGTCCAGTTCCCGGCGCAGATCATCAACTAAGGCGACCAAGGCTGTCTCAGTACCATGTCCCGGCCTAAAGCCAGACTGTGACGGATCTAGATAGTCCGTGTCCACCAGGAATTCCTGGAGTTGCGAGGCCACCACACGTTCCAGGACTTTGCCCAAGTAGGGGAGATTGGAAACTGGCCAAAAGTTGACGAATTGAGTGGGGTCTAGTGATGGTTTTTTCAACAGCGGTTTGATGACAGCTTGTTTTAAGCTGGCTGGAATCTTGCCTTCCCGAAGGGAGGCATTAACCACCACCTTTACCCACTCTGCCAAACCCCCTCTGGCTTCTTTTACCAGCCAGGAAGGGCAGGGGTCTAGGATGCATGTGGTGGGCCTCGCCTCTCCCAGAACCCTGATGACCTCATCGAGTTGAACAGATCGAAACGAATCCAACAAAACTGGACAAGCAGATGCTTGAGTTACATCCTCAGAGACTGCAATTAATGTGGTGTCAAAGCCCGCGCGGATCAAAGCGACTTTGTCCGCAAAGTACTGAGCAAATGCTTCACAGCGCGCTGCCGAGTCGTCAGGGGACCCACTCGAGGTGGGATTCAACAACCCTCTGACTACTCGAAACAGTTCTGCCGGACGGTTCCTTGCGGACGCAATATTGGCCGAATAGAAAGCATTTTGCGCGGCCTCTATTACATTCTGTACTCCACCAATGATGGAATTGAACCAAACCTGGCACTCCAATGACAAACAGAGAATATTGGAACGTTTTGATGGGCACTGACCTTGAGTTTGGGAGTTGTAGTTCACCTACATACAGAGAGCACTGTGGACTCAAACAATGATGGATCTGAACCAAACTTGGCACAATACCCCATATGCCCAAATATGAACACAGATGGCATTTGGGGGAAATAGACCTTGACATTAGGAAGTTGCAGTTACTGGGATTTATAGTTCACCTACAACCAAAGAGCATTCTGAAGCCCACCAACGATAGAATTAGGCCAAACTTCCCACATAGAACTCCCATGACCAACAGAAAATACTGTCTGTGACGGTCTTTGGCGACCCCTCTGACACCCCCTCGTGACCCCTCTAGGGGTCGTGACCCCAAGGTTGAGAACCACTGGTCTACATGTTCAGAAGCAATATTTCTCCCTTTAAAGGAACTAGTAGCACACTTAAAAATATAAGGGTTTTTTTCTGCATGAGCTTTTGTGGATCTCAATATACTTCTTCAGCTGATTTACTTCTGCATGAGCCTTCAAGGATTCCAACCTGCTCCTCCAACATTGATCTATTTTAATGTTTATATTAGGTTATGATTCACACATTGTTGAGGCTTTTAAGATTAGCCACTTGGCGTTTCCTTTGTCAGAGAAAATTTGGGATATAAATATTAATACTACTAATATTATCCTCACAAACAATAATAGCAATAATATCTGAAGAAGTGGGTTGAAATCCATGAAAGCGAGTGAAAAGATAAATCCATCAGGGTGTATCTACAATGTCAATATAATGCAAATTATAAATGATAAACTATAAATTATTATAGTCATGGCTCAATACTATGCAAAAATGAGAGCTGTAGTTTGGTGAGGTGCCAGCAATATTTAGAAGAGAAGGCTAAACACCATACAAAACTACACTTCCAATGATTCCATAGCAAGCCTGTTTTCCGCTGCTCTGGGGACTGCGATGCAATGGAGTCACGGCTTCAAACTGCAGGAAAGGAAGGAGATTCCATCTGAACATGAGGAAGAACTTCCTGGCTGTGAGAGCCGTTCAGCAGTGGAACTCTCTGCCCGGAGTGTGGTGGAGGCTCCTTCTTTGAAGGCTTTTAAACAGAGGCTGGATGGCCATCTGTTGGGAGTGCTTTGAATGCAATTTTCCTGCTTCTTGGCAGAATGGCGTTGGACTGGATGGCCCAGGAGGTCTCTTCCAACTCTATGATTGAGACACAGCACATAAAGTGGTGCCAAAATGCATTATGTCAACAGTGTAGATGCACCCTCAGTCCCTTTCTACACTGCCATATAATCTTATGTACTTTGTTTTTAGGCCTGTGCGGTTTCGTTCGTTAATTCGTTAATTCGTTATTAATTCGTTATTTTTGGCATTTCCGAAGCGATATCAAAACACATTTCCAAACCCGGAAGGGTTTTAAAATATCGAACCAGCAACCCCCATAGATTTAACGAGCTTCCGCTCGTTTCGTTAATGGGGTGGAGGCTGCTGGAGTGCTGGTGCCTGGGAGCCAATCCGGCGCTCCCAAGCAGTGCACCGTGGGTCCGTGGCTGTTTGTTTTTGATTGGCCGGCGAGCCCTTTCAAAGCGGCTCCGCGCGGCCGTAGCTTGCTGCAGAGGGCGAGGGAGTTTGCATTGGGTTGGCTTGGCTGCTAGCAACTGGATTAATGGATTCATTCCTTGCTGCTGTGAGTGCTGCTTGCTTCATTTGCTGTCTCCTGCCTGTGTTTGGTCCACATTTGGGCCATTTTTTGGTTAATTTTCCATTTTAAAATATTTTTAATATTATTTTAATATTATTTTTAATATTATTTTTTAATATTATTTTAATATTATTCTTAAAAAATATTCTAAAAAAGAAAAGACTCTTCTGTTGGTGTGTGCTCTCATTTGCTGTCTCCTGCCTGTGTTTGGTCCACATTTGGGCCATTTTTTGGTTAATTTTCCATTTTAAAATATTTTTAATATAATATTTTTAATATTATTTTAATATTATTAAAAAATATTCTAAAAAAGAAAAGACTCTTCTGTTGGTGTGTGCTCTCATTTATTACTTCCTTCGGTTTTTGTGAATTTGTTTCTTAATTTTTTGGTTAATTTTCCATTTTAAAATATTTTTTAATATTATTTTAATATTATTTGTAATATTATTTTAATATTATTCTTAAAAAATATTCTAAAAAATAAAAGACTCTTCTGTTGGTGTGTGCTCTCATTTGCTGTCTCCTGCCTGTGTTTGGTCCACATTTGGGCCATTTTTTGGTTAATTTTCCATTTTAAAATATTTTTAATATTATTTTTTAATATTATTTTTAATATTATTTTAATATTATTTTTAAAAAATATTCTAAAAAAGAAAAGACTCTTCTGTTGGTGTGTGCTCTCATTTGCTGTCTCCTGCCTGTGTTTGGTCCACATTTGGGCCATTTTTTGGTTAATTTTCCATTTTAAAATATTTTTTAATATTATTTTAATATTATTCTTAAAAAATACAAAAATATTCTAAAAAATTCGTTAATATTTACGAAATTTCGTAAATACCAAAACTTTTTTTGGGGGAAATTTTGTAATTATTTTAAATATCGAAACAAAAAAACACCCCAATTACAAATCGATTTTAGAAACAAATTTTTTCTTGATCAAACAGGCCTATTTTGGATTATCTGAGTCCAAAACGTCTCTATTTTTATGAGTGGCATTGCCGAAGGATCCAGAATGGTGCAACCATGAGTAAGCAGTGTCCTCACCTTGAGTTGGCCAAGTGGCAACCAATAAAGGACAAGTGAAATAGCAGGGAGGAGGTAGGGATTCCTCCTCAGTGGGAGAGAAGTCCCATATCTCCTCGCTTTTGGGTAGCTCAGTGAGACTGCAAGGTGAAGGGCGTGTTGTCTCCCGGGTGCTTCTGTGTCCTGGCAGTCGATTGCCATTCCCATCGTCCCACCCAGTCAGGTTAGCAATGACATTGCAGGACGCAAGGCAGCTTTAGACTCCACCTGCTTCTCCTTGCCCAAGCCCTACAACTCCCTCATCTCCTTGGAACAAGGAGGTTAGTCATGATAAGCAGGTCTGCAGCAAGGATGTTGCAAATCGGCTCAAGTGGAAGACACAGGGAGATCTCCAAAGCAGGGCAACACTGAGCTCACTATGGATCCTCGCCCTTTTGTTTTGACCCATTCCCAGAAGTTGTGCAGTCTGAGATAACTTGGGGCACTTCCAGACAGAACAAAAATACGGGTTTAAGATTTATTTATTTATTTATCGTGTCAGGGGCAACCAGACCATTGTATTATATTTCTAACAGAACAAAACAAACAAACAGATTAAAAAAAACACAAAGTTTGCAAGCTTGGTATTCTATTAAATGTCCTTTGAGCAGTATCTGTCCCCTTGGAGTGCCTCTGGTGTTGCCGCAAGAAGGTCCTCCCTGGTGCATGTGGCAGGGCTCAGGTTGCATCGCAGCAGGTGGTCAGTGGTTTGCTCTTCTCCCCACTCACATGTTGTGGATTCCACTTTGTGACCCCATTTCTTGAGGTTGGCTCTGCATCTCGTGGTGCCAGAGCGCAGTCTGTTCAGCGCCTTCCAAGTCGCCCAGTCTTCTTGTGTCTCTCATTTGGTATCAGCCATTGGTTGAGGTTCTGGGTTTGAGCCTGCCACTTTTGGACTCTCGCATGCTGGGGTGTTCCAGCGAGTGTCTCTGTAGATCTTAGAAAACTATTTCTTGATTTAAGTCGTTGACGTGCTGGCTGATACCCAAACAGGGGATGAGCTGGAGATGTCTCTGCCTTGGTCCTTTCACTATTGGCTGCTACTTCCCGGCGGATGTCAGGTGTTGCAATACCGGCTAAGCAGTGTAATTTCTCCAGTGGTGTAGGGCGCAGACACCCCGTGATAATGCGGCATGTCTCATTAAGAGCCACATACTGTTTTAGTGTGGTGAGATGTGTTCCACACTGGGCATGCATACTCAGCAGCAGAGTAGCACAGCCAAGGGCAGATGTCTTCACTGTGTATGGTTGTGATCCCCAGGTTGTGCCAGTCAGCTTTCGTATGATATTGTTTCTAGCACCCACTTTTTGCTTGATGTTCAGGCAGTGCTTCTTGTAGGTCAGAGCACGGTCCAGAGTGACTCCCAGGTATTTGGGTGCGCTGCAATGCTCCAGTGGGATTCCTTCCCAGGTAATAATCCTCAGAGCTCGGGATGCTTCTCTGTTCTTGAGATGAAAGGCACATGTCTGTGTTTTAGATGGATTAGGGATCAGTTGGTTTTCCCTGTAATAGGCAGTAAGGGCACCTAGAGCTTCGGAGAGCTTCTGTTCTACCATCTCAAAAGCTCCCTGCTTGAGCGGTGATGGCACGATCATCAGCATAGATGAAACTCTCTGTCCCTTCTGGCAGTGGCTGGTCATTTGTGTAAATGTTGAACATGGATGGAGCAAGTACGCTCCCCTGAGGCAGGCCGTTCTTCTGTTTCCGCATCTGCTTCTCTGGCCCTGGAACTCAACAAAAAAGCTCCTGTTTTGTAGCAGGTTTCCTATGAGGCGGGTGAGGTGGTAGTCCTTTGTGATATTATATATTTTTCTCAGGAGGAGGCGGTGGTTCACAGTATCATAGGCTGCTGACATACAGTCATAGAATCATAGAATCGTAGAGTGGGAAGAGACCTAATAGGCCATCCAGTCCAACCCCCTGCCAAAAAGCAGGAAAATTGCATTCAAAGCGTCCCCGACAGATGGTCATCCAGCCTCTGTTTAAAAGCCTCCAAAGAAGGAGCCTCCACCACACTCCGGGGCAGAGAGTTCCACTGCTGAACAGCTCTCACAGTCAGGAAGTTCTTCCTCATGTTCAGATGGAATCTCCTCTCTTGTAGTTTGAAGCCATTGTTCCGCGTCCTAGTCTCCAGGGAAGCAGAAAACAAGCTTGCTTCCTCCTCCCTGTGGCTTCCTCTCACATATTTATACATGGCTATCATATCTCCTCTCAGCCTTCTCTTCTCCAGGCTAAACATGCCCAGCTCCTTAAGCCGCTCCTCATAGGGCTTGTTCTCCAGACCCTTGATCATTTTAGTCCCCTCCTCTGGACACATTCCAGCTTGTCAATATCTCTCTTGAATTGTGGTGCCCAGAATTGGACACAATATTCCAGGTGTGGTCTAACCAAAGCGGAATAGAGCATGGGGAGCATGACTTCCCTGGATCTAGACACTAGGCTCCTCTTGATGCAGGCCAAAATCCCATTGGCTTTTTTTGCCGCCACATCACATTGTTGCCTCTCTATATGAGTCTCTTCTGACTCAGGCGGAGATGTCAGGTCCTCACTTGCCCCGCTGAAGAGCTTGTTTGTCCTTGGATCCAAAAACACAGCCTCTAGGTAGGAAAGTGCTGAACCACAGCTGTGGCTGCGTGCACACATGACCGAGGAGATGCCTTCTTTGGACAGGTAGCAATAGGGAGACATTAGGGAGGGATTTTTAAAAGGAGGAGAGGATGGGAGATCTCTCAGGAACTAAACAGAACTTTGGTATAAGAAGTCTATATCTCAGTATACTGGAGACATACAATGGAGAAAGCCAGTTCCCCTTAGGTGAAGTCGAAGGTCTGGCCCTGCTGGCCTGGTTTTTTCTGATTCACTCTCAGCAGCTCCTTCAGACCTCAAGTCAAGAAAGGTCTGAATCAGTAACTACTCAGACTGTGCTGTAGGGGCTGAGCCTGTGATTGTCTCTTTGCCTCAGGCTTCTGAGGAGAATGATCATGAGTCTGCAGAAGTTCCAATGTCTGAGTGAAATGATCAGGTTTCTACTTACTCTCAGGGGTTTGTGAACAGAGAGGATGGTCAAGAGAGTACGGCAAAACTAGGCAAAACTACGGTGAGGTGGATCAGGAATCGGTTAAATGGACGAACCCAGAGGGTGATTCTCCCCAAGGCTCCCTCTTCATCCTGGAAAGAAGTGACGAGTGGAGTGCCCAAAGCAGGGTTCCGTCCTGGGCCCGGTCTTGTTCAACATCTTGATTAATGACTTAGAGCAAGGACTAGAAGGCATGATCATCAAGTGTGCAGATGACACCAAATGGGGAGGGATAACCAAGACTCCAGAGGACAGGAGCAGGATTCAAAACGATCTTGACAGATTAGAGAGATAAATGGCCAAAAGTAGCAAAATGAAGTTCAACAGTGACAAATGCAAGAGACTCCACTTAGGCAAGAAAAACGAAATGCAAAGATACAGAATGGGGGACAATGCCTGGCTCGAGAGCAGTACGTGTGAAAAAGATCTTGGAGTCCTCGTGGACAACAAGTTAAACATGAGCCAGGAATGTGATGTGGCAGCAAAAAAAGCCAATGGGATTTTGGCCTGCATCAATAGGAGCCTAGTGTCTAGATCTAGGGAAGTCCTGCTCCCCATGCTCTATTCTGCTCTGGTTAGACCACACCTGGAATCACATTGTGTCCAATTCTAGACATCACAATTCAAGAGAGATGTTGACAAGCTGGAATGTGTCCAGAGGAGAGTGACTCAAATGATCAAGGGTCTGGAGAACAAGCCCTCTGAGGAGCGGCTTAAGGAGCTGGGCATGTTTAGCCT
>NW_026844478.1:36205152-36234725 GCF_025583915.1 Anolis sagrei ordinatus | reverse complement strand
GGCGTGGGCTGGTCCATGAGGTCACGAAGAGTCGGAGACGACTGAACGAATGAACAACAACAACAATTGCATCTTTCTCTCTCTCTGGGCCATTTACATGCTTATCAGCAAAGTAATTAAACATGAATCTTGTAGGTACCATTAACAAGGCAGATTAGATCCTTAGCATATTCTTTGAATAGGATTAGCATACAGGGACGGACAGACATTCAAAGGTGCCTTTTTCACCTCAATGGACTTGCAAACTAGGCATTTGGAGATATGGAAAGTTGTTCTCACTGTTGACCTGTATTCATATTTTCATTTTTTATATATATAAATTTTTATTAAGTTTTATAATTACAGCAAAAGTGGGAGAATAATCCAAGAAGATAGAAAAGCAGGAAAATTAAGAAGATAGTACCCATAACCCTGTGTGGGAAAAAAAGGATTCAAAGATCCAAAAATCAAATAACAGCAAAAAATCACACACAGAGAAAAATTAAAAATTAAAAATTAAAAATAAAAATAAAAATTGGACTTCCTTCTGATACTGCCCGTTCAGTCATCTCTTAAGTCCATGTCTTAAATTTAATCCAGTTTACATCTCAATTGTGTCCTCAGTACTGTTATAAATCCTTATAATTAGTTTCCATATAATCGTCAATTGTTGACCAATTCGTCTGTTTAATTGGATTGCCTGTATTCTTTTTCAATAAAAACTTTAACTTGTCCATATCCTTAATTTCATTCACCTTATTTATCCAAAGGAGTTTATCTGGTATTTCTTTCAGTTTCCAAAGTTTCGCAAAGACCATTCTAGCGGCAGTTGTCATATATGTAAACAGAATATCCTCATTCGGATCTAATTTTATATCAGCGTCTGTAATTCCCAATAAGTAATATTCTGCTTTTCTTGGAAATTTTTTGTTAAGTATTTTCTGCAATCCCTCATGGATAACTTCCCAATACTTTTGAGATTCTCCGCAGCTCCACCATAAGTGGAAAAAGCTGCCTTCATGCACATTACATTTCCAACATGATTTTGATACCTCCTTATACATATGATTTAATTTAACTGGGGTCATATACCACCTATATTCATATTTTCAAATGTCACTCATCTCCACTGAGCAGAGCACTTATATGGAAATCCATAGGGCCTCTCAGCTGAGGCACCCTGGGTGTCCCGCTGGGCATATAGAGACCACGTCCTGTTAATTGTTAGGGTTCAGCCTGATCCTGATCTGTGTGAACTGGATTCTCTGATAGTTTTTCCAACTGAGCAAGCTCTCCCTGACCCTGACAGTGTGGAATCTGTTGTTGATGCTGAGATCAGCGGCGATGAAAATGAAACTCAACAGCTGGAGAAAAATGTTTTGGAAGCTAGCCGTGATATCTCTCCACCTGGGGTTTTTAATGAGGACCGAAGAGAACAGATAGTTAGAGACAGAAATGTTTCCCAGTTTCTACGAAGGTCACATCGTTTACAGGAGAGACAGGCCCAGGCTTCAAAGTCAAGGGGCGTTTCAAAGAATAGCTTCTTTGGTTTAAGAGGCCTCCTGCCGGGTGCCTCTTTAGATCAAGCAACGTTTGGGACTGTGGCTGTGCCTTGGCAGAATTCCTGTGTTCCATGGCCGGTAATCCCAGAGGCTTCTAGTTTTCAAGTTCATGGTTAGTAAAAGGCTAACAGGTTCCTGGTTCTTGTATTGTGGCTTTTGAAATTTTGCTCAAGTTCAGAGATTCTACTGACTGCTGTGTTTTTTCTGTGGCTTTTTGACTTTGCATTTACCTTTCTTTTGTAACCAATTTTTCATCCATAAACAAGGATTGCTTTTCCTACAGTCCAGTGTGGTGGATTTAATCTTATGGTCTCATTTCTTGAACTGGGATGCAACATTAATAGACAATTGCTACAGGCCCAGCGTGTGACAGCACAAATATACTTGATTACTGTATATACTTGAGTATAAGCCTAGTTTTTCAGCCTCCTTTTTAGGCTAAAAAAGTTCACCTCGGCTTATACTCGAGTCAAGGTTATTTATTATTTTACTCTGTTATTAGTATTATTTTTATTACATTTATTATTTTACTCTATTATTAGTACTAGCCGTCCCCTGCCACGCATTGCTGTGGCCCAGTCTGTGTATATGTGTTTTGTGTGTATATGTGTGTTTGTGTGTATATATATATAGGTGTATATGCGTGTGTATATATTTGTGTGTTTATATGTGTACATGCAAATTGTGTATATGTGTTGTAGGCTTGGGTGATCAAAAAAAAGGTTTAAAACCTGTTTCGGATGTAGGGGGCGCTGGTGATTCGATTTTGAAATGATTTCCGAAATTTTCTTGAAAAAAAGATTGGAAATATCAGGAAATACGAATCGCTTCGTTTGCTTCGTTAATGGAAGGTGCCCCTCCCTCCCTCCAGAACCATTAAAATCTCGCAGTTTCCCTTCCTTCCCTTGCCGCGAGCTTCCATGCAGAAGGGAGAGGTGGGTGTGGCTAAGTACAGCTCTTCTTGAAGGCCACGCCTCCAGTGGCCTTCAGGAAGAGCTGTTCTGTCCTTAGCCATGCCCACCTCGTCCCTCTTTGCACCGCCGGGCATGCAAAGCCACATCCGAAAATAATTCCGAACAATGGGGAAGTTATTTCAGTTCAGAATTGCTCCTCCCACTATTCCTGCATGGCTCGAAATTGGATCAAAAGGTAATTTAATCCGAATTAATTATTATTTTAGAAACTAACTAACAAACTTACCCAAGCCTAATGTGTTGTAGTAGTGTCTGTTGGAAACGCTACTAATGCTAGTATGGGTGGCAGAAGAGGGAAAAGGTGTGCTCAGGAGTTAGACGAGGAACAACAAAGGAAGAGAATTTGGGAAATACTCATGACACCCACTGATGAAGATTCCTTCGAAGGGTTTTCTCAAAGCGAGATGAGTGAGGAGGAGGAAGGAGATGCAATGGGTGTAAACAGGGGAACTAAGAGGTCTACTCAGGAGTCGGGGTCCGATGAGGAGTATCAAAGGAAGAAGATCCGGGACATACTTACTGCTGTTGCAATCCAGAGCAGGGAACGAGGCCCTAAGATCCACCACACTTGACTGTGAAAAACAATCCTTTTTTATTGAAGAAAAATGGTTACAAAATAAAGGAAAAATGCAAGTCAAAAGCCACAGCAAAATCAGCAAACATGAATTTAAATGGACAAAACAAAACCCAAAGCCACAATGTAAAATACTGGAACCTGTTAGCAATCCACTAACCGTGCTTGATATCCTAGAAATCTTTCAAGACCATGGCCAGGGAAACCAGGTCTTCATCAATCCAAGGTCTTCATCAATCTGAAATGATGCCTGAACTGAGAAAGTCAGCCCGGCGGAAGGCACTTAAAGCCGAAGAATTGGTTCCGTGAACCGCCCCTCTGCTTTGAAGCCATTGTTTGTATTTCTTTTAATCGGGAAGACCTACGCAAGCTGAGTGATTTACTTCTATCTTGCCAAATCTGGCCCCTTCTGTTCTCATTAAGGTTCCCAGGTGCAGAAGGGAGTGAAAGGTCATGGCTTCCCTCTGAAACATTCTCATGAACACTGGTACTTTCATTTTCCAAATCTACAGAAGTTCCTTCCTCACTCATTTCAGGAACATTGGCATTTTCCAAACCTACAGAAGTTTCTTCCTCACTAATTTCAGGAGCATTGGCATCAAGAGGTACATTTTCATTAGCATCAGTAAATATATTTTCATTAGCATCAGGAGGAACAAACAGAGAATCAGGTTCAAGTTCAAACTCAGGCTGAACCCCAACAACTGCTCCCACAGAGGAAGAGGATTTCATGGGTTTCCCTGGGAGTGATGGGGAGGAGGATGAATCACTGGATTGGACTAAGGTACAAGAAGTTAGAGATGTGTGTACTCAACCAACGTCTAGTGACACTTTTGTGGGGTTTTCTGGTGGTGGGGATTGGCAATTGGGGGATACTGTGGAATCTTGGGGAGACTAAGTCTTGACAAGAGTGGAAGAGTTGGAAGGATGGACGTTGGCGTTCAGCTGTAGAAGCGAAACCAGCTGAAAGTGATGATGACGGGGTGGAGGGCAGCTCATCATCGGGTGAAGAATGGTAGATAAAAGTAAGCACCAAAATGTTGGAACTTTGCAGAAGGCAAAGTGTTGGTTTCGTGCCTTGGGTTTTGTCGCTGCCGCTTCCGTGTTGGACTTGGGTCCTGGATCTGCGGGTTGTTGTATTTTCTGTGTTTGAATTTGGCTTGGATTCCCGTGAGTGCGGTTTTCCGTCTTCCTTGACTTCGGACTGCTTTTGACGACGACTGCACTCGCTGTACTCGCAGAGCTCAGGCGGTGTTGTATTTCAGTCTCAGGGTTGACATTTGTGAAGAGGTGTCTGCCAAGGGAGTGGAAATGGTCCACATTATTATTATTATTATTATTATTATTATTATTATTATTATTATAGCTGTTTCTGCTGGACATGAACATCAGACACAATCACAAGCTGATATACAACACCCATGCATTCATTCTACAAGAGATGTATTCTTGCTATGTTTCAGCATGAAAAGATAGAAAGAAATGGGTTGTTGTAGGTTTTTCAGGCTATGTTCTAGAAGCATTCTCTCCTGACGTTTCACCTGCATCTATGGCAAGCAACCTCAGCGGTTGTGAAATGCTCTGAGAAAATTCCAGTGGAGAATCCTTACATGTTCCTGAACAAACTGATTTAATTCTGGAGATTGGCACGGCATGTTAAAAGGAGAGAGGAACCCATGAGGCACTCTGACGTATCTAACCATAGTTACAATTTCCAAGGAGGTTGGTTGTGCCCATCTGTTGCAAAAACAACAGCAACAACAAATTGTCTTGTAACGCCTTGAAAATGAACAGGTTTTCTATGGTATGGACTTTAATCCCCAATAGTACATGTCAACTGGCACTCGTTCAAGATGCTCCGAGATTCTGTGGGTGTGATAGAAATCTCACAAAGGAGGTGCAAGGGCACCCCAAGGGACGTGTAATGCCTGTGGGATGATCCTCTAGGCATTTTGGCTCCATGAAGTGCCCAATTCTGGGAAAGAAGGGATGAGATCTCCAGTTCTCTTCTTTCAGATGCAAACCTGAGTGGGCAGATCAAAAGACAACCCGGCAAAATGAATCCTTCACCTTGTGCAACTGTGGAGCAGAATCATAGAATCCTAGAATTGGAAGAGACCTCCAAAGGCCATCCAGTCCAACCCCATTCTGCCACAAAGCAGGAAAATTGCCTTCAAAGCACCCCCGACAGATGACCATCCAGTCTCTGCTTAAAAGCCTCCAAAGAAGGAGCCTCCACCACACTCCAGGGCAGCGAGTTCCACTGATGAATTGTTCTGTCACGCACTGGGCCTGTAATAATTGTCTTTTGAAATAGGACGTGCACCTTGTGCCCAGCGGGAACCCAGGGTGCCACGAAAGAGGCCCTCAAGGATTTTCCTGAAGAACTGGTCTTTAGATGGCTTGAAAGATTAAACAAAGTCCTTTATTATTGAACAAATTAAACAGATATTTCTCAAATCTTCAATGAGTCAAACCAATGCTTCAAGGCTTTAAATCAACTGGGGGCTTCCTTCATCTTGTTCACAAGGGACAGGCAACTGTCTTCATTAACTGTTCTTATACTTTGAGAGGAAAACCCTTTTTTAACCTCTCCCAGGCTGTCTATTATCTAAGCTTTACTGATGTGGGAACTACAACCGGATCCAAACTGCGTCTTGGGCACTGAGTAGACCTACCAGTAAAGGCTTGCAGATTCTCCAGCTGGAGTTCTTTGGGTCTGTAAAGCTGTTTTCCCTCCGGAATTTCTTAAGACTTTAGGGCTATTTCACTCAGGTGCTGTAAGGCTGAGAGGTTGCAAGCTCACAGGCAGAGCTTTGGGAATTTCTCCCCGGAATGTCTTGAGAAATTAAGCTTTTCTGCAGGTGAAGCTTGTCCACGTCCTCTAACTTAGCTTTCCTCACTAAGACTAACTAAAAAAAATGGCTCCCTTCCCATTGCCCTGAACAAAGGGCGGAACCAAAATTTGACGATGATTGACAGGCGGCTAGCCATATGACTGCAAACCAAAGGAAGTCACCTTTTGCAAAATTCCTGAAACCTTGGAACGCATGCAAACATTAAAATAGAAAGAAAATGAAGTTGGAGCTCCTGGTACAGACGTACCAGCACATAAACAGATCCCACAATTATGAAGTTCTTCCTCATGTTCAGATGGAATCTCCTTTCTTGTAGTTTGAAGCCATTGTTCCCTTGCGTCCTAGTCTCCAAGGAAGCAGAAAACAAGCTTGCTCCCTCCTCCTCCCTGTGGCTTCCTCTCACATATTTATACATGGCTATCATATCTCCTCTCAACTTTCCTTCTTCAGCCTAAACATGCCCAGCTCCTTAAGCCGCTCCTCATAGGACTTGTTCTCCAGACCCTTGATCATTTGAGTCGCCCTCCTCTGGACACATTCCAGCTTGTCAATATCTCTCTTGAATTGTGGTGCCCAGAATTGGACACAATATTCCAGGTAAAGTGGTCTAACCAAAGCAGAGTAGAGCATGGGGAGCATGACTTCCCTGTATCTAGACACTAGGCTCCTATTGATGCAGGCCAAAATCCCATTGGCTTTTTTTGCCACCACATCATATTCCTGGCTCATGTTTAACTTGTTGTCCACGAGGACTCCAAGATCTTTTTCACCCATCCTGCTCTCGAGCCAGGTCTCGTCCCCCATTCTGTATCTTTGCATTTCGTTTGTCCTGCCAAAGTGGAGTATCTTGCATTTGTCCCTGTTGAACTTCATTTTGTCAGTTTTGGCCAATCATCTCTCTCATCTGTCAAGATTGTTTTGAGTCCTGCTCCTGTCCTCTGGTGTAGGCTAAAAGAGAGAGAGAGAGAGAGAGAGAGTCTCTAAGGGTTAACTGGATCCTCTCCTAAAATGTATTTTAACTATTATTAACTTCTATTGTTTTTGTTGTGGGAGCAAATTATGGTTTCTGTTTAGCATCCTTGGTACCTGTACTCCGTGGGTACTATTGTGCATGTGTGGTGCTTTTTCGTTATGGTCTTGGACCCGAATAATAAACTATTTTTGATTTTTGATTGAGTAGAATGTTCCGTCATGGTTTTCAACGTCCACCTTGCAGCGGATGAGGGAGCTGTGTTCCACCCTCAAACCCAATAAAACGGGACCATTTCATCGCAAGGTCATGCCTGAATTTATGGGATCCCTTCGTGACCGTAAAAATAGCCTTCTGTTTGCACTGGAGGTGCCAACTCTCACACATCCGACGCTGCCTCTCTTAAGACGGGGCTTTAGATCTGATTAGACTTTGCTCACATGCCGAAATGTCGTTGTTGACTTTGCCGTCAGAAGAAAGTTTACGAGTAAATGGAAATGTACCAGTTACATCTTGAAAAGGTGCAACAGAAGCCGTAGCAACAGCTGTGACCCAACAGAGCTCAAGTAGAAATGTATGGGATCCCTATATGTCTTACTGTCTGTTGCAGCGGTTCTCAACCTGGGGGTCGCGACCCCTCAGGGGGTCGTTCGACCATTTTCTGGGGGTCGCAAAGCCGCATTGGCTGGTCGCGCCCTCTCCAAAATGGCAGCCAACCCCCTGACCACTGTCACTCCCACGAGTGAAACCATCCACCTGTCCGTCATCTCCTTCTGATGGCAGAAGGAAGCAAGCGACGGGTGAGTGGCTCCGTGGATGTAGGCGAGGAGTGAACAAATAGCTCTGCATTATTATTATTATTATTATCATTTGCATTTGCATTTGGAACCTAAATTGGGGACCAAATGCCTACTCCATCAAATGGTAGCCTGTTGCCCTTCCAAGCATGCCATTGCCTAACCCTGCTGTAAGTTATTTCCACAGATCAAGACAAGACTCTCAAGAGTGAGAGTCAAAAGCAGAACGCAAATATTACCAGACTGGAGGAGTGAATAAGGCAACAATGGCACCCAATTCTTGAAGCTTTGACGCCTTGGAATGTGTGAAGAAAGGTATGAGAGCTGTGAGTTTTACAACAGTCATGACCTTTAAAAAGCTATTCACATTTCAAGTTGCCCCAGAAAAACACACTTGACAAACAAATGATCTCACACCTCCATAAAAGAGGGAGCTGTGAGTTTAATTAACTCCCATTAAAAAGGAACACACACACACACACACACACACACACACACACTAGCTGTACCCGCCACTGTGGCCAACCTTCCCTTTTTCTCCCCTTCTTTCCCTTCTTCCTTCACTCCCCTTCCTTCCTTCCTTCCTTCCTTCCTTCCTTCCTTCCTTCCTTCCTTCCTTCCCGTCTTTCCTTCTTTTCTTCCTTCCTTCTCTATCTCTTTCCTTCCTTCCCCCTTTTTCTTTCTCTTCTTCCATCTGAGATTCCATCTGAACACAAGGAAGAACTTCCTGACTGTGAGAGCCGTTCAGCAGTGGAACTCTCTGCCCCGGGGTGTGGTGGAGGCTCCTTCTTTGGAAGCTTTTAAACAGAGGCTGGGGTTCAGAATGCTCTGTGATTGTAGGTGAACTATAAATCCCAGCAACTACAACTCCCAAATGTCAGGATTCTATTTTCCCCAAACTCCACCAGTGTTCACATTTGGGCTTATTGAGTATTTGTGTAGAGTTTGGTCCAGATCCATCATTGTTGGAGTCCACAGTGATCTCTGGATGTAGGTGAACTACAACTCCAAAACCAAAGGACACTGCTCACCAAACCCTTCCAGTATTTTCTGTTGGTCATGGGAGAACTGTGTGCCAAGTTTGGTTCAGTTCCATCGTTGGTGGGGTTCAGAATGCTCTTTGATTGTAGGTGAACTATAAATCCCAGCAACTACAACTCCCAAATGTCAAGATTCTATTTTCCCCAAACTCCACCAGTGTTCACATTTGGGCATATTGAGTATTAGTGTAGAGTTTGGTCCAGATCCATCATTGTTTGAGTCCACAGTGATCCCTGGATGTAGGTGAACTACAACTCCAAAACCAAAGGACACTGCCCACCAAACCCTTCCAGTATTTTCTGTTGGTCATGGGAGAACTGTGTGCCAAGTTTGGTTCAATTCCATCGTTGGTGGGGTTCAGAATGCTCTTTGATTGTAGGTGAACTATAAATCCCAGCAACTACAACTCCCAAATGTCAGGATTCTATTTTCCCCAAACTCCACCAGTGTTCACATTTGGGCATATTGAGTATTCGTGTAGAGTTTGGTCCAGATCCATCATTGTTTGAGTCCACAGTGCTCTCTGGATGTAGGTGAACTACAACTCCAAAACCAAAGGACACTGCCCACCAAACCCTTCCAGTGATTTCTGTTGGTCATGGGAGTTCTGTGTGCCAAGTTTGGTTCAATTCCATCGTTGGTGGGGTTCAGAATGCTCCTTGGTTGTAGGTGAACTATAAATCCCAGTAAGTACAACTCCCAAATGTCAAGATTCTATTTTCCCCAAACTCCACCAGTGTTCGTATTTGGGCATATTGAGTATTAGTGCCATGTTTGGTCCATATCTATCATTGTTTGAGTCCACAGTGCTCTCTGGATGTAGGTGAACTACAACTCCAAAACCAAAGGACACTGCCCACCAAACCCTTCCAGTATTTTCTGCTGGTCATGGGAGAACTGTGTGCCAAGTTTGGTTCAATTCTATCGTTGGTGGGGTTCAGAATGCTCTTTGATTGTAGGTGAACTATAAATCCCAGCAACTACAACTCCCAAATGACAAAATCAATTTTTTTGAGTGAAGGACATACATTAGGATGTTAGGTGCCTTGTGTCCAAATTTGGTGTCAATTCGTCCAGTGGTTTTTCAGTTCTGTTAATCCCACAAACGAACATGACATTTTTATTTATATAGATTACATCATTAAGTAAAAAAATAATAACAGCTTGGATGTCCTTGAAAAGAAATGTTTTTTCCCCCTCTGAGTCCACATAGCAAGAAAACCAAATTGGCTTGTGGCTTCCCAGTGGTGGCTCCATCCCGGCAGAAGGAATTCATTCCAGTATTTTAAATAAACTGCCGCAACCATTCATAGGCTTGGAAGGAAAAGGAAAACAGTTTGGAGACTTGGGAGGGTGACGTCTTTCGTCTTTCTGCGTCAGGCAAAAGGCAGCCTCCAAAAAGGGAACGTTGGTGGCCTCTTAGGCAATGGCTTGGACCAGATTCATACACTCGTTCCATCGGTTTGACCCAGAATTGGTGCATAGTTTTCCTAGAAGGGGCCACCCTCCGAAAATAGGAACGCACAAAGCGGTCTTCCTAAGGGAAGTCACACCACTTTTGTCTGCTCTTGACTGGCAAACACCAAGTGTTGTTTCTCACAAATTGGCACACTCATTTATGCCAATAGACCAGGGGTCGGGAACCTTTGGCCCTCCAGCTGTGGTGGACTTCAACTCCCACAATTCCTTGAGGCTCGGCATTCGCCCCAAAGGCTTACCTTGGCCCAACGAGGTTTGTTTGGCTCTTTTTCATGGAGGACGGGCAGCAAAGGGGGAGAGACGAGCGTAACGTAGCTGTGCAGATGGCGAGGAAGGATGCGGAGCCTACAGACTGGCCTCGGAGGGAGAGAGCGGGCGGAAACCCCTGCGGGCAACGCGCCTCCTCGCCGCTTAAACAGCGCAGAGCCCTTTCCCTCCAGCCTTCGCCTTCCCTTTTCCCCGACAAGCTCTGCACGACGTCACTCAGCCGGCGTCGTTGCTAGGGAGGGGGTCCATGCGGGGCGGGTGCTAAGGGCCGAAGCGGCGAGGAGGCGCGTTGCCCGCAGGGGTTTCCGCCCGCTCTCTCCCTCCGAGGCCAGTCTGTGGGCTCCGCATCCTTCCTCGCCATCTGCACAGCTACGTTACGCTCGTCTCTCCCCCTTTGCTGCCCGTCCTCCATGAAAAAGAGCCAAACAAACCTCGTTGGGCCAAGGTAAGCCTTTGGGGTGAATGCCGAGCCTCAAGGAATTGTGGGAGTTGAAGTCCACCACAGTTGGAGGGCCAAAGGTTCCCGACACCTGCAATAGACAATGGTCGCTCAAGCATAGTTTTTCTGAGTCCTCCATGCATTGACACATATGCTATAGAGCATGAATTTAGAGGTCTTGGCCAGGAGGCAGAGACCAATCAGACTCTTTAAAGAGTTCGTTACGCTGGCGAGACAGAGAGAAGCACCCAATCCCTGAATTGCTCTCCTCTCCCGCCCAGCTTGAAGGGGATTGGCTGACGCGCAAACAGCTGGGAGGAGGCTTGACCGTCCCCCATGCATTAGGGCCAATCACAGGGCTTTCGCAGGGCGCCAGAGCCTATCAGGAGGCTCCTGATGCCTCGACGCTCCAGTGAATCAGAAGGGAGAGAGGCGGGATGAAGGGAGACAATGCATTCTGGAGTGGATTATGGAGTTTTAATGTCCTTAGGCTTATCGAGTCCGGGGATCGGCCTTCCGGAGAAGCCACTTTATTGTCCTGAGATGGGTCTGTGATAAGCATTGATGGCTTAATCCGGGTTTTCCTCTTACAATCAGATAGGGCACAAAGGGGGAACTTTTGTGAATGCCCTTAGTGGAAAGATTTGAAAGAAAAATTGCTTGGAGGAAAAGAGGACTTTCCTAAGGTCATATTCCCCCCATTGTTATATGAGTAAAAAGTCTGTCAAATGGAAATCCTAATGGTGGCCCAACTCCAAAGTCAAAAGGATTTCCTTTGCTATTGTCCATGCAAAGAATGTCTAAAGATAAGGGTCTTTCCCATGATCGCTGATTGCTTTTCCAGAGGCAGGGTAGCTTCCTTGTAGATTTCCCCCAAGGAGAGGGGTCCTCCATGCATTGACCTTCATACCTATAGGAAGAGGTGGCCCAAGCATTGTTTTCTGGGTCCTCCATGCATTGACATAGATACATTTATACCTATAGACCAGTGGTTCTCAACCTTCCTAATGCCGCGACCCCTTAACACAGTTCCTCGTGTTGTGGTGACCCCCAACCATAACATTATTTTCATTGTTGCTTCACAACTGTAATTTTGCTACCATTATGAATTGCCATGTAAATATCCAATATGCAGGATGTATTTCCATTCACTGGATCAAATTTGGCACAAATACCCGATACACCCAAATTTGAATACTAGTGGGGTTGATTAGGGGGTTGATTTTGTCATTTGGGAGTTGTCGTTGCTGGGATTTATAGTTCACCTACAATCAAAAGAGTATTCTGAAGTTCGCCAACAATGGAATTGAACCAAACTTGGCACACAGAACTCCCATGACCAAGAGGAAATACTGGGAGGGTCCGGTGAACATTGACCTTGAATTGTTGGAGTTGTAGTTCACCTACATCCAGAGAGCACTGTGGATTCAAACAATGATGTATCTGGACTAAAGTTGGCACAAATGCTCAATATCTCCAAATGTGAACACTGGTGGAGTTTGGGGAAAATAGACCTCAGCATTTGGGAGTTGTAGTTGCTGGGATTTATAGTTCACCCACAATGAAATAGCACCAACCTCACCAACAATAGAATTGGACCAAACTTCCCACACAGAGCCCCCATCACCAACAGAAAATACTATGGTTTCTGATGGTCTTTGGCGACCCCTCTGACACCCTCTCGTGACCCCCCACAGGGCTCCCGACCCCCAGGTTGAGAAACACTGCTATAGACAATGGCAGCCCAAGCATTTATTCCAGGTCCTCCATGAATCTCCCATTCCCCGCCCCTCTGCCGGCTCAACGATGATTGGCTGGCGCTCTACAGCTGGGAGGAGGCTTGACCACCTCCTGAGTGCCTGGGCCAATCGCTGGGCTTCTGCTGCCTCAGCGTCCTGACTAATCAGGAGAGAGGGAGGCGGGAAAAGAGGGAAACAATGGATTCTTGAGAGGATTATGGAGGTATTATTATTATTATTATTATTATTATTATTATTAACTTTATTTGTACCCCGCTAGCATCTCCCGAAGGACTCGATGCGGCTTACAAAGGCCAAGGCCTCAATACACAACATAACAATACAAAACCTAAAGCAAATTAAAAACAATTAAAGCAATATTAAACAACAAAACAACAAACAATAAACAATACACCAAAACACAATAAAACTGGGCTGGGCCAGAGTAATGGGTACAGAATTAAAAGTGAAAGGTGGTATATAAGGCTTATAAGAACTGTCCAAGCGGCCAGTGAGTCCTGGGGCCTGCGAGCCAGCCATTCCTATTGTCATTGAGTGGCTACAATAAACGTTGATTGTCTGGCAAACCTGCCATAATCCGGATTTTTCCAGTGCTGAGAGACAGGAACAATGAGGGAATTTTGGCTGTGGTTTCAGTGGATAAAAGTTGAATCAGTAACAGATTAGGACAAAGTGTGGCTTTCCGAAGGCTTCCTTTGTTCTATTGAGATATGATCATAAATGCCAAGTGACCGCTTCCTCTGGGGCTCCAACTCCGAGCCCAGAGGTCATGATCCTTTGTTATTGTCCATGCAAATAGTGTCTTTTGATAAGGGTCTTTTTCGACTGGAGATTTCCTTCTTTCCAAGGTCCTGCAGGGGTGGCTGCCTTGTATTTTTATACATTTTTCAATAAAGGGGAATTGGGCAAAAGGGTCAGGAAAAGGTTAGATACACAGGAAGGAATATAGAAATATAGGAATCATGTTATACAAAACATACCCACTTATCCCTCCCACCAGAGTCCCATAGAAGTTCAAGAGAGCCCATAAGTGAAAAGGGAGGTGGTTTCTCAGTAATAAATGTGCTACCTTCTGCTATATATGAAACCTAGGGCATAAAAGCTTGATTAAATGTACACACTATCTAACATGGGAAGGGTCCTTGTTGTTGTTAGTGTCTTGGCAAATTGACCAAGGCTTAACTCTTATTATCCAGACTGGTGTCCTTGTCCTTAGCAAAATTATAAGTTATAATCTTTTATGGGGGGGGGGGGGGTCCTCCATGCATTGACCTTCATACCTATAGGAAGAGGTGGCCCAAGCATTGTTTTCTGGGTCCTCCATGCATTGACATAGATACATTTATACCTATAGACAATTGCAGCCCAAGCATTTATTCTAGGTCCTCCAATGATTGACCTTCATATCTATAGAAAGCATTGTTTTCTGGGTCCTCCATGCATTGACCTTCATACCTATAGGAAGAGGTGGCCAAAGCATTGTTTTCTGGGTCCTCCATGCATTGACATAGATACATTTATACCTATAGACAATTGCAGCCCAAGCATTTATTCTGGGTCCTCCATGCATTGACATAGATACATTTATACCTATAGACAATTGCAGCCCAAGCATTTATTCTAGGTCCTCCAATGATTGACCTTCATATCTATAGAAAGCATTGTTTTCTGGGTCCTCCATGCATTGACATAGATACATTTATACCTATAGACAATTGCAGCCCAAGCATTTATTCTAGGTCCTCCAATGATTGACCTTCATATCTATAGAAAGCATTGTTTTCTGGGTCCTCCATGCATTGACCTTCATACCTATAGGAAGAGGTGGCCAAAGCATTGTTTTCTGGGTCCTCCATGCATTGACATAGATACATTTATACCTATAGACAATTGCAGCCCAAGCATTTATTCTGGGTCCTCCATGCATTGACATAGATACATTTATACCTATAGACAATTGCAGCCCAAGCATTTATTCTAGGTCCTCCAATGATTGACCTTCATATCTATAGAAAGCATTGTTTTCTGGGTCCTCCATGCATTGACCTTCATACCTATAGGAAGAGGTGGCCAAAGCATTGTTTTCTGGGTCCTCCATGCATTGACATAGATACATTTATACCTATAGACAATTGCAGCCCAAGCATTTATTCTAGGTCCTCCAATGATTGACCTTCATATCTATAGAAAGCATTGTTTTCTGGGTCCTCCATGCATTGACCTTCATACCTATAGGAGGAGGTGGCCCAAGCATTGTATTGCAGCTTAACAAACTTTTCCCATTGAAAAGAAATGGAAATCTCATTTCCAGTGAGGAAATGACATTTATACCCCAGGAACAAAAATCGTGTTGTTATTTATTTGTTCAGTTGTGTCCGACTCTTCGTGACCACATGGACCAGCCCACTCCAGAACTTCCTGTCCTATTACATTGTTTTTATTGACCACCTGCCTCATAGGAAACCTGCTACAAAACAGGAGCTTTTTTGTTGAGTTCCAGGGCCAGAGAAGCAGATGGCGGAAACAGAAGAACGGCCTGCCTCAGCGGAGCATGCTCGCTCCATCCATGTCCAACATCTACACAAATGACCAGCCACTGCCAGAAGGGACGGAGAGCTTCATCTATGCTGATGATCATGCCATTACTGCTCAAGCAAGGAGCTTTGATGGTAGAACAGAAGCTCTCCGAAGCTCTAGGTGCTCTTACTGCCTATTACAGGGAAAACCAACTGATCCCTAATCCATCTAAAACACAGACATGTGCCTTTTACCTTAAGAATAGACAAGCATCCCGAGCTCTGAGGATTATTACCTGGAAGGAATCCCACTGGAGCATTGCAGCACACCCAAATCCCTGGGAGTCACTCTGGACCGTGCTCTGACCTACAAGAAGCACTGCCTGAACATCAAGCAAAAGGTGGGTGCTAGAAACAATATCATACGAAAGCTGACTGGCACAACCTGGGGATCACAACCAGACACAGTGAAGACATCTGCCCTTGCACTATGCTACTCTGCTGCTGAGTATGCATGCCCAGTGTGGAACACAGCTCACCACGCTCAAACAGTGGATGTGGCTCTGAATGAGACATGGAGTGTCTGTGCCCTACACCACTGGAGAAATTACACTGTTTAGCCAGTATTGCACCACCTGACATCCGCCGGGAAGTAGCAGCCAATAGTGAAAGGACCAAGGCAGTGACATCTTCCCTGTTTGGGTATCAGCCAGCACTTCAACGACTTAAATCAAGAAATAGTTTTCTAAGATTGACAGAGACACTCGCTGGAACACCTCAGCAAGCTAGAGTCCAAAAGTGGCAGGCTCAAACCCAGAACCTCAATCAATGGCTGATATCAAACTAGGGCACACAGAAGACTGGGCGACGTGGAAGGTGCGGAACAGACTGCGCTCTGGCATCCCGAGATGCAGAGCCAACCTCAAGAAATGGGGCCACAAAGTGGAATCCATGACATGTGAGTGTGGAGAGGAGCAAACCACTGACCACCTACTACAATGCAACCTGCTACATGCACAAGGGAGGATCTCCTTGCGGCAACACCAGAGGCACTCCAAGTGGCCAGATACTGGTCAAAGGACATTTAATCAACTACCAAACTCACAAATTTTGTTTTGTGTCTGTTTGTTTGTTTTTGCTCTGTTAGAAATGTAATATAATCGTCTGGTTGCCACTGACACGATAAATAAATAAATAAATTGGCCACCAATGGCAAAGTAAAATCCACCTGCCATTTTCTGGGCTGGCAAGTGGGGGCCCATTTGTCCTCTAAATATCTTCAGTTTCAGGCTTCGGGAAGAGGAGGGAATCACTTCTTTCCTGGGTGGAAATCCATAAGAAACCACAAAAGGAAGAGAAAGCTTCTCCCACCCACGATCCCTGCGAAAGACGGAGAGGGAGGCGGTGGATTTTCTACCGAGTGCCAGAAACTCTCCAGGTCATATAACCCAGTAACACAGAAATACGCCTTTGATCGGCTGATAATAGGTCCAGATGCAAAACAGCACCCGGGCGGCTGTAACCATGAGTAACATCTAACAAGAGCACCAAATATGTAGGTCAGGAAGGCAAGTGTGTGTGCACACCGACCAGTGACCTACATCGTTGCCGCCTCCTTGTTTTGGCAGGAGAAGTGGCTTCAACTCTCTTGGGAAAGAAAGTGACACAGTTCTAACCATGCCTTTCAGGCTGGATCTGCACTGACCATGCAATGCAGTCTGAAACTGCTTTGTATGGTCAGTGTCAATCCATATATCGCAGTTGAACTGCACTGAGTTGAATGTGTTGTCGAACTGCACTGAGTTGAATGTGTTGTTATGGCCTGATCCTGAGCACTGCATCCTGAGAAATGTAGTTGAGGGCAGGGCCTTTTGCATTCTCTGCCACACGGGGCCTCACCTTCCCAAACTACAATTCCCAGAATGCTGTGTTCTCAGTCTCCTGCCCATCTGACCTTCCTTATGGTGACCTTATGGTGTCATGGCCAGATCCTGAGCACTGCATCCTGAGAAATGTAGTTGAGGGCAGGGCCTTTTGCATTCTCTACCACAGGGGGCCTCACCTTCCCAAACTACAATTCCCAGAATGCTGTGTTCTCAGTCTCCTGCCCATCTGCCCTTCCTTATGGTGACCTTATGGTGTCATGGCCGGATCCTGAGCACTGCATCCTGAGAAATGTAGTTGAGGGCAGGGCCTTTTGCATTCTCTGCCACAGGGGGCCTCACCTTCCCAAACTACAATTCCCAGAATGCTGTGTTCTCAGTCTCCTGCCCATCTGCCCTTCCTTATGGTGACCTTATGGTGTCATGGCCGGATCCTGAGCACTGCATCCTGAGAAATGTAGTTGAGGGCAGAGCCTTTTACAATTCCCAGAATTTTATGTTCTCAATCTCCTGCCCATCTGCCCTTCCTTATGGTGACCTTATGGTGTCATGGCCGGATCCTGAGCACTGCATCCTGGGAAATGTAGTTGAGGGCAGGGCCTTTTGCACTACAATTCCCAGAATGCTGTGTGTTTCAGTCTCCTGCCCAACTGCCCTTCCTTATGGTGACCTTATGGTGTCATGGCCAGATCCTGATCACTGCATCCTGAGAAATGTAGTTGAGGGCAGGGCCTTTTGCATTCTCTGCCACAGGGAGCCTCACCTTCCCAAACTACAATTCCCAGAATGCTGTGTTCTCAGTCTCTAGTCTTGCACAGCTTGTATCAATACGTATATGTATTTCTACCACAGAAGGCAAGCATCAAAAGAACGGTGCAACACAAGCGCTCCAAATAGCTGTCTCTGTGTAACCCAGAGACAGCTGAAATGATACAACAGACTAAACAAAAACATTTCAAAATGTCTGGAAAAAGTAAAGAGACGATTTTATTGAAAAGGATCAAGACGAAATGAAAAGTGAAATGTCAGCAACAGGAATGGAGGCGAATTCTTGGCACTAGATTAATGGGGTCAAGTAGTCGCTGGAAGCAAGCTGAAATCATTTCTGATTTTCGGTGCTACTTTTGTGTTGTTTCAGGGGGAGGAACAACATTTACAACCAGCCCTCCATATCCACGGCTTCTGCACCCAACAGGCTCCACCATCCACAGTGGATTTCGGTATCCAAGAAACAAAGCCCAGCAGATACTAAGGGATTGCCATATTGGGAATACAGTGTTCCCTCACGTATCGCAGGTGTTATTATTATTATTATTATTATTATTATTATTATTATTATTACTATTATTATTATAACTTTATTTGTACCCCGCTAGCATCTCCCGAAGGACTCAATGCGGCCAAGGGCTCAAAACACAACACAACAATACAATACCTAAAGCAAATTAAAAAAACAGTTAAGCAGTATAAACAATAACAATCCAACAGTACATCAAGACACAATAAAACAGGGCCGGGCCAGAGTAATGGGTACAAGATTAAAAGTGCTGATGTGGCAGGAGGTGTGCCGGATTATCAGTAAGTGCAGTGTGCAGAGTGCGGCAATCTTAATTCTACTAAAGTGCTTCTAGGACTTGGTATTGGAAATTCCTAATCTGAGAAGGCACACCGGAACAGCCAGGTCTTCAAATTCTTTCTGAAAACTGCCAATGTAGGGGCCTGTCTGAGATCTTTTGGGAGGGTGTTCCAGAGTCGGGAAGCCGCCACAGAGAAGGCCCTGTCTCGAGTCCCCACCAAGCGTGCTTGCGACGCAGGCGGGATCATGACCAAAGATGACCAAAGCGATCGCGTGGGTTCGTAGACGGAGATGCGGTCACGCAGGTAGGCTGGTCCCAAACCGTTCAGGGCACCTGCACCTTGAATTGGGCTCGGAAAATAAATGGCAGCCAGTGCAGCTCCTTGAACAGGAGGGTTGACCTTTCTCTGTAATGGGCCCGGGTTAACATCCTGGCTGCTGCCCGTTGGACCAGTTGGAGTTTCCGAGCCGTTTTCAAGGGCAGACCTACGTAGAGCGCATTGCAGTAATCCAACCTAGAGGTGACCAAGGCATGGACCACCCCGGCCAGATCAGCCTTCGCGAGGTACGGTCGCAGTTGGCGCACGAGTCTCAATTGTGCAAAAGCCCTCCCAGGCACCACCGACGCCTGAGCCTCAAGCGTGAGCGATGAATCTAAGAGGACTGTGGCTTCAGGGGGAGTGTGACCCCGTCCAGCACAGGTTGCCACCCTATACCCCGGTCCGGTTTACGATTGACCAGGAGGACCTCTGTCTTGTCGGGATTGATCTTCAGCTTGTTCCTCCTCATCCAGACAGACACAGCGGGCAGGCACTCATCCAGCACCCGAGAAGCCTCCTTGGAATTAGGTGGAAATGAGTAGTAGAGTTGTGCGTCATCTGCGTAGAGGTGGCACCACACTCCAAAACTCCGGATGACCTCTCACAGCGGTTTCATGTAGATGTTAAAAAACATGGGTGTTATGTTCCAGGACCGCCCGCGATAAGTGAAAATCCACGAAATAGGGACCCTATATTTATCTTAATATTAATATGTATACTTTATTTTATTTATACATTATTTTAGTAGTTACAGTATACAGTATTCCCCCTTGTGTCTTCAATTCTTCTCACTCACTCTTCTCATTCTGTGACAAAAACCACTGAGTTTCGCATGTAAAAGGTTGACAGATTGATTCAGGACGATCGTCGTATCACTCAGAGAGAAATTTCAAGCATAACTGGCATTTCACAAGAACATGTGGGTCACATTACTGCTTTGCTTGGTTATTGGAAGATCTGTGCACGATGGATTGCAGAAACACAATGTCGACTTCTTCCGTGACAACTTCAGAAAATTTGTTCATTGTTGGCAGAAATGTATCCAATTGTCTGGTGATTATGTGGAAAAGTGAATAGTGGTAGTTAAAGAGCACATTCTAAGGATTGTATTGTCGAAGGTTTCATGGCCGGAATCACTAGGTTGTTGTAGGTTTTTCCGGGCTATATGGCCATGTTCTGGAGGCAATTTTTCTCCTGACGTTTCGCCTGCATCTATGGCAAGCATCCTCAGAGGTAGTGAGGTCTGTTGGAACTAGGAAAATGGGTTTATCTATCTGTGGAATGACCAGGGTGAGACAAAGGACTCTTGTCTGCTGGAGCTAGGTGTGAATGTTTCAACTGACCACCTTGATTAGCATTTGATGGCTTGGAAGTGCCTGGGGGGATTCTTTTGTTGAGAGTGATTTGATGTGCCTGATTGTTTCCCCTCTGTTGTTTTGCTATTGTAATTTTTGAGTTTTTTAATACTGGTAGCCAGATTTTGTTCATTTTCATGGTTTCCTCCTTTCTGTTGAAATTGTCCACATGCTTGTGGATTTCAATGGCTTCTCTGTGTAGTCTGACATGGTGGGTTTGAGAGTGGTCCAGCATTTCTGGGTTCCACAAACATGTGGACAATTTACAACAGAAAGGAAGAAACCATGAAAATGAACAAAATCTGGCTACCAGTATTAAAAAACTCAAAAATTACAACAGCAAAACAACAGAGGGGAAACAAACAGGCACATAAAATCACTCTCAACAAAAGATTCCCCCAGGCACTTCCAAGCCATTGAATGCTAATCAAGGTGATCAGCTGAAACATTCACAGCTAGCCCCAGCAGACAAAAGTCCTTTGTCTCACCCTGGTCATTCCACAGATATATAAACCCATTTTTCTACTTCCAACAGACCTCACTACCTCTGAGGATGCTTGCCATAGATGCAGGCGAAACGTCAGGAGAAAAATTGCCTCCAGAACATGGCCATATAGCCCGGAAAAACCTACAACAACCCATTCTAAGGATTATTTCTGTGTTTGGTTTATTAAAATATTCCCATCCAAACCCAGGTAACGAGGGTGGAGGCATTACTTTTCATTTGACCCTCGTATAATAACATGCGGTGACCTCAGAGGACTTCATCCATTTTCACAAAAAAAAAAGAGAAATCTGTGACCATCTTGCAGAAGTCTTTAAAACCCATCAATTTGGCCGAGAGCGATAATCTTCCAGAAGATCGACTTCGGTGCCTTAGCCGTAATGTAATTAAAAATCACTGTGTCGTGGATTTCAGAACAAAAGGGATTATCGTCTCTGTAAGGCGGGCATGCCCAAAGTCCGGCCTAGGGGCCGATTGTGGCCTGCTGCACACTAGCGCTGAGACACCTTTTCACCCATAACAACACATGGGGAATTCCAAGAGGGTCAGGAGAAGAGCAAATACAAAAGTAGAAATAATCCAAAAAAGGACAAAGTACATAAAGTCAAGAGCGCTAAAATCCACAGCGCTACTGCAAGCATAAATCCATAAACAAGGCAACAGGAACTTTTCCAAGGTAAACACTTCAAGGAAAAATGGGCATTAACTTAAACATGAACTTGAGAGCAGAGATGGCAATCCTTTGGCAACATTGTCTCCTCTGAGAAGCGTAAGGCCAATGCCTTAAACCTGAATACGTAGCCATGACATCATGCCGAACGCACCTGGGCTTCAAGGTCTTTTCGCGAATTCTCTCAGATCATCTACTGTTGAATTAATGCAGTCTGATACCACTTTGACTGCCATGGCTCATTGCTATGGGATCCTAGGAATTATAGTTTTGTGGGGCACCAACATTTGAATGATAATAGGTCTCCACAACCACCTATGGACCCACCGCTGAGACCCTAAGCTTGGAACGCAATCAGACTCATGGGCCATGAGTGGTAATAGGTCTCCACAACCACATAAGGACCCACCGCTGAGATCCTAAGCTTGGAATGCAATCAGACTCATGGGCCATGAGTGATAATAGGTCTCCACAACCACATAAGAACCCACCGCTGAGACCCTAAGCTTGGAACACAATCAGACTCATGGGCCATGAGTGGTAATAGGTCTCCACAACCACCTAAAGTCCCACCACTGGAACCTTAAGCTTGGAACTCAATCATACTCATGAGCAATGAGTGGTAATAGGTCTCCACAACCACCTATGGACTCACCGCTGAGACCCTAAGCTTGGAACGCAATCAGACTCATGGGCCATGAGTGATAATACGTCTCCACAACCACCTATGGACCCACTGCTGAGACCCTAAGCTTGGAACGCAATCAGACTCATGGGCCATGAGTGATAATAGGTCTCCACAACCACCTATGGACCCACTGCTGAGACCCTAAGCTTGGAACGCAATCAGACTTATGGACCATGAGTGATAAGAGCTCTCCACAACCACCTATGGACCCACCGCTGAGACCCTAAGCTTGTAACACAATCAGACTCATAGGCCATGAATGATAAGAGGTCTCCACAACCACCTATGGACCCACTGCTGAGACCCTAAGCTTGGAACGCAATTGGACTCATGGGCCATGAGTGATAATAGGTCTCCACAACCACATATGGACCCACCGCTGAGACCCTAAGCTTGGAACGCAATCAGACTCATGAGTCATGAGTGGTAATAGGTCTTCACAACCACCTATGGACTCACCACTGAGACCCTAAGCTTGGAACGCAATCAGACTCATGGGCCATGAGTGATAACCTATGATGATGATGACAGTGTAGACATGCTTTTGGATTCTGTGCCTAATACCTGGACTGGATTCCCTCCTCCACTGACCTGGGGACCTTGGTTGCCCTCCTGCAATGGCTAGTTTTGCCCTCATTCATCACTGTAAACACTTGAGCCCATGCTGGGAATGTTCTGCCCTGCCAATCGGAAACAAGCAGAGTGTCCTCATTGGAAGGGAAGAAGCCTGTGCCGTCCCGCAGGTAAGGATATCTAGGGTGCCGTCCTGGGGAGCCCAGAAGGTTATCTCCCCCTCTTGCCTGCCTTCCTCTTCTAAAGGGTAAACAATACATCATTTACATTTGAAAGGACTCTGTGTCCTTTCCCCCATTTAGAGCTTGCTTCTGCCTGAAGGAGTGCAACTGAAGGGAAAACACAGAAGAGTCAAAACAACACCATTCGGAGCTGCCGAAAAGAGCTCCGCCAGCCTGATATCTAAAGCAAGCCCTTGACAGGTTTTGAAGACCTAAGTACTCAAACCTAGTTACTGATTGCATTTGGGAAATAATTAGGTAGGTGAGGTGGGCGTACCAAACGACTGAAGAACAATGGCTTGAAAAGAATCGTCCTGAGCCATATTTTAACCCAATTTTATAATAACCAATTGCATAATGTTGTTGTTTATGAGGAAAGGGAAGCTGCAATGCCGAAAAGAAAGCTTACGCGGCACGCTTCGATGGCAAATCAGGACTCTTTCGAGATTGCAAAAACGTTCAAAAGGAGATTTCACCTGAACACGAGGAAGAACTTCCTGACTGTGAGTAGGCATGGTTAGGTACCGTCGGAATCTTCGTAATTCGGAATAAGTTTGGAAAAATTACCTTTTCGAAGCGATATGGATTTATCAAAAACAAGTCGTGCCAGACTCATCTGACCTCTTTCTTCGATAGAGCTACAAGCTGGGTAGATGCGGGGAATGATGCCGTGGGTGGAGCGTGTCTGGATTTCAGGAAGGCCTTCTTCGACAAGGTCCCCCATGACCTCCTGGCAAGGAAACTAGTCCAATGTGGGCGAGGCAAAACTACGGTGAGGTGGATCTGGAAATAGTTAAATGGACGAACCCAGAGGGTGCTCACGAATTCTTCCACTTCATCCTGGAAAGAAGTGACGAGTGGAGTGCCGCAGGGTTCCGTCCTGGGCCTGGTCCTGTTCAACATCTTTATTAATGACTTAGATGAAGGGCGAGAAGGCATGATCATCAAGTTTGCAGATGACACCAAATGGGGAGGGATAACCAAGACTCCAGAGGACAGGAGCAGGATTCAAGACGATCTTGACAGATGAGAGAGATGAAGGGCCAAAACTAACAAAATGAAGTTCAACAGTGACAAATGCAAGATACTCCACTTTGGCAGGAAAAACGAAATGCAAAGATACAGAATGGGGGATGCCTGGCTCGAGAGCAGTACGTGCGGAAAAGATCTTGGAGTCCTCGTGGACAACAAGTTAAACATGAGCCAGGAATGTGATGTGGCAGCAAAAAAGCCAATGGGATTTTGGCCTGCATCAAGAGGAGCCTAGTGTCTAGATCCAGCCAAGTCATGCTCCCCATGCTCTATTCCGCTTTGGTTAGATCACTTTACCTGGAATATTGTGTCCAATTCTGGGCACCACAATTCAAGAGAGATCTTGACAAGCTGGAATGTGTCCAGAGGAGGGCAACTCAAATGATCAAGGGTCTGGAGAACAAGCCCTATGAGGAGCGGCTTAAGGAGCTGGGCATGTTTAGCCTGAAGAAGAGAAGGCTGAGGGGAGATATGATAGCCATATCATATATCTTCCAACTCTGTGATTATTATTATTATTAGTATTAGTGATTATTATTATTATCTGTGATTATTATTAGTAGTAGTATTAAACTTTATTTGCTTCTGGGACTTGGTATTGGAGATTTCCTATTCTGGAAAGCCACATCGAAACAGCCAGGTCTTCAAGTTCTTTCTAAAGACTGCCAACATAGTCTAAGATCTTTGGGGAGGGTGTTCCAAAGTCGGGGGGCAACCACAGAGAAGGCCCTGCCCCTCGTCCCCACCAAACGAGCCTGCGACGCAGGTGGGATTGTGAGAAGGGCCTCTCCGGATGAACGGAGGGAGCCCGTGGGTTCATAAACGGAGATGCGGTCACGCAGGTAGGCAGGTCCCAAACCGTTTAGGGCAGTGGTTCTCAACGTTCCTAATGCTGCGACCCCTTAATACAGTTCCTTATGTTGTGGTGACCCTCAGCCATTAAACTATTTTCACTGCTACTTCATAATTGTAATTTTGCTACTGTTATGAATCGTTATGTAAATATCTGATATGCAGGATGTATTCTTACTGGAGTGTTATGGGAGGATTGCTTTTGTCATTTGGGAGTTGTAGTTGCTGGGATTTATAGTTCACCTACATTCAAAGAGCATTCTGAACTCTACCATGGAATTGGACCAAACTTGGCACACAGAACTCCCATGACCAACGGAAAATACTGGAAGGGTTTGGTGGGCATTGACCTTGAGTTTGGGAGTTGTAGTTCACCTACATCCAGAGAGCACTGTGGATTCAAACAATGATGGATCTGGACCAAACTTGGCACGAATATTCAATATGCCCAAATGTGAACACTGGTGAATTTCGAGGAAAATAGACCTTGACATTTGGGAGTTGTAGTTGCTGGGATTTATAGTTCACCTACAACCAAAGAGCATTCAGAAGCCCACCAACAATAGAATTAGGCCAAACTTCCCACACAGAACTCCCATGACCAATAGAAAATACTGTCTGTGATGTCTTTGGCGACCCCTCTGACACCCCCTCGTGACCCCTCCAGGGGTCCCGACCCCCAGGTTGAGAACCACTGGTAGGGCTTTGTAGGTAAGCACCTGCACCTTGAATTGGGCTCGGTAGGTAAACGGCAGCCAATGGAGCTCCTTGAACAGGAAGGTTGACCTCTCTCTGTAAGGAGCCCCAGTTAACATCCTGGCCGCCGCCCGTTGAACCAGTTGGAATTTCCGAGCCGTCTTCAAGGGCAGCCCCACGTAGAGTGCATTACAGTAATCCAACCTAGAGGTGACTAAGGCATGGACCACCCCGGCCAAATCAGCCTTTGCGAGGATTCTATGATTCTAAGGAGCCTTCACCACACTCTGGGGCAGAGAGTTCCACTGCTGAACAGCTCTCACAGTCAGGAAGTTCTTCCTCATGTTCAGATGGCATCTCCTCTCTTGTAGTTTGTTCTACCTAAGTGTCATATCTTACATTTGTCCTTGTTGAAGTGCCTTTTGTTAGTTTTGGCCAGTCACCTCTCTAATCGGTGGAGGTCCTTTTGCCTCCTGACCCTGTCCTTTGGAGGATTTGCTCTCTCTCCGAATTTGGTCCCTTCTGCCTGGTTTCTAGGCAGCCAGCAGACGGTTGCTTGGAACAGCTTGAGTCTGGAAGGCTCCCTTTGTGTTCCTGTCTAGTCTCGAGCCTGGTTTTTGTGGTCAAAGGGGTGAAGTCAGCAATGAGGAGGACGAGGAGGACAACCGCATGCCCTGAAGTTTTCCTCCACAGGCTGCTTTTAGTTCTGAGGAGGTGCTCTCCTGCCTCCTCTGAGGCACTGTTGGTTTTGCAGTTACGTGGAGCTCTGGAAAGTAGGTCACTGGGTCAGGAACAACAAGTTCTGACTGTTTGCCAGGGCCACCGCCTCCTCCTCCTCGTCTTCTTCTTCCCCTCCCTTAGCTCGGCTGCCTCCTCCTTCTCCCTTGTTCTGTTGCACTTGGCGGCTGTGACTGGCCGGGCCAAAATGGGTGCAAAGACTTCATCCCACGGAACAGGTTTCCCAAACAGCTCAAGCATACTCGTTTGGACATTCAATGGATGATTTTCCTACCTCCATCACACTCTCGCAAACTATTCATTTTATTCAGGAGTTCTCAGTTGATTTGCTCTCCCATTGCAGAGTGTTGTTCCTACCTAGAATCCTAGAATCCAAGAGTTGGAAGAGACCTCCTGGCCCATCATCCAGTCCAACCCCATTCTGCCAAGAAGCAGGAATATTGCATTCAAATCACCCCTGACAGATGGCCATCCAGCCCCTGTTTAAAAGCTTCCAAAGAAGGAGCCTCCACCACACTCCGGGGCAGAGAGTTCCACTGCTGAACGGCTCTCACAGTCAGGAAGTTCTTCCTTATGTTCAGGTGGAATCTCCTCTCTTGTAGTTTGAAGCCATTCTTCCATTGCGCCCTAGTCTCCAGGGAAGCAGAAAGGAAGCTTGCTCCCTCCTCCTCCCTGTGGCTTCCTCTCACATATTTATACATGGCTGTCATGTCTTCCCTCAGCCTTCTCTTCTTCAGGCTAAACATGCCCAGCTCCTTAAGCCGCTCCTCATAGGGCTTGTTCTCCAGACCCTGGTCATTTAGTCACCGTCCCTATGACATATTCCCTTCTTATATTTATACATGGCTGTCATGTCTTCCCTCAGCCTTCTCCTCTTCAGGCTAAACATGCCCAGCTCCTTAAGCCGCTCCTCATAGGACTTGTCCTCCAGACCCTGGTCATTTAGTCACCGTCCCTATGACATATTCCCTTCTCATATTTATACATGGCTGTCATGTCTCCTCTCAGCCTTCTCCTCTTCAGGCTAAACATGCCCAGCTCCTTAAACCGCTCCTCATAGGGCTTGTTCTCCAGACCCTGGTCATTAATCACCGTCCCTATGACATATTCCCTTCTCATATTTATACATGGCTGTCATGTCTCCTCTCAGCCTTCTCTTCTTCAGGCTAAACATGCCCAGCTCCTTAAGCCGTTCCTCATAGGACTTGTCCTCCAGACCCTGGTCATTTAGTCACCGTCCCTATGACATATTCCCTTCTCATATTTATACATGGCTGTCATGTCTCCTCTCAGCCTTCTCCTCTTCAGGCTAAACATGCCCAGCTCCTTAAACCGCTCCTCATAGGGCTTGTTCTCCAGACCCTGGTCATTAATCACCGTCCCTATGACATATTCCCTTCTCATATTTATACATGGCTGTCATGTCTCCTCTCAGCCTTCTCTTCTTCAGGCTAAACATGCCCAGCTCCTTAAGCCGCTCCTCATAGGACTTGTTCTCCAGACCCTGGTCATTTAGTCACCCTCCTCTGGACACATTCCAGCTTGTCAATATCTCTCTTGAATTGTGGTGCCCAGAATTGGACACAATATTCCAGGTGTGGTCTAACCAAAGCGGAATGGAGCATGGGGAGCATGACTTCCCTAGATCTAGACACTAGGCTCCTCTTGATGCAGGCCAAAACCCCATTGGCTTTTTTTGCCGCCACATCACATTCCTGGCTCATGTTTAACTTGTTGTCCACGAGGACTCCAAGATCTATTTCACACGTACTGCTCTCGAGCCAGGCCTCCCCCATTTTGTATCGGAATGTTGGTGGGCAGGAAAAGAGATTGAAAGATGGGCTCAAAGCCAACCTTAAAAACTCTGGCATAGACACTGAGAACTGGGAAGCCCTGGCCCTTGAGCACTCCAGCTGGAGGTCAGCTGTGACCAGCAGTGCTGTAGAATTTGAAGAGGCACGAATGGAGGGCGAAAGAGAGAAACGTGCCAAGAGGAAGGCGCATCAAGCCAACCCCGACCGGAACCGCCTTCTGGCTTTGAGCCCATCTTTCAATCTCTTTTCCTGTCATTCAACATTCCGTTTTCTGTTCTTGAGTTTGGAATAGAGCAACTGCTTTGGGAGACGGTGGTCAGGCATCCGGACAACGTAGCTGGTCCAGCGGAGTTGATGGCAGAGGAGCATCGCTTCAATGCTGGTGGTCTTTGCTTCTTCCAGCACACTGACGTTTGTCCGCTTGTCTTCCCAAGAGATTTGCAGGATTTCCCGGAGGCAGCGCTGATGGAATCATTCCAAGAGTTGCATGTAATGTCTATAGACAGTCCACGTTTCACAGGCGTATAGCAGGGTTGGGAGGACAATAGCTTTATAAACAAGCACCTTGGTATCCCTACGGATGTCCTGGTCCTCAAACACTCTCTGCTTCATTTGGAAAAATGCTGCACTTGCAGAGCTCAGGCGGTGTTGTATTTCAGTGTCAATGTTGACTTTTGTAGAGAGGTGGCTGCCAAGGTAGTGGAAATGGTCAACATGTTCCCTGATGACGAGGAGGATGGGATTCAGATTCCTGGCTCTTTTTCTGTGCCTCAGATCTCTGGGCCTGCTTCTGGGTCTTTTTCTGAGGCTCCCACAGACAGTGCACAGTCAACAACACAGCGGCTCTCAGAATAAAAGAATTTTAACTAAGGAGATAGAGAACAGGCGGGGAGGCTTTTGCCTCCTTCCCACGCTGATACTGAAAGTGCAGGGAGCCTTGATAGTGACCTGACCCGGCAGGCTCGTCTTGATTTGCGGGTCAGGCGGAGTTCTCACCTGGCCAGCAGAGGGGAAGCTGGCTCGGGCCAAGGTCATCGCAATGCTTTCATGTTGGTGAGAGCATAATGTTTTCATGTTAGAAAGCTATTTAGGCTTCTTGCAAACTAAGGGAAAGCGTCAGTTCAACGTAGCTTATTAGCCTGAAAGCTTCATGGAATGACTTTAGCCTGGAAAGCAGCACGCTTGGGATTTCTTGCATTGTGATTCTTGGGACAGTTGTTTCATTGCTTGTACCTTTATTTATTTATTTATTTATTTGCTGCATTTGTTGACCGCCGCTCTCAGCCCTAGGGCGACTCGCGGCGGTGTACAACATATAAAAGACAATTTACAATAAAGCAAAAAACAAAAATCAACAACACTAATACACAATAATATAATTACGCTAAATAATCCGCTCCGTCTCGTCGTAGAATCATAACCAAACTCGTAATC